>JAUMHI010000048.1:4684199-4703534 GCA_032359435.1 Enteromius unitaeniatus | reverse complement strand
CAGACCTCAACCCAATAGAGCATCTTTGGGATGTGGTGGAACGGGAGCTTCGTGCCCTGGATGTGCATCCCACAAATGTCCTCACTATACGCTAAAGGGTCTTGGGATCTGAGACGGTGCAATTTCCAAAACAGACAGTGACGCAGCTGATCAGGATGCTCTCGATGGTCCCTCTACAGAAGGTGGTCAGGATGGGATGATGAGGCTTCCTCAGCCTTCGCAGAAAGTAGAGATGCGGCTTTCCTGGTGATGGAACTTATGTTCAGTTTAAACAACTCAAACTGACTTTTTCTTCAAGGTTTCTGGTATTTCCATGCATAGAGTAAGCTACTGAACTGTTAGCCTCTACACAAGACTCTACACTTAAGTTAGGATACTGTCTTAAAAGACATCTGTCTATCTACTGTAGAAAGTAAATAGTGCAGCTTGCTAGGTTTTGGCAATGCACTAATGCGTTTCAAATGATTCTATACACATTAAATGAGTCAATGTGTCTGTTTGTGGTGCCACTGATTGAATTCAAACCTCTGGAGACATCAATTTGTTGTGTGCTCTTCTCATACACCTCTCCTCCCATTAGTGTTATACATTAGTCTAGGCCTGTCCACATTGCCTAGACGACTGGCTCCTTTAGTTTATTATATTTGGGCTAATGGATGACACCTGTATCCTGCTCCAAAACATAATACACTATTGTAGTGTATTATGCAAGATAAACTCATGCACTTCATTACGGTTCAGCTATGGATTTGCTTTAACTTAAGAGATCAGAGAACAATAGAGGCAATTTTCTAAAGGGTTTGTTTGTATATCTGGCACAATATCCTTAGCGACAAAGTCCTTCATACCTCAAGCCACACACAGACCAACAACCCCCACATGAATCAACTAAAACCATACTAGTCTAATAATTCCTCACTCTTTGTCCTCGTTCAACTTTGCGTCTTTTTTTTTTTTTTTACCTTTCTATTAAAAGAATCCTTTTAAACGTATTCAAGATTTTCACAAAAAATGTTAAGCAGCACAACTGTTTTAATACTATTAACAACAATAGTGAATGTTTCTTGAGTAACAAATAAGCCTATTAGAATCTGAAAACTGAAGTAATAACTGCTGAAATTACATTTGCCATCACAGGAATAAATTACGTTTGCTAACTGGAAACTTTTAAATGTGTGTGTGTAATATATTATCTATTTTTTTTGCAGTTATATGTAAAATTTAAATATACACATTTAAATATACCGGCATCAGAAAGTAGCGAGATCATTTGCGTGTTGGCCATATTCCTTATCTTTTAATTTCTCATCTCCTGCTATCTTGCTTTTTTCCTCTCTTGTCCTTTCCTTTCCCCATGCCTGGTTTCCATGGAAACGCCACATATGGTTCCAACAGCTGTTTTCCCATTTTCCCGTGACAGGTTGAATTTCGCCCGCTCTTGAGCCCAGCATCAAGTCATAGGAAATGCCGGAGATTATCAACCACACAGAGAAAAACACATATTAGCCTTAGCCTATAAGTGCCAACAGATTCACATTTCAATAAATAGGAGCGTCCAAATGTTCGGATACCTCCACAGAGGTCCAGTTTCATCCCGGAGTTGCTGATGTGAATATTACACCTTCTGTATCTGCTCCATTTGAATCCAGTAAACGGCTGGTTATGATAACAGTGTGTTAAGCCTAATGGTTTATTTGACCCAAATGAGTTGAAATTGGTTCCACCAGCACTGACTTCAGCAGGTTCAGTAGCACAGCATGATTCTGACCACTGTGCAAAGACGCCTTATGGGCTAAGTGTGTCTGCTGACCCCTGTTTAGTCGCGGTCAGTAAAGAGGGCTAGCACATTGGCGGGTGGTCTCTGGTGTTTCCTCTAATGCCTGCAGCCGGATCATCAAACAGATGTGCTGTTAACATGAACAGGTTGTTTTCTCTCTTCGCAGTCAGCAGAAAATCTTTCCTCACAGAGTTAACCCATTTTCTCCATGGTTAAGTGGTCCATTTTGTAAATTATAGTCTTGTGCTCATGCAAACATTAGGGACTGTTATCCATAAATGGATCATTGCAGGCCCATTGCTGAACAGCCTTAAAAAGAGACCGTTCACCCAAAAATGTATATGCCACAGTGTCTCAGTAAAAATATTACTGATCGATTTGAATATTACTGATATTGACACCATATTTGCAGATGAGCTGCTACTGACCACATCGGTTAAATGAGTTAGCAAAAACCTCTGAAAGTATTTGATTTAGTTTGATCCATACACACAGTTCACTCATGTGCAGTAGTACTCATACATACAGTATCTCACAACAAAATGGTAACAGGGTTTTATAAAACAAAGGGTGCTGAATGAGGTAGATGTGGTTACACTTTATTCCGATTGTCCATTTAGAAATTCTACTAACTATAAGGAACTTTGTAACTACATGTCTTCTAATTCTCAGATTAGACTGTTAGGGCAGGTTTAGGGTTAGTAGAATAAGTTGACATATACTTGCATAGTTTCTGATAGTTAGTATGCAGTGTGTTGTGGACCCATTAAAATAAAGTGTTAGACTGCTAGTTGACATGTAGTTGCAAAATTACTTACCGTTAGTCGAATATCTAAAGTTGACTATCGAAATAAAGTGTTACCGTAGATGTTTACCTGCAGTCCATTGTAGGAAACCAAACTTGCAATATCTTTATTGTTATTGCAATTCTTTATTGAATTTACTACTGGGGAATGAATACATGTTTATATTTATTACCGAATCAAAAAAAGTCGTAAAAGTTAGGTAACTTTAATGTTTGGGTGAACTATTCCTTTTAATACCAGAACACAATCTAATTTCCAGCAAGCAGGTGTAAATATTTTCCAATCTGTGATGAGATAATGAAGATTGTTGCGGCCTTAATATGTTGATAGAATTTTTCTCAAAGGGAGGCCATTTCCGTCCCATCAGCAACTCAAACTGCACTGAACCCATGAAGAGGGAAATCGTTGTCTACCTTAGAGGAATGGTAACGTGCTGAAGAATTTGCCTCGGGTATGAGGCAAAGGCATTTCTGGTACTCATTAGAGCAAAGAGACTTGGGAAATTAATTAAGCTCCCTGACTGCTAATGACTGCAGATTGGACAAGCTGATTAAAAATAGGTCTGAGCGTCGGATTCTATGTGAACAACATTGATTGAAGTTGATTGGACTAATGTTTCTGTATTACAGACAAATCAATTCTTTCTCAAAAAAAAAAAAACATGATAGTACAAGTAGCCATTTCGATTGTTATTATATTCACTCATTGTAGTCGCACATTTGCGTGTTTGTTTTCTCATAATCATTTAATTTTATACTCCATGGTGGTGTTTTAGATTGCTACAATGGTGTGAGCATAACTGATGTTTTTATTGGATCCTTGTTGCGCAAAGCATAATGAAGGTCGCATAGATGTTTACAGCATTCAGCGTTATCGGGTTTAACAAATGAGCCAGCCACGCATATCGCTGAGTCAGATCGCCATAACAACACCTCATAAATATGAATGAGTGTAGACTGTATTATTAGCATGAACTGCTCTACCTCACCACAGCTACTCAGACCGGGCATATTCTCTTGTGTAAATAGGTATACGGCCTAAATAAATGGGTTGTGTAAGCGTGAGACAACTACTTAACCCCTGGTTCCAGCTGCGTTGAAGCACATCTGTTTGAGGTGGTAACCACTCCTGCGAGGGTCATAATATTAAAGCTTGGATAGGGCTTTATAACCAGCTTGATCATATGATAATTACCACTACAATTAACCTTCACTCTGCCCTGGCAAATAACGAATTGAGCACATATGTGTGTCATGCACAGAAATCATACAGGTACATACTACATTTATTAACTATTTTAAGACCTATTGATCTGTTGGAGCTCATCTTTCCAAAGACATTGTAAGACTTGGTAGGTTTGTACGAATTACATTGATTGCATGTTTTGCAAGGGCTTTGGAATGATGCACAGCCACCATTGTGTTGTGAAGATTAACAAAAATGGTCATTTGGTGCATCAAGCTAATCTGGCACATTGCATGGCAAACCTTTTATCGCTGAATGGCCCTTGATTGCTTTGTCGTACATCAGACAGTGTCCTTTTACAAGCCTTACACCCTGCCTCATTTCCTCTCTGGGATCTTCATTCATTTTTATTTTCCTGGGTTGGCAGCTCTGTATAATCCAAACCAGTGTTCAATTTCCTGATGGGGATTGCTGAGTGATCTTGGAGATTCACCCATTCAGCCTCCAAGCCATCCATCACACTGACGTTTGGAAACACACAGTCACAGTCAATGTACTTGTACCACAGCCACGGCTGTCAAGGAAATGGAGAACTGAAGGGACAAGTCTCCCAAAACTGAAAATTCTAGGTAACTCTGACAGTGTCCTTGTTAAATGCTACATGAACTTGATATAGCAGTAACAGTAAATTATGCATAATGGCCAGTGTTGGGAAAGTTACTTTGGAAATGCAAGAAGTTACAGATTACAAGTTGTCCTGTTTAAAATGTAATATGTATTGTGATATCTTTGAATAGTTATGACAGGTTCTAAGGATGTCTTGGAACAGTTAATCTTAAAAACAGTTAATACATAAACCCAAATAGAAAATAATAATTATTTTTTTTTAAAAACAATGATCTTTATGTTTTAAAGCAGTCAATGCAATTATAAGGAATCAGCACAAACTGTATATGGGTGTGTGGGGAAAAAAAAATGTAACCCACTTTGTGACTTAACACATTTCATTTTCTAATGAACTAATATTGATGACAATTCATTTCATTTAGCAAATAATTACATAGTTTAGTTAACTACAGTGCCCATTTTCATACAATATAATGGCCTCCAAAAAAGTAGCATAAATTAGTGCGTATGATTCATACACTGTTCACAGAAAATATCTGTCAAATATTGAATCTTTTTTCCACCTCAGAGTAAATAGTAATGACATTTTTTGGAATCACCTACAGAATTTTTTTTTTTCCAGCTGATGCAAAATGAAGATGTGAATAGAATGAATCTCTCTGTCTTTGAAAAAAAAGACTGATGTAATTTCAAGCATGTCTGGGTGCAGATCCTAAAATAGTTATGATTACTGTAAGTTTTACAGTAAATGTTGAAAGTGTGAACCTGCCTTTACATTATTATTTTTTTGTCCTATTTCCTTTGTGCCATTGTTTAAAAATGTTCCTTTCTGGTTTAGTGATCCAGTGAATAGAGATATTCCTTTTTCAATATACCTGAGTGGTTGCCAGATATCCTCAGAAGGCTAACCTGCTGATGCTAACATTTTTGTTGTTGTTTTTGTGTGCACATCTGTCTCTTCTTCACTCTTTGATTTAGTGATCTCTGCTGAGATCATATGGGCCTCTGCCATGCCTCTTTCATTTCTCTGTGTAAGCAGATTTGTTCCCCATTGAGCATGTTTGTGACACAATTCCACTAGTCTGTTCCAACTAGTCTGTTATCATGCTATGAAGCTGAAAAGTCCCTCAGGAATTTACCAACATTTGTGTGAATGCCTGCATTTGCTTCCCTTCATCATTTCGTTATTTGAAATATATCAACATCGAGTTATTACTGTTCTCATTTACAAAAAACGCCATGCTAGGAGTACTCTTTATGCTGTATTTTGTTGGGAATCAGTATAAAGTGTGACATGTTCTTTAGTAATTAAAGTCAGTGGGGCTTAGCCATGTGTGATGTAGTACACTTGAGTTTGGGCCGTAGGGAGAGACAGGATGAGACCGTCAATACACACTAGACACTGTAACAGAGATTGAGTTAAGGACTGTCAATAGTCTGATGGTTAAGAATAGCGGCTACAGCTGTAAGCTTGATCATTGTTTGTAAAGTAAACGCCTATCTTTGCCTTCCGAGAACCTTTTGAAGAATTTGAAGACAGTGCGTGTATATGAGAAATTTGTGCAAACATGGTGAACACAAGGAGATTTTTAGTTATTTTTTTGTTTAGTTTGAGAAGATATGTTTGTTAGCTTAGCAACACGATAACGCATAACTCCTGTACTTTCTGTGTATTAACTTCACTGGTGCAGTTCCATTTCCATAAGAATTTGGCCTTATAAGGTTGGCGGCTGTGTAGGTATTAGATGGTTAGGCAGCACACTAGGTTTGGGAACAGAGCAAATATGTGACTCCAGTGCCTGTAGAGATTTGACCAATTCATCATATTTCCTCACTATGTGTTTGTGTGCAGAGAGGGTCGCTGAGATTTGATGAAGTGTTCATTTTGCAAATATATTCATCCCTTCTTTTGTTCCAGTGCTGAGGCTGCTGAAGGAGGGAGCTGACCTGAACACAGTGATTTCCTCAGGAGGATCTCTGCTCCATCTGGTAAGAACATAAGGACAAGCTCTGACAAATCCAGTTACATGTTCTCAGCAGAATATCTAACTATGTCTATGCTTAAAATCAATATATGAAAACTAGGGATGGGTATCATTAAGGTTTTAACTGTATTACTACTTTAATCGATACCACTTATCGATCTGGAACCTTAAACGGTACTCTTATCTCTGTACATTTTGTTTTGTTTTTAATATTAAGGAAAATTATAATAATAATAATAAAAAAATTAAATAAATATTTAAGAACAGAATTAACAAACACCTATTTTTTTAATGCAAAATAATAATCTGTAGCCTAACACACACCGATGTTTGAGGAAATATTACACAAACAAAACAAATGATTGTAATACAAATAAATAAATACATCTATTTTCCTGTAAACTAATGGACAGTGGTTACAGGCTGCAGTTTTTAACCAAAAAAGTTGCAAAATGCAGCTTTGACTAATTTATTATAATTTTTTTTATTAGAATGCATTCACATAAATTAGTTAACTGTGTTTGGGATTAAAAGTAATACGTTTGGAACAATAGGAAAAAAAACGAGCTGTCCTGATTCAGTGTCTGCGGTCAGATGAGATGTTGATAGGTTTATTGTCAGTGACATTATTCTATCGTTATTTTCTGAAATGGTTATGAAAGTCTCTCACCTCAGAAAAGTGTACTATCCTCTCCTGCCGTATGTTATGCTGTGTTTGTTGCCTAAATTCGCTTTGTTTTTATTTTACTAACTAATATATGTGTATGGTTATATACGTTTTGCGTGCACTACAGTAGATCTGTGTACAGCGGAACCTATGTGTGGAACAGACGGACATTTTGCGCGTGAGATTGCCAATAACAAGTTCAGTAACCGCTCCAAAGTAATAACGCATAGCCAGTACTACTTGTATGTTTAAAATCCCTCCGCGCCAACAAAGATTACCGTTTGGCACCATCTTGTGACAAACACTGGACAACCACAATTAACAATGGAAAATGTCAAATACATTAGTTGTTACATATTCATATGTAGATGTTATAAATTGTCTTACTTATGTTTGAATGTTAGTCACTTGGTACTATATCGTTTCGCGGAAGGATGTTTCAAATTCATATTTATGTCAATTTTTTTTCCTTATGTGGCAAGTAGTCGTGTAATAAGTGGGATGCATCGCGGTAGTTATCGCGAAATAAGCCCCTTCAGCGTGATACAAGACCTGATCACACTGTCGGGGCTTATTTCTGCAATAACTAAGTTATTGCTAACCAATTAAGTACAGAGTTTCGGCACCCATCCCTACTCAAAACTGTTTCTGGAACACGTTGTGTATTATTTAATTTTTATTTACATATAAAAGTGGTATCCTCAGTCTGACTGTGAGCATTGAAGATGAAATGAAGCTTCAGAATTAATAAATATATATACCAAACATAATAGATTGATTAATCTCTAAATAAATTACCAAATTAATTATTTTTTATTTTTATAAATGTAAACTCTAAAATTCTTACGCAACAGGTGGATGCATAAAAAGAAAGTTTTACGTCTACAGATTCTTTTTCTAAAAAAAAATATTTTACTGTAGTGGAGTTTCATTTATACCAATCTAAATGATCCAACCTCTTACTTACACTCTTACTGTTCCTGGTCAAATAAGACTTCACACAGCCAGCATATAGCTTTTTTTGTAAAGCTTAAGAGGGTTGAAGCCGTTATTAATTATTTTTCCTTTATTTGACAGTGCCTGGTTATTTATGACTCTGATATTTTCTGTTCAGTGCCTGTTTGCCCACTAAATGGTGGGTGTCCATTACACTCTCTTTAGCTGTTTCATTGTAACTCAGGGAAACATTTGACACCATTCAGTGACACTGACTTTAATAGACTCGGTCCGGTGTGTGAGCACTACGCTCAAGCAAGATGGATGACTCAATTTTTTGTTAGTTAATTTTGTGACCATAGAGAGGTAAATAAATGTAAAGAGTTCGCCAGGGTATAGTACAGCTAAACAGAAACAAATCCAATTTCAGCAGTAATTGGATACAGTTGAAGTCTTGGCACTGTCTAGGAGTCAGGGATGCTCAGACCGAAAACAATACATTTTTTATGGTGCTGCATATGAAATCAACCATTCATATCCAATGCATTATATGAAATTATTTTTTAAATTACAATTTTGATTATTGCACCTCTAATAGAAATCGACCTGTGCCTCAGTGTAATCAATGCAATTATCTAATGTGAAAAGAGCTAAATCTTTTTAAATGTCTCATTTAAATGCGCAGTAGATTAGCTAAATAATGTCTAATAAAGTAATACAGTAATGCACTCATTTATTGAAGCACTTAATTTGCTACTAGGCAAAATGATTTAAGTTTGAGACTGCTGACATTCGGTTAAATGTCTTTCCTAAAATTACAGTGAGTGCATAGAGATTTCATAGCATTAGATATGAAAACTTAACCATGTATATTAGATTTTTAATTATGACTTTTAACATTTTTAGTGCATGCAAGAAGTGTTTTTTTTCCCTTTTAGCTGTTTGTCTGTTTTATGGAATACTTCTTGTCTGTATCCTCTTTTGCTTTTTTCTCTGCAGTGCGCCCGCCATGACAACGTGTTTGCAGCAGAGATTTTGATAGAGAAAGGACTGAATGTCAACCTGCAGGATGAAGACCTCTGGACTGCCCTGCATGTGGCCTGTGCCTGCGATCACGCAGATATGGTGCTGCTGCTGCTTCTGGTGAGAAATAAACCACAAACACTGACACCAAATCAAAGTGTGATTTTTTTTTTATTTATTTATTTTTTTTCTGCAGTCATGGTACAGTCTTTTGATCTTTTATTTTAAAAGATCTCAAAAGTCTAACTTTTCATTGGATAATGAGAATTTAAAATGGTGAGAAATATCATTATAAAATTATGAACTTTTTTTCTCAAATACTCACTGGACATAATTATTGGTAGAAATTCTAGTGGTATATTCCCGTTCATATTCACAATTTTGAGCACCCTAGGGTGATTATAAATGTGAAATTATCCAGCCATGGCTTCCTGTTTCACAGAAATATAAATGGGGGGAAAACTCGCAAATTATGGAAAAATGATATCAAAAATATGCTGTAGCTAACAAATTATTGCAGGCTTTTTTTGGCCAACACTGGAAAGAAATCTGCACTTGTCAAGTGCTTTAATGGGGTTTTTAGGAGAAGTCTTGTTATTTCTTTTTAACTGTGTCATCTGTGACACCTTTCTTCAATAGGCTTATGTGCTGGAGGATGAAGGAAAAAAAATTAAACAAGGAGATGAAAAACATGACTGCCTGCTTCCCTGAACTCTTCCACAAGGGGATTGAGAAATTAATGAGCTCCTTGAGTCGACACCACACCCTTGACCAGCCTTGATAGATGTGTGTGTGTTTCCAAGTGCATTTGAGTAATACATAGATGTAGGGGAGGGAAGATCATCTTTCCTGACAGCCTTTGTAATTGCCAAGCACATAACCAATGGCCATGAGTGGCAAGGATATTCTTATATTAAGTTTGTTTCTCTATGGAAGAAAAGCTACTTGTACAGATTTAGGACAGCATGAAGGTGAGTGAATCATGACTGAAAGTCACATGAGAGTTGAGTTCCAGTGAAAGATTGGTGAAGTTGCACATACCTCATATTTCAAATACATTGATGTGGATTTTCTCTTCGACACAGTCACTTAGGCTTTGACTGTTATGTTTGGGACGTGTGTTTTTCTGTAAAAAAACAAAATAAAAAACCAAAATATATTATGAAAAGTGGAATAGAAATAAATGTGAATTGAACTGAACATGCACGTATCTCCTGCAGGAGGGAATCCGGCTAAGACAGCTTAGAGTAAAGTTCTGTCATATGTTGGACATGCCGGATCAGTTGAGTGTAATCCTCCGCAGTTCTGCCAGATCCAGGCAGGATCAGGATTTCCCTGTGTCTTTAGACAGGCGGTGTTCAGTCAGCATGCAGCATGTCAGTTTGCTGACTTTACCACAAACAAACTCAACAAATCCTCCAAAATTAAACACCGGTGATTTAAGTTACTCTGATAGAATGTCTTGAGTGTTCCTGTAACAGATTTTTTTTTTAATGGATAAATATGCATTGTTTCTTAATGATTTACTTGATCTAAAAATAAGAATTGTCATTAATTACCACAGCTCATGTTGTTCATCTTTAGAGCGAAAATTAAGATATTTTTGATGAGTTTCGAGAGCTTTCTGACCTGCAAGGACAGCAAGGAAACGTTCAACGCCCAGAAACCTTGTATGGACATTGTTAAAATAGTTAATATTTCATCCAAAATATTTTAATTTGTGTTCAGAACATGAACAGAGATCTTACAATTTACATTTTTAGCTTTAAATTTCAATTTAAAAGTCAATTTAAAATACCATTTATGACAATTGTACTGTAGCTTCTAAAGTTTGGCCTATTAACTGAGAAACCCTGATAGTTTGATGTTAGAATTCATTATTTTACATTTCAATATATCAAATTATTTAGAGCCTGAAATCACACCAGAGAGAGGAGGAAAATGTGACATTTTTTTAGATTCTGAAATAATGTTTATATAATTATTGAGTGATGATATTTTTATTATTATTGTTATTTTTTATTCATTTATTTTTTAGGCGAATGCAGCTGCATAAAGATAAGTCTTGAAGATTTTTAAAAAGTTCTTAAATTATTATATATTACTATTAATAAATCATAACAAAAACAAATGTGTTTGTACTTGCTTATACGTTTTACAAGAACTAACTTCCAAGTAAAAAGTAATTTTTACAAAGTCATTTAAAAAAAAGTATTTTTTTTTTAATTATTGTTTAACTATCTTAAATATAGCAAGACATTTATTACTATGCAATACTGTACTGTGTGTGTATAATAAATATACACACACCTGTAAATCTTAATTTAGTATCTTAATTTCTTAATTGCATCTATTCTTTTCTGAAAGGTTAAATTTTGAACTTTTGAATTGAGCAGAAAACTGCAGCATGCCTCTACAGCTTATTTATGTTGGGAACAAATTCACACTGTGTTCCCAAATGCAATGCATCATTGAGACATTGAGTCTGTGTGGCACAACATTTACCATAAACCATGCTGCTGTGAAACACTGCTATATCGTGCTTTAGATTTTATTTTGATATATCGTGCAGCTGTAACAAGAGCGCTCATACTGACGCCCCCTTGTATTCACAGTTAAGACACAAATGTGTCACTGTTGTTCTTCACTTATGCCAAGCAAAAGCTCACTCCGTGTGCGTGACAGTGGAAGCTCAAAGTAGCAGGAGTATCTGGGTTATTTTTAGCACTGTGACTTCAAAGAGCATCTTTCCTAAGGAGAATTTCTTCTCCTCATGTTAAAGTGGAGAGAAGCTCAAGATTATTTCTGCTCATTGGCTCCAGTGCAGCACAGCATGCAGATGGATCCTGTTTGCTACGGGCACTGATATGCCACAAATGTTTGAGTCATATTTAAAAACTTGAAGACTGAGACTGCTTGTGACATTTCTTTCGAACTTTGTCACAAATGTGTCTCCCAATGTAGGGTTCCCTCTGTGAACCGTAAAAACAATCATTATGAATAATGTTTGTGATATGTAGCTTTGCATTTGAGAGGAAAAAACTTGACTCTCAGCGATAATATCAAAGTTGTTGGATGTTGTCGTAGAATTGAAAAGGCCATTAAATCAGCAGGCTGTTGAGTTGTGCATCACCTCCCTCGGATTCCCCAACGACAATGTAATTGAAGAATATGATCGAAAATCGGCTTTAAACACTGCTATGATGCACTGCAGGAAACAGAGCGACTTAATAGAATATATAACTGACTTGGAGAAATTGTGAGGAAAAGGAGATTTATGCCATTAATTTGTCATTGAACAGCATATCCTCCACAAATTAGATGCCTTGGGGTGTAAACAGACTATAAATCGGTGTGTTTATCTCTGAAGAGAATCTAAAAGGAACACACCAGGGGAAGATATTCACCCCCTTCAATCCAAATCCATTTACAATGACTCCAACACAAGCTGTTCCTCATCCAGCGAGCTCCTTCATCCCTTCGTATTGATGACTGAATCATTTCATCATTATCAAAAGAAAATAAAGCTTTGCCAGCTCACGCATCACACATGCTGCCACTTTTCCGGCTTCTAGACCTCAGGTGAAAGTACAGATCACAATCTTTGTATCTCAGTGAAAAGAAAAAAAAACTAACTCTTTGATATCTCGAAGAAAACCAGTGTCTGGTTATTGTTATTCTGAACGTGCGCTGTGGAGACACCAGCTTTGCCTGCTCTACTTTTCGGTTCGTGTCTGTCTCCAGACCACTTTCGACCTGATTTTCACTAGAGCGTGAAGCAGCAAACCATGTGCGCCTGCCAGCTCGCTTCAATCACAGAGTCTCTTTAGGAATACTGGCCAAAAATACACTTACTACTACTACTACTATTACTACTACAGACACACATACGCACAGACCCAGCATTCACTACTGTACATCCGTAATAACATCCAGACTTAATCTGTTTCAGTCTGCATCGCAACTGAAAAATGATCTGTAATGCCATTGTTTAACCTTCTCTTCATCTGCAGTTCAATAAGGTGAGGTTAATCCACCTACCTGAGCATCTTTATTTAGATGATGTGTAGGCTCTGTCACCATTTGTTCACATCTCCAGCCATAATAATGTAAGATAGTAACAAAGATAAGTGAATACTGACAGAATATCTTCTTTAGTTTTCCACAGAAGTCGGTCAGTCATACATGCTTGGGGCATTTTAATGAAAGGTTCATACATCCACAACAGTAGGTGTCAGTGTGATGCCCAAGATCACTGCGAAGAAAAGCATAAACAAATGCTGCGTCTGAAATCGCTTACTACCCTATTATGTTGAAAGCGAAAAACAGTATGCGAGGTGAGTAGTATGTCCAAATTCCTAGTAATCGAAATTCAGTAGGCGAGAAGTACCAGACGAATTCTATATAGCGCATACCATGGACACTTTCCTATCCCATGAGGCTCTGGGAGAGAAGGCATAATATTCGAAAAACGGTGGAAAGTTGAGATGCGGCTCATTTGAAGTGTAAGTACCTCAGGACAAAACGTTGTTTATTGTGATTAAATTACACTTGTTTAACACAATCGAAATAAACGGATGACTTACTGAACGTTTAAATTGTCGCGCTGTTGTGACGGCGCATGACATGTGACAACATCAATATGGCGGATGTAGTACATCCGAATTCCATTCATACTACCCACATTCATGCTATATAGAACATACTTTTTAACGGATGGGTAGTACGTTCAATTTTAAATGTAGTACCTACTTAAGCAGTATGCGATTTCGGAAGCAGCAAACTAAATTTTCAAACAAGAACCACTTGGCAAATAAATAGATAAATAAAGTGCAAAATATGATCACACTACAAAGTTCGAACTTGGCAAAAATTTCGAGGTAGAACCACTTGGAGAGGTGTTGCATAAAAAAATAAGCAAATGCATGAATTAATGAATGAGATAAATCAATGACATTAAAAAAACACACGGTTTATGGGAAAAACCCATTTTTTTTAAGGAATGTGCCTGCAAGACACTGCAACACATTTTATGTATTAAAAACAATGTAAATGCAGTATAGTGAAATGGAACAATTACAATGTTAATATTTAGGCAATGGTGTTTATATACAGTTTGGCGGCAGACGAAAGTGTGAGATATTCTTTTAAATTGAGGTCAACATTACTTCATTTAATCCAGCAACATCATCTCCCAGTTTGTGCCTTTGTGTGAAAGTGTTTGAGCATCTGCATATGAACTGTGCCACTTCACTTTGAAGCATTCTATTTGATAGTACTCACAACAGCTTTAACATGTTTGTGTGCTTGCATGTGAACCACGGCTCGCCCGCTGTATGAATGAATATTTCGAAAAGTAGGCCTCATTTGCATAAAAGTATGCAAGGCAGTGTGTGCAGAGCTCTCGTACGGCTGAGATAACGTAAAGACTTAATTAACAGCATGAAGACGTGATCCTCTCACTCTGAAGATCCCTTAATAGTGGCCATGGCCTTACCTCCTTTTTAAAACCGAGCTTTTACATTACACTATAAATTCAGTCTACCACAATTTCTTGTCTGATACACAAGCTCTCTGTTTACTGAGAAAGCACATAGTATTTTTTGAGAAATAAAGTGTACATGAATGAACATTCTAGTATACAACGTTGATTATTTCTTCAGTATATACTGTAAATACTGCAGTATGCATATACTACACTTGATAAAATGTGTAGTACAAAGCAGTTCTGTTATACAATCAATACTATTATTAATTTAAAAATAGTGTCTCCAGAGACCGAACGCTGTTAAAAAACAGCAGCATTTTGACATGAATTAAGTGGAAGCTTAAGTGATTACCGTCTTAACTATTCAAATGCAATTCTTGCCTAATTTAATACAGTATAAATATACTTAAACTTTCAGTAGCAGCATGTGTTTTTGATTGACAACCTTAAGCCTGACTGACATCATATTATTTGCTTAGCTGTGTGTCAGGAGTTTCTAAATTAACACAGCTCTCTGTTTGTTATTGAGATAAGAAAAAACAAAAAAAACAAAAACAAGGATTCTCCTCAAGCAAGCCCCTTTAGCCTCTTTTCTCTTTGCCTCTGCCTGCGGGTGAGTCACCCCTCTAGAGAAAGGGTTGTCTCCGTTGCTATGGTTACAAATTTTCGATCTCCGTATTACTTTTCAGCAGTCTTGCGGTGTCTTTTGCTTTATTTGCAGTGGTGTCTTCCAAAAGTCAGTCATTAACAAGAATCTCTCAAAGTATGTTTCCAGTTATCCGGCTTACAAATACATGTCAGTGTTTCAACCCAAAATTAATAATAATAATAATAATAATGATACATTTTGTTTCACGACCATTATTGAAAACATCCTGGAAAGTCTTAAATCTCCAAAAAGTCCACATTATATAAAGGTATTGTTTTTCAAAAGTCGACTCTGAATCTTTGAAGAGAGTTTTTTTTTAAATGCATCCCAAAATGCATTTTTTTTTTTTTGATGATGATGATGATGATGCAAATGAGGGTTTTGGAAAAATGAATCCTTGAGTGAATTGTTTGGGAGTCATTGAACAAGTAAGCTAGAACCAGAACCTTTCTATAACCAATAATAGTGGTAAGAATAGGTTCTTAAATAAAGTGTTACCATAATTATTAACTTAAAATAATAAATAAATCTATATATCATGTAAATAATGTCAACTTTGAAAAAAACTAGATAAAATAAAAGAATAAAATGATTTATTTTCATTATGCAAAATATAATAACTTGTTTCTTTCTTTCGATTTTTGAGGTTGAATTTGACAGAAGTGTATTATGAAACTTGACACCACACATTTCCTTCACTGATATATATGAAACTGTTTTGTATTTCAGTTTTTTTGCCTCATGTTGCGCTGTGTTGTCTCTGCTGTTAATGCTCTTATCTCTGCTGTGCAATATGCAGTGCTTTAGGTCAGTCTCCCACACACACTCAGACTTCAGGCTAGCAGTATCTCTCTCCGTCTCCCTCTTTCCTTCCTCCATATTTTACTGCATCCTGCTTCCAAAAGTGGACCATAACGACCTATTTTTTTGGATTAGTCAGAGTCAGGATTTAGGAGGTACTATGTTAGGCTGCCAACTGCAGACTAGTCTTTACTTCATTTAGGTAAGAAATGCATTAGGTAAGGGTTCATTAGCTTAGTCATTTCCTGTGAGGATTACTCCTGAAGAAACAAACCTATATTAAATTGACGTCATGGAAAAAAAGGATTTTCCTTGCTGCTTTTCCAACTAAACAGACATGGCTTTATAACGGGAGAATTTTATTTATTAATGGTATTTGGAAAAATTACCTTCAGTTATGGGTGATTTTTCCATCAGTTACCTCTTCACATGTATTTGATGTAGATTTTGTCAGTTTTCTGGAACCTCACATGTGCTTTTGATTAATTATAGTTGTACTTTAAGTCATGATTAAATTGTAGGGCCCTATGATTTCTGTGATGCAGAAAACACAGACAAAATCAGAATGTCATGGAATCTTGGGTGAATGAGCAAAAGTAGGTCAGCACAATTAAATCAAAAGGCAATATGGTATCTGTGAATATTAATCTACAAAAATACCATTAAAATATATATCATGCATATTTTGCATGTCTCTGTATTAATGAGTGGCACAGATGTGTGTTTTTGTTTATTACACGCATACTGCAGCTTGCATGACGCTCACAGTGTTTTTAATCTCTGCCTCAATAATATATGACCACATTAACCTAATCTATAGAACTACTCTGAGAGTAACTTCATTAACATTTGACTGTTTCTTTTGAGGAAAAAATATCATCATATCATATAAACAGAGAAACTTCTTCACAGCAACCTGTCAAAGTAAAAGTTTGGTGTAGCATGAAGAAACTGTGGCAGAAATATACTAAGCAATGCAATGATACAGTAGGTTTACTGTTTAATTATTTTTTTACCAGGGAAATTATTTATCAGGATGTAAAAATGCAAATATACAGTATTTCTGTGCACACACACAGTAGTGAACACACACCCGGAGCAGTGGGCAGACTCAAGGATCTCACCTCAGTTGTGGTATTGAAGGTGGAGAGAGCGCTGGTTATTCACTCCAACAACAACCAGCCGGACCTGGGACTCGAACCCACAACCTTTGGGTTACAAGTACAACTTCCCAGTCTATGTAAACCATCAACACTAAAAACGATGCTAACAAGTTGTTTAGTCAGTCACATTAGTGCAGTTTCACTGGCAAAAAAGCCCATTGCGTGTTGTCAATAGTGTAGCAATGTTTGAAGCACAGCTCTCACAGAGGTCACTTTCAAACCAAGCATTAATCTGAATGGCCAACAGCAACCCTTTGCAAAACCTGTGTTGAAATCTTTCACATAACTTTGATTTTGAATCTTCTGTAAAAATTCGCAAAACAACATTAAATGTCACTGCACCTTTACACATTTCACTACAAACGTAGTTCAGTCGTTAGGGAGTTTGTTTGCTTGTTTCCTGTGTAGAAGGGTCCTAAAGGTCAGCGAGAGGGTAAAAAGCTGTCGCAATTAACTGGAAAGTGGAAAAGGTGCAAAGTTGTCACAATATCTGTGTAAGAGTAGTTTTAAGCAATGCATCCAAGTCAGTGAACCATGCAGATGTTCCGAAGTTTGCGGTGTTAGTAAGAAAGTGAACTGCGTTCTCATTTACTTTCATTGCTATTAGCCTATTATCATAACAGATTAAATTTAACAAAAGGCAATTAAGCCTGTGCTCAAAGCCCTGTAATGGGACACAGGCAGTCATCATCATGTAGATTAGATGTAATTATGTTACGTGATTGTCCTTGTTTCCTGGTGGAGGAAGTTTCATCCGTTTCTTCTTTGTTGACATGATTCTGCGTTTCTGTCTCTGCAGTCCTCTGTGTTGTCAGGTTCAGTTACTGTGGCCTTTGAAGCATACCTGAGCTGAACTTTACTAAGTGTGTGTGTGTGTGTGTTGTTGTGCAAATCCCTCCGCTCCTCTTTGTGGCCTTGCTTGTACCGCAGTGTCTCTAAATGAAAGTGAATGAAAAAGTGATGGGGATAAAGGGTCGAATGGCTCAATAGGCAACATGGCGAAAGTCGAACACACATCTCCTGCGCTGCTGCATGTTAACACGTATCCCATGAAAGACTGCTAATAATTTGAAAGCTTTTCTGTCAGTATATATTCATCATAACACAAGATTGGTTAAAAGAGTCCTGGAGGTTAACCTGTTAACCCCTTGTGCTGCCCTCAAATGAGTCTTATTATGACACATTTTATGGTTGCTGTCTAACCTATGATAACCAATCTTTTAGTTTTGGTGGTTAACTAATATTGACTAAACAAGGCCAGGAACATAACCAAATAGGCACACAGGAACTAAATCAGCACAGAAGACAAGAAAACATATTATATAACATATATTTTTTTTAAATCCTATAGAAATGTATGGTAAAAGCTGTGGTTGCTGTAATTTTACGATTTAACATAAATTTACATTTAAATACTGTAATTTTGTCAGCTGATATAATGTTAATATACCATCCTATGAAGCACTGTGATCTGTTTTGTACCTTTTGTAATACAATAGCATAAACCAAAAGTGGGTAGTGATGGGAAAGTCATATGATGAACCAAAAACCCATTACAAGCAGCTTTTATATACTAACAAATACAAGGTGCACAGTGTCATTCACACAAACACTAAACACCATCATGGTGATACATCATGGTGAAACTAATAATAATAAAAAAAAAACCTAAGAAGGTTATTTCAATTAAAAAACAAAAAAAACTCAATTGTGAAATGTAACACAGGGAATTCACTGTAAATTAAGCTATACATTCTTTTTCACTTCCAAAATGAAAATCATCTTGAAATCATAAAATGTGTTCATTTTGATTGCTTCCTAATTGTCCTAATTTTTAAGTTGCTTTAGATAAAAGCATCTGCTAAATGACTAAATGTGAATATAATGTGAAAGTACATGTAATATGTAGGGGAACTTACCGTTAACCATTTACTGTTTTTTTTAATTTTTTTTAATTTGTTGTCTGTTCTCTTTATTATTAGTGTAAAATATCATTTAATTAACTTAAATTATTTATAGCTCCTGTCACCAACACACATTTTTTAACCCATTTAGTACATTCTGATGCTGATTTATATTAATTTAGTTATTTCGAAAATTTAGTTTGTACATTTTTTGGTAACACTTTAGAATAACGTTCCATTGTAAGTAATTTATAAATCATTTATAAGTGATTAGTTAATGATGAAATATTCATCTACAAAACATTCACAAATTATTAATAAGTG
>JAUMHI010000048.1:4639379-4683437 GCA_032359435.1 Enteromius unitaeniatus | reverse complement strand
TTTCTAGATTAACATTTCATCATTAACTAATCACTTATAAATGACTTACAACGGAACGTTATTCTAAAGTGTTACCCATTTTTTTTCATTGTTTAGTATTCAGGACTCTCAGCGTGTCACAGAGGACACGGTGCGGTTTGTCGATCAGAGGAGATGATGCTGACAACTTCATCAGCTCTTCTCTCAGTTTGAGAGCTCTTTATCAGACCATCTCCTTCACGCTGACCCCGTAATCAATTCACACACACTCCTGCTTTACCCGTTCGCATCTTGTTCATGCCAGATGGCTTGATGGATCTGCACCAATGCAAACACTCACACACACGCCCCATGTCCTCATGTATCCTGGGTGTGTTGGAGTCCTGTGGGGTATTGCATCAGGACTGTTGTGATTCCTGCAGCATGAGATCTCAGGGAGGAGGTCATGACACACTCCTGTGGCACACTGTCAGATCCGTCAGCGCTCTCTGGAGCTTTGAGTGTGTGTGTGTGCGTGTGTTTTGTGGGGGTGTGTCCCAAAAAGTCATCGCTCATAAATGCAGACAAAGGAGCTGCTGATTGTTAATGTTAATTAATACATTCATTAACCTACCGCTAACCTCACTGCGTGATTGACACAACCTCCATCGTCTGAATGTGCTGATGGCTGGATTTAAAATGCATGCTGGGAAAAGAGACAATAAGCTGCAGACTTGTCATAATGCCTTTGTGCTCCAGCCAGTCAGATGGAGACGTGCCATTTGCAGCTTTTATTTCACACAGGCTATTATAGGAGCCTGTAATATAACATTACATTTCATGCAGTGATTTCCTGAATAAACAGGTTAAGTTACAGCATCTCCACTAATGAAGCCGTAATATTTATTCTGTGGGAGTCCACATCACCCCTCGAGCACCCTTCTCACCTTTTTCACCCCTGACCCATGCCTGAAATAACCAATAGACTTAAATTCCTTTCACAGTTGTTGGACTATTCTTTGAACGACTATAATGCCTACTGACTGGTCAATAGGATATGCTCTTGAAAAAGTAATATATTTGTGCAGTTTTAAGATTGTCATCCTAAATGTTGCATATGCTGTAGATGACGTTAAAGCTAGCAGAAATTGACAAGCTGTTAAAGTCATCCAAACCTATAACCAGGCAATTGGGGAATTTCAAACAGAAGGGCCCAACTTCCTTTGAAAGGCAGAGACCTTGAAGTGTGTTCTTTTAAGGGCTGTGTCATATAACCATTTGGAGCTCCTTTGGTGAAGGGAGTGACAGACCAAACATTACCTTGACAACGCAGCACTCCCAACACTTACATAAATATTTTGCAAATAAATGTTGTTCGCATTATTATCATTTTATTTAAATAATGTGTCACTGTGTCTTATTTGCTACGACATTTTCAAACTAAACGCACTTAAACCTGCTTACCTTCTTAAGTCATATTTCTACCACTGACAAAATATTTTGTATCACATCAAAATAAAGACAAATTTAATCAGCTTATTATGCTTATGTTTGCATGTGAAGTCAAAATGAATCCCAACTTTGTTTTAAAACACATCGCAAGACCTTCTGAAGATCACATGATCACAAACGGAAATCACTTCCCTGAAATGACCTTCGCTAATGGACTTCTTTAAGGGCCCTTCACCAAGGGAACAGTTTTTTCTCTTTTTGTGCCAACAAATGGCATACCCTTCCTGAAGTGCCCTTGAAGGGTGCAATAAAGGAGTTTGGAATTCACCCAGTCTAATCAAAAGAAATGTATAAAGTATGTTTACAATATTTAAAGGGTTAGTTCACCCAAAAATGAAAATTCGGTCATTAATTATTAACCCTCTTTTCGTTCTTATCCCATAAGACCTTCATTCATCTTCAGAACTGAAATTAAGATGTTTTTGTCCCTCCATAGACAGTAAAACTGAAATGATCCCTTGTTCAAAAAACATGGTAAAAACCCTGGTAAATCAGTCCATGTGACATCAGTGGATCAACTACAGTTTTGAACCCCCCCAAAAAAACATCATATACTCCAACATTAGTTTTTTTATGACTTATGTCTTCCACCTTTTTGAGAATATTACTGTGTAAGTGTACGCTTTCCTCTAGGCATAAATAGCCGCAGATTACGCACATGTGCATGCTTTCACCCGAATGTAAACAATGCTGATTATGTCAAATATGTTAAATCTTGCATATATGGTTCGTTGAGATACTCTCTAAAATGGCGAAAGATCATGGGAGAAGAGTAAATTGTTATTTTTGTTTTATTTACGCACAAATGTATTCACATGTGTAACTTTTTATTTTGTATTTTTTTTATTTAGCAGAACAGTGTGATCAGGACACGGTTTGCCTGAATTTCCTCAATATCAGTAGAACTGTTGTACAGTAGTTCTGTTTCCGGCCAATTTCTTGTCTAATACATCATCTAGTTTACCTCTGATTGTGTTCATGTGGGTATTCATGTGTAACCCTGTGTCATGCTTTTCTGCTTATCAAGAGTCTTGGAGTCTCTAGAGACCAGACGCTCATAAATCACATCACCCGCTGCCACCCAAACACTCGACACTGAACCAGAGGCCCTATTAACCTGCGCCTATCTTAATGAGTTAGTTAACGCACTATTTTCTGTTAATGTAGCTCATCCCTGAGCTCGGGTGTCTGGGGAATGCTGGGAAAGTGTGATAATTGGCCGTAGTTTATCATCGATTGCAGACTGATGAATGAGGCAAGAGGGACTCCATTTGTTTACGTCTTGTTTTGCTTTATCTCACTGCCATCTTCCCCCTCTCCTCTCCTCTCCTCTCCATCTCACCTCGTCTGAAGGCTGGAGTCAACGTGCTGCTGCAGGATGTGAACGGGAACATCCCACTCGACTACGCCACAGAGGGGACAGAAACCAGCTACATCCTCATCAGACACCTGGAGGAGAATGGTAGGATCCTTCATTCATTACGTTCTTTTTCCACCAGTTTTATATGACTACGAAAATGCATAACTAAGACCTGGAGATTGCAGAACAATGTATACTACCATTTATTGATTGGTTAATTGATTTGATTGATTTTTGTTTTTTACATTTTGTTTTTTGAACGTATGTTTAAAAGAATGTTTCTTTCACAGGGTATTTGATCGGAAATGCAGTAAAACTGTATTATTGTGACATACAGTAATTTAAAATAATTATGTAATATATATTTTAAAATCAAATTTACTTCTGTGATGAAAAGCTGAATTGTCAAACCATAGTGTCACATGGTTCTTTAGAAATCATTTTAATATGATGATTTGCTGCTTAGGAAATATAATTATCAGTGTTGAGAACATTTATGTTGCTTAATATTTTGTTGAACATTATTACAGATTTAAAAAAAAATTCTAAATAAAATGTATATAAAATAAAAAAATATTTTGTAACTGTCACGCTCTGTGCGTATAGACGGGCGAAGACTTGAGCGTTGTAGATCAAACTTAAACTTTAATGATTCAATGAGCAAAACAACTGACAGGAAATACACATCAAAGTAATCTTAATAATCTGACAAACACAAGACAAAACTAAACAGGCTTTTAAACATGAGCATTTAGGAAGAACTCAGGACAGGGGAGAAGCACAGGTGGAACGGGTAATTCATTAACTAAACAAGAACAGGAACAAGACCATATAAGGAAACACAGGAAATACTAAAACGAAACCAAAACTAACTCATGACATACAACAACACAGACAAGAGCATGACAGCTTAAAAAATATCAATCAATCATTCTGACAGCCCAGATTTACCTGTTTTTGAAAAAAAAACTGACTGAAAAAGACTGAAACTGCAGCAGCTCTTTTCGTCTTTTTTTGTGGCACATTCTGGTACAGATTTTTGCATGACACCATGATTCTCATTGCTCACACGTGTAAACAACAAAGCAGTCCTGCCAACCCATAACTGCACAAATATATTTCTACTGACTGAATGCCGTGATGTTGTTAACTGTCACAAGTTCTGTCAGCTCACATGCTGGATTCAGTAAGAGTTACTTTAGCCTGCGAATCAATCAGCGACATCCAGTGAAACAGACACACTTCTCTGGGCTGTTGTCACTAAGCTCGTTTATCATTACAGTCAAGACTCCTGAATGGCCTATTCCACATCTTCCGTTACTGCTGATCTGATGCTTTGTCTAATAGAACACTGTAAGCAAGTGATTTTGTTTCTGCCCATCATCTGCTTCTGACTTCTTCACCTGTCTGTGTGTTTGTCAGGAGTGGACATGAGCTCTATGCACCAGATGAAGACTCAGCGCTCGTCCACTATGTTGTCTGACGTAAGGCAGCTGGTCAGCAGCGGGGGCAGTGTCAATCAACAAAATGATGACGGGGTCACGCTGGTGAGAAAATACATCCATCCCAAAATGTGTAACGGTTGGCTGATTGCTAAATGTAGTACAGTCTGTGTAATGTGTACAGATGGTGATTTAAATCAGAAGGCCTTTGGCCAAATGGTGCTTCACATGTGACGTGTGTCTATGTTTGCAGCTACACATCGCCAGTGCCAGTGGTTATAAGGAGGTGGTGTCCGTGTTGCTGGAGAGCGGGGCAGATGCCCAGGTGTCTGACAACAGCTTCTGGACACCGTTACATCTGGCAGCCAAATATGGGCAGGTACATATCATTACATGCAATTCCATGGTGGACACTGATTTACAAAATCACAATTAAATATGGACTGAACCAAAGCATTGCGACTTCAGGCACACGATTGATAGAATAATATATGCATTTGTTTTCTTCAAGTATTTTAGAAATGTATTTTCATGCTTCTCTGTGTTAGTTTAATGTTAGAATATTCATTTTAAATAAAATAAAATTAAATGAATGCACTGTAAATTAAAATAATGTATTTGCTAGGCAAACCTTTTGCTGTAAATATTCCTTCAATTAAACAAAGAAAATAAATGCACATTAGATTGAATTTTATTGCTACCACTAAAAATAAATAAATACATAATAAAAAAAAAAGTAAAAAAAAAAAAAAATGAAGTCACATGCAAACAAAGAAACCTAAAAATTAAATTAAAAATAATTTATAAATGCATTCATGTACATAGCACTACAAATTAAATTTAAATGAATGAATTAAACTGTTTTAAGTTTTTATGGAATTTCTTCCAAAATCGAATTATTCAAAGTATTCCCAGCTATCTCTTACAGTAATTCCGACTTTTATAAGTGAAATAAATACATATTACTGTACGTTAATGCAAAGTGTTATACAAATAAACAAAAGGGCTTTTTAATGGAAAAAATAAATACATGTTATATTATTTTGAAGTGCTAATAAATAGATGTATACCATAAAATAATTCATTTATTAGTTGTTTATTTTGTTTTGCTGTCAAAAAGGCTGCTGACCTGGACAAAACAAACTTCTGGCTAATTTGAATTTGCATGAGTGCAGTATTCTATATTTCCCATGCCTTCGTGTTCAGCCATTTTATCAGATTGCTGTTCACGGTCGGTGGAATGTATTGATATTAGAGTTATCGTAGACCAACTACAGTTCATTAATTCACCCACCTTTCCTGTTTCTGATTAATGACACTTCAGCGTTGCATTGATCTTGACGATTCTCAGCCAGATGGACTGGAGCTCTGAGGATTATATGAAGTACTAATGTGTTTTATATGAGTTGAATAACAGCGCTTGTGCTAGAGGAGATTGATTTCTAGAGGAAAGGACGAACCTGCTGACATGGTCAAATATTTGATAATGTCTCAGGTTGCTGATGAAGAGAATTTTTTCCTCTTTCTCCTCCTTTGTTCTTTTTGTTCCTCGGGGTACTCCTGCCTACATACACACCTTTCTGTTTTCTTTTTTTTTAGGTTCAGGTTTTTAGTACATTTGCAGCCTGGTTTATGGTTTAGTTTTTATTTTAATTTTATTTATACTTTTTATTATCCATTTTCTACTAACATGGTACTG
Source organism: Enteromius unitaeniatus (assembly GCA_032359435.1). Taxonomy (NCBI): domain Eukaryota; kingdom Metazoa; phylum Chordata; class Actinopteri; order Cypriniformes; family Cyprinidae; genus Enteromius; species Enteromius unitaeniatus. The sequence goes on along the minus strand of JAUMHI010000048.1, from coordinate 4,677,466 downwards.
GAGCCACTTCAGAGCCTCAATGGGGCATGATGATAGATAGCAAAAAATAAATAAATATGTTTTAAATATTTTGTAACTCCACTCTGTTCTTTCACATAAGTATAAATGCAAAATTTATTTGGGACATGCAATAAGAAGTCATAAAATAAAAAAAATAAAATGAAAGTGTTTGTGTAGCTTTAGTGTTTTTATTTATCAAAATAATGCATCTTTGTTGGGAACAAGACACAAAAAAAATCTTAGTGACCCTAAACATTTCAACTGTATTGAAATCAAAATCTGTGATTGGTGATTTTGGTGGCATATTATTGTATTTATCATTGTGGTCAGTTACCGTATCCCCTGACTTTTAAATCAAAACTGACCATTTTGGTGGAAATGACCTCAGATATACAAGAAAGACTAAACTATATTGCTGACATTAACAAAAACTCCTGTGGCTGTGGTAGATACGACATTATAGTAATCAGAAATGCAATATCATGGTACACCTATCTTCTCCTATCTGTTAGCTCTGTAGTCTCGCACACCCACACACCCACACACACACACACTCACAAATAATAAACACACTTAGAGAGATGTTTTCTCTGTCCACATCTATAATTCATTGCAGCAGGGCAGAATCTCTCTCAAACACACAGACAGACAGACACATACAGAGTCAGTCATTAGCACTGCAGATGGTTGTGTGACTCAGCAGAATTGCCATGCTGCAGTCGCAGAGGTTCACTTCAGATTGAGCATCGCATACACCACCTTTACAGCTGGAAACATCGTACAGTACGTGCTGTGAACACTGTAAAGTGGGTGGGAATACAGTATTACACCCACCTCCAATCAAATGCACATTTATTTGGCAGTGGTGAGTGTATATGTGATATTTACCAGCCAGTGTGGTGGGCGATCTGTTTTGCAAACAAAAGCTTTGATTCTTTTTTTATTATTTTTTTTTTAAAGCCACTGTGATACAATGGCACACTGTTGTTGAAGTAACACCTTTGAATATTTTATGAGAAAGAGACTAAATAAAAGCTGGCAAAGCATGTGTCTGATTGACTGTTTGTCCTGATCTTTAGGATTTTCTGCTTCTCAGACAAGCAGCACAGTTTGACTCACATTTTCATGCATGTCAGAGGTTTATCAGATGGCAGTTTTTATTTTCTCTGATATGAGCTTTAACTATCAAGAGCTTCACAAAAGATGCACATTATAAATGCTTCAATTGCTTCTTGAAATTTCACTTTTATATTTTATGAATTTTTAATAGGCTGATCGATGGATTTATAGATATACATATATGGATAGATGGTTGGATAGATAGATAGACAGGTAGAGATAGATGTATGGATGTGTATATATATAGATAGTAGGGGTGTAACAGGCCCGTAGCCAGCCTAGTGCAAGGTTTTTTTTTTTTTGGTTTTTTTTTTAAGTGGACCTTTTTTCTCAGTATTTTTTATATTTGAGTATATTACAAAATATTACAAATATGACCAATAATTATCTAATAATAATAATATACAAATATTACGGGGAAAAGACGATCAGTTAATGTACTTACAAGACTGTGGGATGGATAAAAATAATTTTTGTGGGCTTATTTTATTTTATGTTTTATGTAACAAAAATGCATGATAAACTTCATTCGAATGCTGTCTACACCGCGTATAGACACTAGACAGCATCTCTTATGGTTAATAGAACAATTTAATAAATTTACTAATTTAATTACGCGTAATCGTATCGAACCGTTCGGTACAAGGCTTTCGGTTCGGTACGCATATGAACCGAATGATTCAGGAAAAAAGGAAAAGAAAAAAAATTAAATAATAAACAGTGTAAAATATAATATTTTCAGTGCTACGCTCAACAAGGCAGCGCAAATGACGGGACAGGGAAGCCGCTGTCTGCTCCTTCCACCCCCAAACAGACGTGAACCAGAAACACACACACATTACAAAGTATCCCCGCAGCATTCGGGTAACGTTAGGCATTTCCCTTTGCCATTTCCCTTTGCCATTTCAACCCAGCATCCAGCTGTTTAACCAGAGCAGCAGCGTGCTGCTCTAACATACTAAAATAATCTTTGTATTGGCATTAACGATACTTTAGCATTAAATGTAACATAAGGGTACGTTCACGAAGCGTCTAAAAACGAGTGGAAAATGCGAGGCGCGTCGCTTCCTCCACCAATTTCAAAGCGCTTCGGCGCTCGCGTGTCTGCTGTTACTAGGCGACCATGACAGCGCTGTCAGTTACAAAATAATTTCTGCTTTGGTTAGTTTTAATAAATAAAAATCTGAAAAAAAAAATCTAAGAAATTCTCTTTTTTATTGAATTTTTGCCGTAGCGAAAACATACCGAACCGTGACACTACTGTATCGTATCGAACCGAACCGTGATTTTTGTGAACTGTTACACCCCTAATAGATAGGAAGATAAACATATATTGATGGATATATAGGTGGATATAGGTTAATTGTGGCCAATTTGTATTAGAAAAAAACATTTATTTAAAAACTTTATTAGAGAAAAACATTTATTAACATTAAATTACGCTCTTCAGCTTTAACCTTGTCATATTGCCATTTCTAATGAAGTCAGCCATCTGGCAAGTTATTCTGTTGTATTTACTCCCCAAAGCTATTTGGAGTTAATTTTGGACACACACACAAAACACATCCATAATACATCAAAACATGCTTTTACGTCGTACATAGCATGCACGCGCAGTTACACGCTTGTCTGTGTGTGCGTAAAGCAAGTAGTGGCACAGAAACAGAATTAAAAAGACAAGTAAACAAATACAGATAAATACGTGTCTCTGTGTGCAGACTGAAGCTAATGAACACAGCGCTGAGGCTGTGAATGTCAGCTGTTAGCATATGTTTGTGGCTGGAGGCAGGAGCTGAGCTGATCTGGCAGCTGATGTTGTAGATTACACTCAGAGCTGATGGATGCAGACGTCTTTAAGATGTGACCTACATCTTTTAATATTCTCTTTGAGTTCCCCTCAAGATGTGTGTGTGTGTGTTTGTGTCCCTACAGACCCAAATTGTGAGCAAGCTGTTGAAGCACAAAGCAGATCCTACTCTCCTGAACTGCAACCAGGACAAGCCCTCAGGTACAAACACACACAAAAACTGTACTAATGGTCAACCAATACATTTTCAGTGACTGATGTTGATATCTAGGAAGATCTTGGGCCTGTTCCATAAAACAAGTTTACCAAATAAGCCAGGCTTTTGGCAGATAGCCTGACTTATTTCAAACCGAATTAACTGGCAATAAGTCAGACTAACTGAAATAAACCTGGCTTATTTGGTAAACTTGTTTTATGGAACAGGCCCCTGGGGCCTATTTCAGAAAGGAGGTTCATACAGCTTAGAGTTTAAACTTGAACTCTGAGTTGATCAACCCAGAGATTAAAAGTTTTCGGTTTCAGAACAGCTGATCTGAGTAAGATCAATCAACTCTGAGTAGACTAAATCAGAGTTAAGCGTGTCTCAAAAGCCAGTACAGTAAAATTATTTGAAGCAAATATTAATATTATTCAAGCTAATATTATTTTTTGCAGTAATATCAAAGGTAAAACTTAAAACTATGTTATTGAATCTAATTGTAATTGTCATGTAATTGCCATTAGCAAAGAAATGTAAGAGCATGGCCATGATTGGCGATGTTAGTGATGTAAGAACGGATTCTATTATGGATATACGTAACTTAATTGATAGCAACGAAAAACTGTAACGCGAACCCGGAAACTGCTGACTCTGTAACCAAACCTCTAGACCACGATTCAATGCATAAACCAGTGCCCAAAATTTACTTGACTTAAAGATGAAACTTGAGCCCAAAAAAGAAAAAAGAAAAAACACAATTGGTTACTAATGTTCGGGCGCTAGACAAGTATCTACTTGTCACAAATTTCTCAACACACTCAACACACAATACCACCGTTACAAGGGAAAAGACAAAAAGATCTCTGAGTCTCAAAATCCTTGCCCGACGTAAATGTAATTCTCCTTCAAATTAAAACAGCCTCTTCATCTATGGGATCCTCCTAAAAAGGACGAGTCATTCTTGTAACTTTCTTCTCTGTTTGTGTCCGAAATGTGGGCACTGAATGACTAAGGCTAAGGCGAGAAATACCGCTTTGTCTTTAAAAAAGGGGAGGAGACAGACAGAAACTCAGAGTTTACAGAATAAAACCTGCTCACAGGTTAGGTTCAGAGAGTAAGTTACCACGGTAACTGACTCTGAGTTAAAGTTACCGCTCTTTCAGAAACAGGCTTGAGTTACCCTGCTTTCTCGGGTTTGACAAACCTGCCTTTTTGAAACGGATCCTTTTCCCTTATCTCAGGGTTAACAAACTTTTTTAAGTTTTCACTTAACCTCCTTTCTGAAATAGGCCCCTGGTTGTGTCATATGTTATGTTTATTTATTTATTTTTAGAGAAATTAGTAATTAGTTCAATTAGTGATTTTGCAAGTTCTCTTACTTAGAAATCATGGAAATCAATTTATTTGGGAATTACTGTGTCAAATAAGTACTTGATCACTTGCTTATCAGCCAGATTTCTGACCCTCAAAGACCTGAAACTAGACTATCTTAAATAGTCCAGCTGCACTCTGCTCATGATTCTAAATTAGTAGCACCTGTTTGAGGTCATTAGCTGTCATAAAGACAACTGTGCACTCCACAATCAGCCAAAGTCTAAACTTGGGTTCACACCGGATGCGAATGAAAATATATACATATATTATATATATATATGTATATATATATATACATATTCAGACCCCCTTACAGTTTACATTTATATTGCAGTCATTTGTTAAAATCATTTAAGCTGTTTTTTTTTCCTCATGAACCTACACACAGCACCCCATATTGACAGAAAAACACAGAATTGTTGACATTTAGGCAGATTTATTAAAAAAAGAAAAACTGAAATATCACATGGTCCTAAGTATTCAGACCCTTTGCTCAGTATTTAGTAGAAGCACCCTTTTAAACTAATACAGACATGAGTCTTTTTAGGAAAGATGCAACTAGTTTTTCACACCTGGATTTGGGGATCCTCTGCCATTCCTCCTTGCAGATCCTCTCCGGTTCTGTCAGGTTGGATGGTAAACGTTGGTGGACAGCCATGTTTAGGTCTCTCCAGAGATGCTCAATTTGGGTGTAAGTCCGGGCTCTGGCTGGGCCATTCAAGAACAGTCATAGAGTTATTTTGAAGACACTCCTCCATTATTTTAGCTGTGTGCTTAGGGTCATTGTCTTGTTGGAAGGTAAACCTTCAGCCCAGTCTGAGGTCCTGAGCACTCTGGAGAAGATGTTCGTCCAGGATATCCCTGTACTTGGCCGCATTCATCTTTCCCTCGGCTGCAACCAGTCGTCCTGTCCCTGCAGCTGACCATGCATTGTGAGCTGTAAGGTCTTATACATACTGGTTTGCGGCTTTTTGGAGGTGTAGAATCGTCTCAAGGATGATCATAAGAAATGGACAGCACCCGAGTTAAATATATGAGTGTACCAGCAAGGGTCTGAATACTTGCAAAAATGTCAACAATTCTGTGTTCTTCTGTCAATATGAGGGTCTGTGTGTACATTAATGTGGAAAAAAAGATTACATCAATGTTAAATCTACCAAGGAGCTGCAGAATCTGCTCACGTTCCTAATTTTATGGGGTATATAGTCCATTTCACACAGAACATAGCTGAAACCAGAGTTGTCAGGGATGTGTTACACACTTGTGCCCCTGCGTTTAAGTGTGTCAGACTGTTCTCCCTCTCTAGAGCTTTCTGTTGAGTGTGAATATTTCATAGCTGGGCAGATTCATTCTGTTCAGTTCCTTCTCTGCTGATGTCTGTGAAACTGCTTCCACTGGCCTGTGGTTCTGGATGGCTAATGTAACAACTACTGTCACAGCTAATTGAAGCCAAGAGGTTCAAAGGGAAAAAAAAACAGTGTAATGGAAGATTTTGCTTCTTAAAAAAATAAAAATTACCTGCTACAGTATGACAGCATTTCAGATCTACCACATTCTCATTTATGCTTTGGAAACTATAAAAAAGTTACACTAGTGTTTTGTGTCATTGATATGTCAATGTCTGTGTCTGCATATCCAATTTTACTACTAATTTTGGACTAATTTTAACAGCACTAGTAGTATGTGTGTGTGTGTGTGTGTATTACAACTTTTTTTATTATATAATGGTAATATAACGATTTGCATGAACTGTAAAAATAAAATAAATGTGGTAAAATCATTAGTGACATGTCCATAAAACATGGCCCGGTGTCTTATGTATATAGTGAGCAGAGAAAAACAAAGCATCTGCAGGGTAACACACACACACACACACACCTACACACACATGCAATAAACATTAATAAAAAGGGGAAAAATAAAACAAATAAAACATGAAATCAAGCAGGGGAATGTTTTTTGGCTGTTTTTACACCATAAATTATCTGGTGAGTTTGAAACTCTGATGTGAAACTGATCCTGGTATATTTTTCCCCCTGAGGTCCTAGTATGTTTTTATGTATTTATTTTGCATTTATTTTATCTGTAGTGTTCACAAAAAATTAGCTGTTTCCTGCTACTATTTAAAAAACGAAACAAAATTAAAAATGTAAAAAACTTATTAGCAAATAGTTGTTTTGAGCATAAACCTTAAAAAAAAAAAAAAACATTAGCAAGAATAAAACTGCCAATGGCATCAGAAAAATTAATTTAAAATAATGTAAAATTTCATTCCGTTGCCTTGCTGCATGCCTGGCGAGAGCATCAGAGATATTCATGCACCTCATGTTAAACCTCCAGCGAGGTGTTCGTTCTCTTGACTATAAAGATTCGCTCTACCACCTCTCCACGTCTTCCCCCCAGCGCTCTGCATCTTAGACTCCAATCAATAGCTCATTCTAAGACTCTGGCTTAACTCAAGGATGTTTGGGATGAAACGTAGAGCACGGAGGGGATGAAACGTGAATCCTTTCTTTTCACTTAAAATCTCTTTAGAGAGCAATGTATATATCTGACTTTCCAAGAGAATGTGTGTGTGTGTAACTGGAGGATCGTTCTCTTGGGTGCCACTCTTTCTTGGTGAGAAAGACAAAAGGCTGGTCCCTTATGGCTACTTTAATGGAGGACGGATTATCCTCCTCCCCGTACCCCAGCCGGAGCACAGATGGATCAATCTGCAGCAGGGCTCAATGCCCATCACAATGTGGCCACATCCATGTGAGAGACAGCAGGGGCTGAGCTACAGAGGGAATGAGGGAGTAAATCCATTGGGCCCCAGGGACAATCATAGCAAAATTGTATTATAAATGCTGTCTTTAGTCACTAATAATTGTCATGTTTTGTAGAGATGGAACTATTTGCTTTCTTTATGAAAAAGAATAGCTTAGCCCAAAATTATAGTTTAAATAAAGTTATCTTTCTCTATGTTCCTTTCTTTTCTTGGATAAAAGCACATTGTTCTGTAAATGTATAATTTTTTTACTTTCTGCTACAACTGAACAATCACTTCTGACTTGCAGTAAGATGATTTATACATTGACCCACTGTTTTGTTTTACAGACATAGCAGCTACTGAGCAGATTGCAGAGATGCTGATGAGAGCAGAGGAATTCTGGGTACAGAGACAGACAGACCCCTCGGCTCTGCCTCCACAATCAGAAGAGCACTGCATAGAGGCCAACCAGGACAGCAGCCTTCCTGTAAAAAAACTGTATGTGCACTAGTCACAGACTTCAATTATGCTTCAGATAATGCGATGTTTGTCCATGAACTATGTAGAATCAGGGAATTTCAAATTTTCGTCTAAAAAGACTGAGACCAGTAGGTGTATATTAAAATAAAAAAAGAACAATTCAGAAATGAGCATGAGCTTAAGGGGAAAAAAAGTCACGAAAGTGAGAATAATCTCCCAAAATTCAAAATAATGCCCCAGTATGGGAACATATTCTATATGACAGCATGTTATAATTATAGATTGTTAAATGTTTTTCCCCAGATATCATCAAAATGCATTTGTATAAAATACAAAGGTTCAATATGTAAACGTAATAAACTCAGAGAAACACACAGTGGTGTTTTGTCACTGAATGCGTCAGCGATTATGAGCAAATCAGTTGAGTAAATCAGCTCTGAGCTGCATTAATTATTGTTTAAATGCACCTTAATGTTGCACCTAGATGCAGGTTCTGTGATTTTGTTGATACTAATTTATTTTCTTCTTTCTTCAGGGCCACTATGGCTTTACCCATCTCTAGGAGGGACAGTTTATTGGAGAAGGAGGCCATGTTCAGGGACTCAGGAGGAGCTCTGACACAGCAGCCTTCTCTTGATAACGGGCTGGACGGACCATATTCCAGCGCTGCAGGAAAACTGGAGCAGGTCAGAGGAGAACTGGGAACGTCCCTGTGGAAAACTGTCCTTTAAAGAAAATTTAAACATATTAAACAACCTTATAAATTCACTTACACAAAGCTATTGTGTTTTGTACTGATCTTGCACATTTGTCTTGTTCCTGATGAGTAATGACGAGAAACAAGTCACACCGAATACACTTAAATCCTTTCTCACCACGGCAGATTTTGGATTGATGCATTTGAGAAAGCCCTGTGCTATCGGAGAGCAGCAATCAGTTATAGTTTGAATGTAGAGAGCCTTAGTAATCTATACAACTGCACACACGGACCCCATTCACCCTGATAGTGACCCCCGACCTCTAAAGGAACAGGGAAAATCAGCTCCATTACTTTCATGCCTGCAGCTCACGTATAGATAAATGTGTTTATATTAGGAATAGGCGATTTGATTTGATTTGATTGCTTAGCATTTACACTGCCTTTTCATATATTTACTTGTGTAGTTACAAATAAAAATGCTGTTAATTTGTTTATGTGGAATACAAAGGAGAATTCCATGTTGCCTTTAAAATACATCTGAATATTTGAATTTGTAAAAAGGATTGTGTTTTGTGTTCCAGGTGAAACTGATGCCTCCCGCTCCTAATGATGACCTTGCATCTCTCAGTGAACTCACGGACAGCAGCCTGCTCTACGAGATGCAGAAGCGCTTTGCTAATGACCAGATATATGTACGTACTGTAAATACACAAACACATATACAATATAATGAGGCATGCAGTTGGTCAATCAGAATGATATATTAATCGTGTCACTCCCTAAACACACAAATTAAGAATGAACAGTCTAGCCCTGTCAGGAAGAGGCTTTTATTTTCTGTCTTAACCCGCTCTGAAGTAGTTGACGTCCGGATTCTGACTCTGTGGTCTTTCACCAAGCCATCCGGTCCAGTGTGTGAACTCTTGTCTTGAGGTCTTGGAGAGTGGCCAAGTCCTCTGTTTGTAGCATGGCCAGGGACTGGTGTTTGGATGGCAGCCCTCAAGGTCTCACTGTATTCAGGCCAAAGGCTTGAGCCAGCCCTGGGGAGATGAAAAGACATTTGTACATTGACTCTGTTAACGGCTGCTGTCGTTACTGCTACTGTTACCACAGTGGCTGTTGCTACTATAAATCTTGGTCAATGACATTTATTATGTGTCTTGAAGCTACTACAATCCTACATCTGTAATATCTCAGTTATCCTTGGTTTTATCTCTACCACCATGGATACTGTTGTTTATACTGTATTTAAAGGGACATTGCTTCAAAGACTGGTGGTTTAGTTTTATATGACAGTGTTTTAACTTCTTCTGACATCCAGAATTGAACAATCTGTTTTGCCGTTTTGTGAAAAATATCAATTAATGATTAGCTAAACATAGATTGATATGGCTGGGTATTATACTGACAATTCTTTATCTACAGCTACAGTAAAATACAACATAGTGAAAAATCACTGTGATTTTAATGTGGTTTGTAATTTGGACCTAATTGTTATTGGATTTGTTCATTATTTTTATTTTGTTTAAATCCATGGGAATGTTACACTAGACAATTACATTAAATACATTAGAATACGGCACATTTCCAACAATATAGTGGGTTAAGGAAAGCTTGCGTCTCCAAAACAGTTAATCTAATCACCAAACAGGCAAAAGTTCACTTCAGGAATGAATAAAGGTGCGTCAATGAGCTGGATGCGCTGTGTTTAACATGTATAACTTCCTAAAGCACACAGCCTTTGTTCAAACCACAAAAAGATAAACGCTGTGTAGAAAAATGCTCAATACACAATCTTCCAGCCTAGGATGATGTCATTATGCACAAATAAAATGTGATTTAATGGAAAACTCCATCAGTGTCCTGCTATTATGTCTACAGCAATGTCAAAATTTCCTAAAATTATTCTCAAATATGTGCTGAAGTGATTGATTATTATATGAATGCGTTTATGTCATCAGAACAATCCTGCATGGACAGTTCAGTGGAGCATCTATTCTTCAGTGTATATACCCTCACTTCACGTGTGTTATCTTTTCATGTGAATCAATGAGAATATGATTGAAGGAATAAATCCATCTCTATAGCGTGGATAGTTTGAGCAGGCCTGCGGTCTGTGTCTGCATGCGGGCAGTAATGCCTGGCAGTCGGCTACACACTGTGCTCGTTCATGACCGGAGCCAAATCTATGCTTAATGGCCGCTACCATTCCCACACTTTACAATGGGACATAATGAAGTCTCCCTACTGAGGCCAATATGGAGGGAGAGAGCAGAGATGGGGTCTTTTGTGTAACGCTGTAATGGGGTCTAATGATGTCTGTCATTACGGCAATGATGGATAGAGATGGTGATGGTTACTGATCGTTTAGTGAGAGATGGAAAGAGTGAGAGAAGCCAGACGTGCACTTTATAAGATGGGATTGATCCATGTTTCTCTCTGAAGATGAGATGTTCAGTATTACGATGCTAGTTTAGTTCACACACCACTGAGAACAGGTCCATTTGCCGTACTGTATGTCAGTATTCATCAGATATTCTAGGGAAGATTTGGGAATCAATCTGATCTTACTGACCTTCAGGGTGTTACACTGGTATAACACAACAGCAACCTAGTCCTTTCTTCCCAGCAGGCTTCATTGTCTGCTTGGTGATAACAGGGCTTGTTATAGAGTAATCTGACCAGGAGTGAGAATTGGGGTTGGTGCAGCTGACCCTCTTGAAGGATAAATTTAGCAGTTGGCCTGTACTGACGCCCTCAGGACTCATGAGAGCCATTGTACTGCAGGGGGCATTATTATGTGGTGTTTAAGTGTGAGTTTATTTAAAATAGCTGATGCTTCAATGATTGATATGGAAAAGGAACACATAGCAGAGCCATGCTTTGTTATCAGAACTTCTTCCTGTGCTAAAGTAATAGCTCATCATTTTATAGGAAAAAACTACTGTTCAAGTTTGCACTGTTGAAAAAAACAGCATTTGCTGGTTAGGTATGTTTTGCTGATGGTACTGGTTGATATTTTGATACTGGTTCAGCTGGTCCTTTGCTGGTTTAAGCTGGTTATTTTGCTGGTTTATGCTGGTTTAGGGTGCTGGTTTTATGCTGGACCACCTTAAACCAGTGAAGGACCAGCATACACCAGCATCCCAGCATCAAAACATACCTAACCTGCATAGGCTGTTTTTTTAGCAGGGTGCTGCCATCAAAAAGAAGTGCTTCTTTTAACTTAAATTTACCAAATAATTGTTTGGGGGGACGTCACTGCTTATGGATAAGTACATAAATGCTAGCTAGCTTCTACTGATTTTCTTTCAAAGATTTGACACTATTGAAGTGTTACTCCACCCCAAAATAAAAAAAAAAGAAAGTTTTTATTAAGAACATACCCCCATGTCGTTCCAAACTCCTTAACTCCTTAGTTTGTCTTCAGAACACAATTTAAGACAGCATTTTTGAGAGCATTGCTAATCTTTTTTTACTTAACGGTAAACACTTTTTTGTAGCTTAATAACATTTCTGTTGAACCACTGATGGCAGAGGGCGTATTCTAATGATGTGTTTCATACTTTTCCAGACCTTGACAGTGTAATTTACTTGGTAGTCAATGGGACAGTCACAAGCCTCCCAGTTTTCATCCAATTTAAATATCTTAAATTGTGTCCTGAAGACAAACTAAGCTTTTACAAGTTAGGAACAACTTGAGGGCAAGTGATTAATGACAAAATGTTAACCCTTTCATTTTTCAAGCTGCCTTAAAGGAGTATTACACAAAAGACGAAATTGTGAAGAATGTTTTGTAGTCAAACAGTTAGCCATTTACCTGTTTTTTTTCATATTATAGAACTGTTTGAATACCAACATTCTTTAGTGTTTATTTTTGTATTCGACAGAAGAAGTAAACTCATTCAGGTTTGGAATAATCTACTTGGCATTTCTTGGTGAACTACAGTATCTCTTTAAAAACAGTGATTTGTTCAATCTCCTATTCTATCAGCTTGGTAAACATAACAATATTGTGAAGGAGTTGTTGTGCCTCTGGCTCTCAGAAGATGTGTAGCACCAACCAGTCAGAATGAAACTATTGGTTTCAGTCAGTTCTTGCATTCCACTGTTAAACATTTTTTCCAAAAATCTGTCTTTTCAGACTTACATTGGACACATTCTCCTCCTCATTAACCCTTACAAGGACCTACCCATCTACTCTAACTTGGTAAGTACACAGTCACGCATTAGTTGTTTGTTCGTTTATTTTCATTAAATAAATGTTTAATTCATCCACATTGTGGTTTAGAGCATTCATCTGTCTGTCTAGTAGCATTTTAAGCTGCTCTCTAGTTCACACTCTGTAAGCACAGCGCAGCACTTTCAGTTCAAACAGGACTTGGTCTCGTGATAAATTATTCATGGCCTTCCTGACAGTGATAGCCTACTCAACATACATCGCCCACTTCCTCATCTCCCCATCAGATCTCTATTCCTCCTTCCTCTGTTTATTTCTGTATCTCCCTTCGGCTTGTTAGAGGTTCTCAAGTTTAGCGTCCGTCCAGCCCCGGCTGCTGTCCCCTCTGATACAGCTGGCTGTCCACAGAAAGGCGGAGTTGATGAGAGCACACTCATCAGGGATGTGCCACCCGCTGCTAAGAAAAATAAAAGATGACAAGATGGCCATCTGTCCGCCGTAACGCTTTACTGGCACATGAAGGGGAGCAGAGGAGTAGATGAAACATACACACACACTTAAATGTGAGTCCGTTGCGGCACCTGTCCCCTGTTGGCCCCCTGCATCAGAGGCTTATTTCAGGCATGATTTCTCCTGTGTGTCCCCCAGACTGGGGCTCAGAGTCAGAATGACGCACTGAGAAAGAAGGACATATGTACCGTCATCTGTGATGGCCTCAGACCACCATCAGACTCAAGTTACATCACCTGACCCCCTTTATCCCTCTATATATCCTTCTCTGTCTTTCAGTACAAAAACTATGTATTGTCCTTCTTTCAAGTTTCCTATTAGTAATTTTTTTCCTGTTTTTAATTTGTTTTGTTTTAAATGTTCATCTGCGTTTTTTGCCTTGTCTCTTTATCTTGTCATGTTTTCTGTAAGGGGTAGGCTTAAGGTTAGGGAATTTAAAAATTAGAGAACATTGTCTGGCCCCCACGTGTGTGTGTGTTTCAATTACAAAAAAGAATTATATATATATATATGTGTGTGTAGAAATATAACAATAACAATGAAAATGTCAAAAGAAATAGAAGACAACAGATCTATAATAATTAAAACTTAAATAATGGAAAAATTTGAACATATTTTTGTTTGTTTAGTTTTGTATTTTTTGTGTTTTTGTTTTGTTGAGTGAGTTGTTTCTTTTAAATGCTTTTTTTGTTGTTGTTTTGTTTGCGGTTTGTTTGGACTGTATTTTTGTTTTTTATTTTGTTTTGTTTTTGTTGTTTTAGTTTTTAGTTTCTGTTTTGCGTGTTTGCTTTTTTTGTTAACTTTTTTTCAAAATTAAAAAAAATAAATAAATAAAAATGTTTTTATTGAGAACTTACCTCCATTTCGTTCCAAACTCCTTAAAGCTTAGTTTGTCTTCACACAATTTAAGATATTTAGGATGAAAACCGAGAGGTTTGTCCCATTGACTGCCTAGTAAATAACACTGTCAAGGTTCAGAAAAGCATAAGTTTTCGATAACGTAATGTCACCGGAGCAGCGTTGGTTGGCATCATTGGTTTTGTTTTTCAGTGTTTGCTTTTTTCTGTTTCTGTTTTTGTATGGTTTTGTGTTTTTCTGTGTACATGTTTTTGTGTTTTGTTCTTTTAATTTTTTTTTTTGTTTGTTTGTTAAGTCATGTCAAGTCACTTTTATTTACATAGCGCTTTTAACCATGCAGATTGTAGCAAAGCACTGAACATTATCAAGTAGAACAACAGAGTGATGGTAATGACGAGAATTAAAGTTTATTTATTAAATGCATTTATTATTGTGTGTTTTGTTGCGTTTTCTTTATTTTGAATTTTTTACAGTATTATTATCATTATTGTTTGTTTTCTTGGTTTATTTTTTGTTTATGTATTTGTTTTCTTGAGACATGTCACATACTGCATTTGTAGTGATTCATACACAGCTTGTGTCTCGCTCACTCTTCCTCTGTCCTTCCTGTGTCCTCTATGGCTCTGTCAAACAGCTTATGTGTACAGTATGTGTGCTGTGTCTCAGTGGTAAAGGGTAATGAGGTCTCAGCATTACCTTTTTTTTCTCAAATTGGGCTAAATTTTAGCTTACTCTGCATGTCACACACATACTATCACACATAACCTTTAATTTTTAACACCTAGAAATATAGCCAGATACTAAATCTGCAGTGTTGCATGAGTTATATTCATGCTGTGTGAGGATATATTTTATGTTTTAGGCTTTTAGGCTCACACAGAATTCAGATCTATAGATTCAGAATATATATATATATATATATGTGTGTTTGGGTGTGTGTGTGTGTATTTATTGTGTATGTAAATACACACACAACATATATTTTGAAAATATTACATGTATATATTTATATTAATATAATTTATATTAAGCATATTTAATATATAAACTTAACATACAATACACAGTACACACATATATTGTATGTAAACAAAAACTTTTATTTTGGATGCGTTTAACAGCAATTAATTGATTGACAGCACTAGTGCTCACTGTGAGTTTCGTAAATTGGGTTTGCAAAAGGTAAAAACAGATTGCACAGCTAAACTTAAGTTGTCTACCAAATAAAGTTTTAAATGTCTAGAGAGAGTGTTTAAAGAGGCTTTACGTTAATTGCTGCAGGCTTAATTAACTTCAAGAGCTTAATGCGCAGAGGTTTAGAACTAATCCTGACCAGAGCACGCCAAGAATATCAATACACTGTTATAAAGTGCACAGGTCATGGGAAATTAGCAGTGTTATGTAAATGTGTGATGTCTCTTTTTCTGTGTCTTAGGTCAGTCAGTTGTATCTGAGCTCCAGTGGTCGTCTGTGTTCCTCTCTCCCTCCTCATATCTTCTCTTCAGCTGAGCGTGCCTATCACATGATGCTGCAGGAGCGACGCCCACAGTGTTTCATCATCAGGTGCTGTCCGCTGCCACTTTACATTTTCATGTTATATGTGCACAGTCAGTAGCTTTTTTTGATCCAGTGAGCACTCTATTTGTATCGTGTGCATTCTTACATGAGGTCGGCTTCATCAGTAGGATGGTGCTGATTCCCCTGGAGGTGGATGCCCTATTACTCTCTAAATCCCAATGACTAAAAAAATGCATGTCCTAAAACTGTTGACCTTAAACTGTCGTGTGGCTCTAAAATAGATGATATCCACTTAAGCGGCTTTATCACTGCTGCAACCTGACAGTTTTGGCCCAGTTCACAACAGTGGTGACCTTCACTGAGTGATACTTGATGTGCTGAGTTAGGAAACCATGGGAACATCCAATTCTGTGCAATGGACAAAGCTGCCTGGATGAACTCGCCTCAAATATAGTAGTGTATGAAAATGGGGATAACTGATTTTTTTTTTTTTTTACATTTTATAAAGGCTTTATGAGATAATATTCATCAGAGGAATATCTGGGTGTTTTAAAATTGTAGGGATATAAAATTTTAATAGAGAAATGAATACAATGTTTAAAATGTTATGGTATATTGCATGTATAAAATGCATGTATATTTTTACGGATTGATGTTTAATAAGCTTTAATTTAATATAATTTAATTAAAAATGTTAATTCATTCACGGATTACTAATTCGAACCAGTACGATAATTATGATGTAAACAATCATAACAGGTTACATTTAATATAAGCCTGATAAATAAGGGTAGTGATATATTTATATTATTTATAGAAAGCATGTATGGTTTGTAAAGATCACTATATGTCATATACTGCAAAAATCTTTATTTTGAGCACGCAGAGAGACGCGTCTCAAAATGCTTGAATACCCAATTTTTGTCTTCTTGCTCTTGTAACGACAAATAAATGCAATTGCAATTAAATTTGCAGTTATTTAGGACAAAAAATGGCAATTAAAGGAAAAACAAACTAACAAAAAATTGAAGAGCAGTGAGAATTTTCTTTATTTCATTTGTCATTGTCACTGTGTGCATCCTCTCTGCGCACGATTCGAGACGTGACAAAGCAGGCACAGGCGCAATTATATTTCTAAGGAAGCCGGCGCTACGGTCCTGGCCGCATCGGTGTCTTTACTGGGGGGTTTTGTGCATTTATTCACTTGCGACTGGATTAGCTTATTCGTGTGTTGGACTGTCATGATTTTGGTTTTTGCAAGGCACAGAGGGGATTTAGAAGTGGGTTTATGCAAACTGATAAAGACGTTTGCGCCTATGACTACAAACCTTAACAAGGCTTATGTCGAAAGAGTTAATAAGTCAAAATAACAACATAAAATCTTGAAATAATGAGTTAATAACTCGAAATAACGACACAATATCTCGAAATAACGAGTTATTGTCGTAAAAACAACTTAATATCTTGAAATAACGAGATAAGTGTTTTTTTTCTTTTTTTTTTCTTTTTTCCACCTTGCGTTTCAGGGCTTCCGTAGAAGCCCATTTCCGTCACTGTATAAAAAATAAAAAAAGGTTATTGCCACCTTTTTTCTCACAATTTTGACTTTTTTTTCTTTTTTGCGAGTTATAAAGTCAGATTTCTGCCTTTTTTTTCTCTTCATTGGCTTCACTTTCTTTCTGGCAAAGCACCATAGGAAACCACAAGATGTGATTCAATGATTGGGTCATTGTTCCTTTTGTATGCTTCAAGCCATTTCGCAATTCTGAGAAAAAAAAAAGTCGCAATAGTCTTTTTTAAATTTTTTATACAGTGGCAGAAACGGCTTCCATAGCAATCACTGATTAAATGATGAAAAAATAAATAAATAAAATAATAGATATTCATTGGTTGAAAGGTAAATAACACAACACGTGTCCAGATGTTTGTCCAGATGCTCCCAAATACATTCCACTGGACATTTTCCACCTTCTGTCACCGATGCACAGCTTGTAGTCTGGTTATAGCGCTGTACAGCTCAGTAAGTGATCCTGTGCTGATGGAGAGGTTCAAATGTGATTGTGTTAGAGACGCTTGCTTCTTTACTCGGTAGACTCCCGCATCACTCGAGCAGTTCTGGCTAAACGCTGTCACGGAGACAAATGTGCTAGGGACGGTGTAAATCCAAACCTGTTAAAAGCTCTCAGCGAGATTAATGGATGCAGGGGCAGTGGTGTAACCCGTGCTGTGTCCTGCTTTGCACTCCGGTCATCTCTGATTGCAATTAAGTCCTGTTTCACATTCTAGAGCTCCTCCACTGGCCCAATCCTGGTTTCGCTGAGCTAGAGAGGATCTGACAGCTACTTTAATGCCCTCTCTGCGTGGGCTATCCATCACTCCAACACACACACACACTCGCCCTACAGGTGAGATCAGATCGCTGCCGCCATGCCCTAGTAACTACATAACCAGGAAAACAAAAGTGGTGGAATGCTGGATCAAGCGGCTCACAAACACCTACTCGCTACTGGCACAGGAATGCATTGAGCCCTTGAGTTCAATTACAAACCAGAATGGATTTACAAAAAAGAAATGGAAAAACGGCAAGACAAAGCATCAGACCTTCCAGAAAATGATTAGTGGGAGGCCAAATGACCTTTAAAAACCATCTGCTCAGACTGCTTTTCTTCCATTGAGTCTCTCTCTTTCGCGGGTCTCTGTTAGGATCCAGACTCTTCACACCACGCATGGAGGTTGTAGTTAACACTGTGAACCGTTTGACTGCTTTATGGCTCATTTTAAGAGGTCGTAACATTGAACAGTGGAGTAATTAATAAAGTCACTGTACGTCGTCAAGAATATGAAGTGGAATGTATGTCAGTAAATAGACAATATATAAGTACCAAAGACCTTGATACATGTTGAATCCTAGTGTGGGTTAACACCCTGTAAAAATATATTACAAAAAATTCAACATGTCTTTTTGTGAACAAATTAAATTAAATTAAGTTAAAAACACTGTGTGCTATTTTCATTTTAAAATGCAATTTATTTCTGTGACGTAAAAGCTGAATGCATCATTACTCCAGCCTTAAGTGTCACATGATCCTTCAGATATTATCCTAATATGGTGATTTGGTGCCACATAAATAATAATAATAATAATAAGAAGAAGAAGAAGAATATTTATTATTATAATTATTATTATTGTCAATAGATAATGCACTGTGGTTGAGAGAAAGAGAAAAAGTTGAAATCAGTGTAATTTTTTACCCAATAGTTTTTACTTTTTGCTCAGCAACATTCCAGTGTTAAACTTTGTAGCAATTTTGGCATCTGTTGTTTGATAGAATTTGATAGTAGTAATAGTATAGCTTTCCAGATCAGTCCCTGATGAGGGCCTGTTTCAGTTAGGATCATGTACTGTAGGTGGTTGATGGCAGTATTATAAAAAATAGATTTAATAATAGAGATAATTAAAAAAACGGTACTGTATATAGAAACAGAAAACAGAAGCATAGTATATGGTATATATATTGTGGAGAACAGTGTCTTATGAATAAAAGAGAAGAACAAGTTTGAACAGATCCCTAAGTAGAGCACTGGAAGATATGACAGAGGTGTCCTCTGGATGACTCCGGTCAGATACCCGGTTAGGAGAAAAATGCCCGCAGGCCAGGCAGAGGAGGGAGATCTTTGAGTCTTGAGGCTTTTGCTGGTATATTGCTTTAGGCTGACTGTGTCATCTCATACGATGAAGTGATGGGAAGAAGAGTGAAACCTGTAAGATCTCCCATTGGTAAACATAAATCAGACTGTGACAGGAGCACACACTCACAGGGGACGGTCGCCCAGGGGTCGGTGAAAAGCTGCTCTCTTTGTTTTATGTGTCTTTACATTAACAAGAGCAACTTTTAGGAGTTGTTTTTTTTTAGCTGCTCTCTCAGAGAATCTGTTTAATTTTGCAAACTGTTTAACCAGAATATTACAATCATTTCTGAGGTAGGAGCATGTGATTCTGAAGACTGGAGTAATGATGCTTACACTTGAGCAATTTTTAGTAGTTAAATACTTTTATGTCATGGTGAGATATATTGTGCTGTGTTTAGGATGCCATTTTTATTGTCATACTGAGGTCCACACCTTTATTTTCTGTCTCTTTGTCTCTCTGTCTAGTGGTGAGATTGGTTCTGGGAAGTCTGTGGCCTGTAAACACATCCTCAAACACCTGGCTGCTCGCTCAAGTCCCAAAGGCTTCGCTTTAGAGCCACGAATGAAGCATGTAAGTCTGTCTGTTCATCACACACAACCTTCCTCTGCTGCCTGACCGTAACACACTGAAAGCTTAGTTAACACTAAATACTTCTGAATCTTGTAATCAAAATGATTTAGTCCCCGTAAATACTGTATACATGCATTTAAAAAAATACGAAATCATAGCTAATTAATCTGTTTTTGCACAATGATTTATAATATCATCAATTGGATTCATAATAAATCGAATGAAATTTAGTTTATGCTTCAAATATTAGTTTAAATGTATAGTTGAGCTGTTCCCATGCAGTGTTATGTAGTGATTGTGTTTCATGCACTCGTGTTGAACATTGAGTGTTTTCGCTGTGGTTTTTTCTCATGTGTTTTGGTATCTGAACGCCTGGAGGTGTTTATGTGCTTTGTTACTCCGGTTATCCTTCAGAGTCATGATAGCCTCAAACAGCTGTTATTCGCTCATTCATGAGAGAATTAGATTCTTTGAATGACTATCCAAAAGCCTGAGGCGGGCAGATCGTGGTTATGGTTGAATCTCAAGGAAAGAGCCATTTCTTGTTAGCTAAAGACATGTCCACACACAGAAACCACTAGAGCTGTTTAATGGCCGGGAGCAACGGGTGACATTATTACACATGAATACATCTATGTGTAATTGTGTGTGTGCTCTCAACACTAGAGGAAGCAGTACACACAGCCTCTCTGTCTTGTCTCTCAATAAGCACAGTTTATCAATAGTGGCTTATCGCCACCTGGTGGAGAAAAAAGCCAGATGCCCTGAGAAGTCATCCTCTGGTGAAGGGAGCTTGCTGCTGTATAAATAAGCAGCTGCAGTACTGCTCGCTAAACCTTTGATAAACCTTTTGCTAAATAATTTGTGTTTATTTAAAAAAAAAAAAAAGAAATGTTTTCTGTTATTACAATAAATAATTATTTTTGTGATGGTATAACTGTGATACGTGTTTGTAGAGATTCTTTGAATAAAAAGTTAATTATTTATTAATGCAGTAGATTAACTGGAACTCGTCACAGCACTTATATGCCGTTGCTGTTTTGTTTGGTTGATTGCTTCTATTGTGTCTGCTAAATAATTTAATGTGAATGTAAAATGTAAATATTTTTATTTACTTGCTCGTATGCAGCTTAACCCAAATCTTTGAATAATAGTACATCATTGTAAAAAAAAAAAAAAAGACAATTATATTTAAATAGAAAAGTTATTTTGAATTGTAATATTACTCTTATTATCCTTTTTAATATTAAGAACTAATATTAAATATATATATATATATATATATATACACAGTTTAGTATGTTTTTTTAAGCCTTTTGAATTAAGGGGACACTAAAAATGTCCTCATAAAACACCTATATATTGTAATACCTATGTCATACCCATGTAATTATACAAATTTGTTTCCTCATAAACCACATAAACCCGCTCACACACACACACACACACACACAAATGCGGGTGTGGTCTTAAAATGAAAGACGGAAGATGCATTACATAATACATAATGCACAGAAGAGTTTTGTTGCTGTATTATTGATTGTTTATGTTGCTAATCATGGTTGCTCAGTGATTCAGAGAACCGTTGGGTGAAGCTGTTGTAAGTGTGCTGTATAGTGAATAAAACAGACCTGCTGACCAATCAGAATCAAGGAATGGAAAGGATCTCTCTCTCTCTATCTCTCTCTCTATGTATCTATATATTTATATATTTATATATATATTTTTTTTTTTTTTTTTTTTTTTTTTTTTTGTAGGCCAAAAAGATGAAGGATATTTATTAAAGATCATGTTCCATGAGGATATTTTGTACATTTCATACCTTAAATATATTACAACTTAATGTTTATAAATTAGACAAATAGTGTTTAATCCTAACAAACCATACATAAATGAAAGGCTTATTAATTTATTTAGCTTGTGTACATAGTCAATATTTTAATTGGATCAAAACCTTTCTCCGAAAGTTGTCCTAAAACCAATGACGACTTTGATGATTTTTTTTTTTTTTTGTTTATCCACTTACAGTGTTGCCTACTCTGTGTGTGTGTGTGTGTGTGTTAATTATTAATATTAGTATTTCTTTTATAAATATCATGCTTGAAATTTTCTGTTATACTGTCTGGAAATTAAGGCTAGGGGAGAGTCCACATGGAAATCTCTGTCGGTGTTTTATAAGCACTTCTTCATTCTTCTTTCATGTTTGCAGGTGAATGTGATCTTGGAAGCTTTTGGTCATGCTAAGACTCAGATGAACTCCTCAGCGAGTCGTTTTATCAAGCTGATCTCACTGCAGTACTGCGAGAAGAGAAAGACTCTACTCAGAGGTGGTTACACTGCTCCTGTTTTCATTTTGATTATTCATAGTTCATAATATACTGATGGTGTAGAAATATAGAATGTGCTTATGTGTTATACTGTATATATGTGATATACTGTATATATGTGATATACTGTCTGCTCTATCATACTTCTCCTGTAGAGGGAGCCATTGCTCCAGCTAATAATGTCTCTACAACCCTGCGTTTGTGTTTTAGGCCGTCTCTACACTTACATGCTGGAGAAGTCAAGGGTCATCTGCACCCCACCCCATCAGCAGAACTTTAACATCTTCTACCTGATGGCCGAGGGGCTTTCAGCAGAGGAGAAGAGTAATCTATATCTAAACAATGTCCTGGCCCACAGGTAACACACAATGTGTATATGTTTGTTATAGCATTATGTTACTTCCCTTATAAAATCATAACCTGTGGTCATAAAAAAAAAGAAAATCTAAAATGATCAATTATTAATTCAAAAATATTGTGAATAAGGATTTTATTTGATTTTATATTTAGATATTTTTGTTCTGTTCTCAAACATTTGCAGGGTTTTATTTTTTATTTTATTTGTTTTATTTTATTCACAAATGCTTTCAAAATAAAGTGATTTTAATAAGTTATAGTAATAGATATATATTTTAAATAAACCATTAAATTTGCTCAAGTAAATGATGAACTTTTTTTATATTTGTCTCTCTATATGATTCACACTGTAGTAAAGTCTACTATGAGGCAAAATAATAATGTCAATCATTTCAAAATGGGTAAAAACATGATGTCAGATGCCTTGATGTTTTAAACTTGTTTTAAACCCTGAACTCTCTGTGACTTCAAGTCAGCAAATTTTGTAAAGGGGTAAATGAAAGGTTGTCATTAAGAATTAAACATTCACCTTTCTTTGACTTGGATTTATGATTATGTCAGTGACACTTGGAACTTTGCTTAGCTCTCTTAAAGGCCCAGACCGAATGCTCACATCAAGAATCCACTGTCAACATTAAGTCTAAATGGTCTCTAATCTTAAATTGCACCAAATATGTCTCCTCTGTGTTTGTTTGTTTTCAGGTGTATGAACACAGCGGCTCCTGGAGAAACTCCTGCAGTAGCCACCACGTGTCCTCAGAGCAGAGAGAAACTCTCGGCCCTTAAACAGGCTCTGCGGGCCCTCGGCTTCAACAGACTGGTACACACATGTTCAATAACACAGGCGTCCCCACACATGCATACACACATATGCACACTTTGGTTTTATTTAGTTCTGCGTGAAAATGTGTGAGAGAGAGAGAGAGAGAGAGAAATACAATGAAGTCTAAAAATCTGAGACCACATTGAGAATCTACGATTTAAAGTTGAACTGAAACCTGGAAATGAAACTTGAATAAGTAAATAAAAATGTATTCATTTATTAATTAATTCAATTTTTTTTTTTTTTGCAAAAACAGATAATATATTTTTATATAATATATTTTTCTTATTCCAATTCATATTTATTATTTCATAATAAAAGCTAAAAATACAGCTAACTAATGCAAAAAAACACATAACACAATAAAAAACATGATTTATGGAAATAAATAAAAAATGGAGTTAGGGCTAGGCGATATGGCTGAAAACTGTATCCCGATATCAGTGTTTCATATCGGTTAATATCGATAATTATTGATATTTTTATGACCCGTTTAAAATAAGGACCAGGAGAAAAATATTACATTTCAACAATTTTATTTTAACCTTCCTCTGATCATCATCACCCCTCACTTATTAGGACAAAAATGTCAACAACCATGTAAAACTCATATAAGTTAAATTTAAAAAGTAAACATAATGCCACTGCCTCCATTAAATCTTTGCACTGTTTAGATTCTTTGTCATAAGGCACTCTCCACGGTGGTCTGCTGCTTGTGCGGCGCTGGAGCTACAGATGTTGTTAGTTGAATACGGCTGTGCTCCAAAGGGTGAGCGCGGCTAAGGTGGTGCATCAAGTTCATGGTATTCCCAGTCTTGGAGGGGACGTCTTGCATAATTTGCAGACGACATTGGTCTGACTACGGTCAGACTTAAAATATCCTAAAAACTGCCATACTGGCGAGCTGACTTTTATTTACAATTTCCTCTCTCGTGCGGGACTCTCAATCCAGCAGACCAGCGCGAGACAACGATATGGCGCAACCAAAAAGATACTGTTACATGATTGGCTGTTAGTGTATCACTCCCTACGTTGCTAGGCTACCAGAGAGAGTGCCTTTGTTAATGCAACCAAACTAGCTTCGCAACCACTGTTTTTTTCTGATGAAGAATAAAAAATATCAAACGTTTTATCGAACACATTTTTATTGATATCGATCACTTGCACTCGTGATGCATATCGTAATAATTTTTTTGTCCAGCCCTAAATGGAGTTACCTGTTTTTGCAAAAAAACCTCTTCATATGCTGTATAGTGTGTATATATATAAAATATGTAAACATGCCTTTTTTTAATATATATGTTAATGCCTGTGTTTGTATTTATATACATAATAAACACATAATATGCACACATAAAAACATTTATTTTTGAGTATTGCCAATAATCGTTTGACAGCCCTAGTTTCTTTTATTTTAAACAACGCACAAAAAAAAAAGTTTTTGTTTGAGTTACCTGTAACAGTTAACTGTAATAACCCTGATTCAGATTTTACTTTATAACCTCAGTAGAATCTTCGCTGTCTCGTCTAACGTAAGCAAAGACGTTCTGGTTTTGAGTGACTCACATGTACAGAGACAGAGAGCTGGTGTGCCTCTGGCTTTGGCAGGCGCTTCAGACATATCGTTCAGATTTATGTAGGTATACACATTATAACTCATTACAGTATGTCTGGAGACTATAAAAACACACTATTTAGACTGCCATTCAGCCTGAGGCCACACTAACCTGTCACAATGTGTGTGTTATGCTGTTTTGGTTAGGTAAAGACTTGAAAAGTATGTTCTGAATGGAACACTGGTCATGACCGTACTGTACATTATGTATCATATATATGTTTGCACAAACACATGCACGCCCTTATGGTAATGCATAGACATTTTGTTACAGCAGAGGATGTAATATCAGAGTTAACACTGTGTTCTGAGTCATGTGCTTGTGTGTTGGGTTCAAACACACACATTTGCGCACACGCACACACACCTGACCTCCAGCCAGACACTGTGTTCTAATCCTAGCAGGAACATGTAAATCTGCTTCATTAAAGGAGGGTTGTGGAATGGAATGGAAATAAAATAATAATAATAATAATAATTTCCTTAGCGAGTAACCAAAATAAAATAAGTATTGAAACGACTTAAACTGTAAAATAAAAATACACATTACTACAGTTTATACTAAAATAAAATGGTAAAATCATAAGCGTGATCAATATTGGATAATGTTGGATAGTTCTTGCTGTGAATACTAGTGATTGGGAGAATTAAGCAAAAATTTTAAATAGAAATGTTTGTATATACTTTTATTTTAAATGTGTGTATATATATGTGATTTTTTTTTTTTTTTGGTCTGCTGTAAGTGATGCTAGTTGTTCTGGAACTTTCAACAGACTTTACAACTAACAAAAAGAAAAACTTAATTTTATTCTTGAATTGTGGACCCAGCCCACGAGCTGTGAAATCGACTTCCAGTTCTGCAATCCAGCCTGACTCTCAGCACTTTGTTTCTCTCGCAGGAGGTGGAGAATTTGTTTGTGGTCCTCTCTGCACTGCTGCACTTGGGAGATGTGCGCTTCACCACCCTGACAGACGCTGACACTGCGTTTGTGTCCGACTTGCAGCTGCTGGATAGAGGTCAGTGGTGCAGCTGTGCCACGAGGCCAGCAGGGGCCGATCTGCTCCACCAGCCTTTTAGCCACACACACATGCACGGGGTCACCTGTTTCCTTAAGTCCTGCAGAGCAGAACAGAACGGCCACTCTCTGCCCTCCCCCTTACATAATGACACGTATAATACTGAACCTGGGTAAACAAGTGACGTCAGCACGCGCAAATACACAAACCGATACACTCACATCCGTATGAGGTTCCCGTCGTGGTGGATACATGAGATCACATACAAACAAGCCCTATTATGCACTCATGGGTACACTCCACCCAAACACACTCACACACAGAAATGACAGTACGCTAGGTGCCAAATGCAAACAGCAATATAAATGCATAATAGGAAGTTAATTGGAGGCCTGGAGTTAAAAGTTGGACTGTGTATGTGTTAAACATGTTATGTTGACATCTAATTGGAGGAGCCATGTTCAAAGTCTTTGGTCAGTGTGCCTTTTGCACCATGCTTGTGTTTGTGATTGTAATTAATTGTAAGAATTAATAAATAACACTGTTAAAATATTTGGGTCTCCTACGTCTCCATACAAATTTATTTGATCAAAAATACAGTGGAAAAAAATACATATTTTTCAGGAGCCGTTATTCTGTTTAACATTAATTAATTAATATATTTATTATTTTTTGTTATGTTTGCTTAATGTAAT
Organism: Enteromius unitaeniatus; assembly: GCA_032359435.1. Lineage (NCBI taxonomy): Eukaryota > Metazoa > Chordata > Actinopteri > Cypriniformes > Cyprinidae > Enteromius > Enteromius unitaeniatus. Next base: position 4,650,874 of record JAUMHI010000048.1, on the reverse strand, counting down.
GTTTTATTATCTTATAATATTACATGATGGAACTATTTGTATGCTTATTTTTGTGGAAACAGTGATTTTCATTTTATTTATTTATTATTTATTTGTATTTATTTTATTGTATTGTTTTACTTATTTATTATTCCCAGTGGTAGTATAACAATTATACACAATAACAAAATACAAAGAGGCATGAAAGGCCTGTGATGTAAGGACAATGCCTGTCATAAATTAAAAACACAAGATAAAGGTAAATAATTTCTGTTGGTTTCAGTGTGTAATTCCGATTTAGCTTTTTTTTTTTTTTTTTTTTTTAAATGGCAGGACAGGCAGCTTCTAAGGTGCTTCTAAGCTGATTTTTATACATGATTTTATTTTATTTTTCATTACCTCAAATGTGGCTAATCCAATCAGAATTTAGATTTATAGCCGGTTTAAATAATGTATGTGTATCTGACTTCTTTCGTTTTTTTCTTCCCTGTAGTGGCTGGAATGCTGCAGGTGAGCTCTGAGGATCTCGGCTCTTCCCTCACCTCTGATGTGCAGTGTTTTAAAGGTACAACCTTCGGTTTGCACGTATATCACGTATCAGCTTCAATCAACACACAGACGAAATGATGTCAATTAAAGTCACCTTGTTTAGCATAACACCGTACATGAAGTGAGTCTCATTGCCGGGAGACACCGATCACTGAGATGTACTGGCCTTTGCCCAGTAGCAAACTCATCAATGAAAGCGGCCTCAAGCGTTCGGCCTTGGATCGTGTTACTGGCGAGCCTAATTTGGCTCAATTTAAGTCAATTGGATAACTGCCTTCTCATTCAAAATACACAGACATAAACACACAGTTCTTTTGCAGTGTCTAGACTGTGTGCATGTTGTGCCATTATATAACAAGTGTGGAGTATGTATGAATCACATGATGTCTGGATGTTAATCTAATTCAGCCACCGAGGACACACCGACCTATTGCCTATTACTCTCACTCTGTCTTTTTGCCATTGTCATGCATTTATGACTCTCTTTTAAAGGGATTGTTCACCACAACAAACTAAACTGTCATTATTTACTCTCCAAAAAATAGCAAAAAAATACACTGAAGTAATATGAAACGACTCCATATCAATTGTGCACTATTTTCTAAGTCTTTAGGAACGTTCACACCAAGAGTGATAGCTATAAAGATATAGTTCTAAAAATGGCGATCAAAATTAAAGAATAGCGCACAACAACTTTATTCTCCTCGTTATTTACCTATAGCGGCTAAGGAATCAGAAGCCTCACCCATAGGCTTACCTCCACACTGAAGAAAACATGGATCATTTCTGAGAGTGACTGTTACCATTCTGAAGTGGTCAGCACTTCTGATGTTGTATCAGTCAGTGGTTATCAATCAAGAAACGGGACAAGGGAGTTCACATGTGGGAGGCGTAAATTTAACAAAATATATGGGGCTCCCTGGCTAATATGGTTGACAACCCCAAGTGGAACACAGACGTAGTAATTTCAGGTAAGTAATACAGCTTTGGAAAGACATGAAGAAGGGTAAATGTTAAGGTTTAAGTTTTGGATGAACACAGTGGGGAGAAAAAAAAACTCCGTCTGAAATAGTTCAAGCTACTCCGCTAGCAAGAACTAAGGGGCAACGGAGGACCAGATGAACTCTTCAGAACAATAGAATGAAGCACTCGAATCCAGTGGAATGGCACTGCAAGCCGACACCCTCCAGCTTCCTGGAATTACCTGATGTTACCCAAAACACAGGAGGACACAGGGTCTAAGCAAAGAGTGTAAAACTTGGCAAAGGTGTAGTGGTGCAGTGGGCCCTCACTCCTAGGGGACACGGCTCTCCTTGGGCCTAATAGGCCGAGGTGATGGCATCAACCACCCAATAGGCCAACCTCTGCTTGGAGGCAGCATTCTCCTTCTGCTGTCCCCCAAAGCAAACATAGAGCTGATCGGAATTTCTGAAACTCTTGAGTGCGTAAAGGCAAAAGGTGTGTACGGGACGCAGCTATTCAAGGCATCGGGTCTGCCTCCTCCGCAGGCAGCGCTTGCAAGTTCATCACCTGATCCCAAAAGGGTATGGTGGGAACTTTGAGCACACAGCCAGGTCTGGGTCTCAGGAAAACGTGAGAGTAAGCCGGACCGAATTAGAGGCACAAATCACTGACCAAAAATGCTTGCTGGTCTCCCATCCTTTTTATGAAGCTGAAGCTAGCCTTCTAATAAAAGAAAGCCATGATCTAAGTAAAGCCATGGACATGTGCTCACAGTGCACATGAACCATCTGCGAAAGCATGACTGAGGCCCAGACACATTAGACAGCAATCATGGCCGCCATCAGAAGTGTGGAAACTTCTGCACCCAGAAACAAACGGTCGGAAAGACATCCCAGAGGACATGCTCAATGACTGTGTAGCTGTTAGACATTTCGCTCTTTTAGTGGACCGGGACACACAGCTCCAGTGCAGCCTTCTCCACTTAGGTGCAGGATACACCATAGGCAGCGGCGCTGTAAAGGGGAAGGTAAACGATGACGATTCTCAGGGCCCATGACTGAGCGGGGGCCCAGCGAAGCCCCCAATAAGATTGTGGTGCTAAAAAAAAATATTTGATAGTAAAAATTATTAACTTTAAATTATTCTATTTGCTGTTTACTGGTGTCAAAAATGTATTTGTTTAGGAAACACAAACATCCGATATTGCATCACTCATAGCTCTAACGTTTAAAATAAACTTTAGGAAAATGTATGTAACGACAATCCTTAGCTTTGATTAGTTTGTAATCCTTGTCTCTTGTCAAAAGGCTCAAGGCGACCACAGACTGGCATTCATATTCATATTACGTCCAGCCTAGTCTTACGACCAGGTGTACGTCCAGCTGGGGCAACCGGCCCAATAAGTTTAAATGTTGTGGTTAAAATTAATGCTGGTGGCCGTTTTAGTAGAAAGAGTAACTCAGACTCATCTATGTGATACCTTGCCCATTCTTTGATATAGTATAGTATGCAAGTTCTGCTTGAATTATTAGAAATTTTATATGGCCACTTACGGTGGTGTTTTCTTGCTGAGATTTTTTTTCACCACAGATTGTAATTCCTGATTTTTAAATTGAAATTTCAGTATCAATGTTGAAGCAAATAAATATAAATACATTTCATTGTATTAAGAGGGCTCAGTGTTTCCGTTACTTTTCATCTGTCATGTTAAAAATATTAGGTTAGATTAGATTAACTTAATTGTCCTTGCCAGTGTACAGTACAAATATGTACAGTACATACATACAAATATAAATATATGTGAATACACTATATGACACATGTATACATAAATACAATAAGTAGTGCAGTATTACAGAGGACAAATTACGGGTGTGGACATGGGAGTTCAATTGTCTGATTGACTTAAATATATGAGAATGATAGTCAAAATACCATAAAAGTGCATGATTTTATGTAAATTAATATGAAAAAAGTCTCAGCTGTGTTGGGGGCCCTGTCAAGATTCTTTTCATGGGGCCCAAAATCCTTAGCAGTGCCCCTGACCACAAGACAAGGTCTCTTCTACAGCAGGTAAGTTTTCTTTCTTCTCCAGTCTTCCCATATGAGCAAATGGCTCCGAAGCAGAAAAGCTAATGGTGGTTTGCGCGGCACCATCTTATATACCTGAATGTCCAGGGGAGTGGCTTCACATCCAAAATCCACCAGCCAATTCCCATTTGCGTTTTCAGAGTCATAGTGACTGACTGAAAGAGAACTAGTGTTGAGGTGATTTGTTGTTTTGGTTATTGTATTTCATAAACAAGTAAACAATTCAGCCATGCCACGCTTGTGGAGTGTAATATATGTAGAGGATGAATTATATTGTGATATGCGCAGATCATGGTCAGACTTTAGACGCAAGTGCATCTGGATGTTGACGCACTGTGGTTGGCCATGAATGGCATAGCGAATGCTATGATTCAGTGTGTGACATCATCAAAGGTCACATCATTGAAGCCCAGGCGCTGTGTCCTCCACATTAGCATGTGCCGTGTCCCCTCAGCCAGCACCACCAACAATGGGCCACTTGTTTTTCAGCCTCCCACGTGTGTATCAGTCAAAATGTGACACACTGTCTCCAGTTTGTTTTCCTCTTTGCTCTGTGCCCCTGTTGTTTTGAGCGGTCACTTGCTGTTTGGGTGGTTTTTTTTAATTGTTTTTAGATGCTGATCCTGCTATGCTGGTTAATGCTGGTTCGATGATGGGACAGCAAAACAACCAGCATGGTTTTTATGGTGACGCTAGTTGACCTCGCTAGATAAAGTAATAAGTTGCCACAAAAATGAAAATGCTCAACTTCTTCTGATTGAATCAATCTTTTATGATTTACTTCTCTGGAACACATAGTTCTTTAGGGAGAATGTTGTAGTGGCTGCTGAGCTAAATGTTAAAGTTATATATGTGACCCTGGACCACAAAACCAGTCTTAAGTCACTGGGTTATATTTGTAGCAATAGCCAAAAATACATTGTATGGGTCAAGATTGCAGCTTTTTCTTTTTTGACGAAAACCATTAGGATAATAAGTAAAAATAATGTTACATAAAGATGTTCAACCATAAATATATTACAACTTTTTTGAGTAGTAGCTAAAATTCCCCTCAGAATCCAGATATTCAAATGGTTGTATTTGGCCAATCCTAACAAAGCATACCATCAATGGAAAGATTATTTATTCAGATTTTAGATGATGTATAAATCTCAAATTTCGAAAAAATGTACACTTATGATTGGTTTTGTAGTCCAGGGTCACATATAATATTACCGTAATCAAATAGGCAGACAGATACATACATACATACAAACATGAAGGTATGCAGACTTGGCATAAACGCAATTTAATACCCCTAAATTCTGCACAACAGACATTACACAGTATGCCCCTTTTGAGAGAACAGGATATGATTGGCCCTGATCATTGGTTGTTTTTAAACAATAGGTCAATCTTTTGATACGCAGAGAATTGCCTTTATTAGCCGTTAAAGATTGGCTGGTATATCGTACTGTGCATCACTAATATAGACACATACATAGTGCTGACCAACATCCGAAACACACTTATGACCATCTACTGTATGCTAGCCTTTGAGGATAAAAGGTAATGTAAAAGGCACTAACTGCTTGACATTTGCTCTCTGCTTTAGGTGATGTCATAACAAGGCGCCACACAGTCGACATGTCCAACCATCACAGAGACCTCTTGGCAAAAGCTTTATATGGACGACTCTTCAGCTTCCTGCTCAATAACATTAATTTTTACCTCCAAGGCCATGAAGACATCACGGGGTAAGTTGCAGATGTGTGTGTGAATGTGAGGATAGAGTTGTGTATATGTTTTCCTTTGTTTCCTTTGAGAACAGAATTGTTAATGGAAGAACTTACTTCAAACATTGTTCTTTTATTGGACATAAAATTTCAGTGACGGTTAGCGGCGATTGATCTGTATGGATTGTGCGTCTCAGCTTCTCACAGGACAAATTCAGCTGTTGCTAGTAGAAACAAGCGTCATGTCCTTCTTAGAGACCTTCTTTGATAAACATCAGACAAAACAGTGAAGTTTTGGAATAGTTTACATATTGTATGAGAGACATCTGCTGTAGAGCACCTGATGGTAAGTGACAGAGTCAGTAGCGAATGAGCTAGAAGACACACCTCCTATGCTGTTATTGCATTATGAGAATGGTATCTCGCGGCTAAAACTGAAAAAAAAATTCCATGGAACTCCAAGTATGCGTGCATGCACAACATATACCGTCACAATGACTCATTATTCCACACGATTTCACATGCCTCACTATCCTCCAAAAACAAACAGTGAGCAGACATCAATGTGCCCTTTGACAGGGGTAGGTCCCTGTAAGGGGTAGGGTCAGTGTAGGGCAATACCACATACAATGGTTTTGTATGGAGAGTCCCCATAAATCACAAAAACCAACATGTGTGTGCGTGTTTGTGTTTGACCCTGGACCAAAAAAAAGCAATCATAGTTAGCACAGGCGTATTTGTAGGAATTGCCAACAGTACATTTTATGGTTCAAAATAAGAGATCCAAAGGATTTAATCAAAAGTATTTAATCGGCATGATTCTGAATAATTCTTGAATTCATGCAAAGCAGCAGCAAACACGCAAATAACAGGTATTTACAGGGTTTGTTTTCAGGATTGACTCAAAGTCTGTTCACATCTCTGTAGCTCTGTGCTCAATAATGTGTCTTTGACCTTTATTGTGTATATTTTAATTATACTGTGTTGTAAATAAAAAAAACAAATCATTTTAAAAAACTATTTTTTTCAATCTCCTCCCATTCTTTCTATCCTGACTAACCTGTCACCGTCACTAATGGGGCCATTAGGGAGTGGTCTTTGTCTCTTCAGGTGATAATCACTGAATATTAATGGCTATTCTCACGCCCCGCATACAAGCTTTCAGTCTCAAAACATGTATTTTAAAATTTAAAACACTATATTGTTTTCTGTGAATAACTAATTGAAATGATTTTCACATCATTCTGAAGTAAATATTCTAACCTAATAGGCTGGTTACGCTAAATTCCTATTCAGAACCATTTACTATGGCTTGGATGGCCTTATTTAGAAAGTTTTATTTTGCCAAAATTTAGTAACCACGCACAATATTTTTTTTCTAAAAAACGCAAACATGTACAACATCCTGGTCACATATTATTGTAGCACAGTTTCTGCTGTATACAAAAACAATTATGTGTTGGTCAATAGTATGTTATAAGTAGTTGAAATAATCACAAATATCAGAGCATGTCCAAACATCTCAGGGACCCCAAAATCACCTCAGACCCCAGAGGCTTAATTGGTCAAAACAGTTGGAATGTCTATACTATGAAGATTTTACAAATGCAGCTTTGCTATCATAGGAATTAGTGATATTTTAAACTGTATTAAATTGTTTTATTTTACATTCACTCATAATACAACTGTTTGTTTTTTTAGGAAAAAGAAAAAAATACAGAAGCAAAACGAAAAGAAAAAAAAACTGAATTTCCAAGGAACTCATCATTCCACATAATTATGCATGCCTTACTAAAAAAAAACTGAAAAATACCAGCATAGGTTCACCTTTAAAGGCATACAAATCTACCCTTTGACAAACAAATACAAACTTGCAGCTTCTCAGACGGCTGTATGCTTAAAATTATTTCAAAACATTTCTGATTTTACTAATAAATGTATATGTACTGTAATCATACTAACCTCAAACTTTTGAATGTGTGCAAATCAAATCAAATATCGAATCAAATATCTTAGCTCTCATCTGGTCTTAAAGGAATAGTTCACCTTCAGTTGACTTGCATAGTGTGTTTTTTTTTTGTTTTCTCCATAGTATGGAAGTCAGTGGGGACCAGCAACTGAAGGTGAACTAACCTTTAATTTTGAACACTGACTATATAGATTCAACTGAAGAAATAATAACACATCCATACAAAAAAAAAAAAATCCATTGTCATCTATTTACGAAAGGTTTACTATTGTTAAGAAATGAAGGCCTGATGTATGATCAATAATTGGCTAAAGCAGGCTTGACCTGTTGTGTCCTGGTCAGCGGTTCATGAATGCCGCTTTGCAATAGGCTAATGTTTATTGATGTGTATATGAGAATGTTTATTGCAGGTCTTTGAGGGCATGATCATTTCCACCAGGACAGTCACACCAGTACACCCTGTTAAACTGTGCTTTGGCATGTATGTGTTGTCTGTCCTAATTCTGTTTACAAATGGTGTTTTTCCCTATTCATCTTTTAAGGTTTGGGCGGATTGGGTCATTTTAGAGAACATGTCAGCGTAAATGCTTCTGGTGACATTTGGTGCTTTTGATGTAGACACAGTGTAAAAGTAAAATATGACAGAATTGACTTGACATAACCATTTGTTTCTTAGAAAAACCTGCATGTATGACTTCTTGTCAGTGACTTTTAGGTATTATTATACTTTCTCTCTGTTTTTTACACTAGAAAACATTGCACTTAAGCTATGGTTCAAAAACCTCTCTACAATCCTGAATTATGCTCCTGTCTGTTTTAACAGAGATCCTGCCCTTGAGATAAGCATACTGGACATCTTTGGCTTCGAGGAATTCCAGCGCAATGGTTACGAACAGGTAAGGTTAAAATCTGTTTGTGATCTTTTGAAAGGGTCTTTTCTAGCACCGTCATGTCTAACATTTATAGTCTCCTATTTAAGGGCAGACTCTGGAGTATTTCATCAGGTTTTAAAGAACAGTGCTCTTGACCTTATCATTATAGATTGTGGGCCCCTAAAACTGATCTGTGCAAGATTTAATGTGGATATGCCACAGAGCCACAGACCAGTGGGGATGAAGGCATTGTGCTCATGATCCTGTTTCCTGTACAGGGGAAAGCACTGACCTATCCCACAGTATGTTCCTGCCTTGGGCTATGACATTTTTAGACTTAACAACACACGGGATGTTCTTCTGTTGGGTTTTTTTTCCACCACAAAGGCATTTAATTCTGAGCGAGACAGGTGTTTTTTCTGACTCTGCTCAAGCTTTTTAGCTCTGTTCCAAAACTGAGTTAGGTGGCTGTGTATACTTTTATTCATTTTATTTTTTTTAAGGCATTTTAAAAGTGCTTCCGATGTGTAGGCTGTTCTACATTAGCCAAGAATACACTGCATCAAACTAAAAAATTCATAGCAACAGACAATGGAGTGCTGCCAGGATGACATATTTTGCATTCCAATCCAGACGATAGCTTCACCCTGGTTTCCTCAACAATTACCCAATAGGATTTTTCCATAATTGCAGAAAGGAAGCTTTGTTACAAACAAAAATTGATTTCTACAAAGCCCCTTCTTTAGGAAAGCTCCACTGTGCTCTGATTGGCCAGCTGTGATTGGCTGAACATCTTAACTCTGTGTCAGAAATGTAATACCCCTTAACATAATCAAGCTACAGCTTCCAAAGCAATTATGAAGACAGTTTATGATGTACTGTAGTTGGTCAGTTCGAACCATATCAGGATGAGCTGGAGCATTCTGAAAATATAGATGACCAAGCCAATCGATCCAAATTGACTTTGCTAGCACGAATTGACCAGAATGTATTAAAGTGGTAAGCTGCATGTGACGCTGCCAGTACAGCTCAATAGGTGTGTGCTACTTCAGCTCTTCTTGAGCATCTAGTGTGAAGAAGAACACAGTGCATCTATGTTTGTGTATCACAGTGTATCTTTTTGCAGCCAGTTACAGTATATATGTATATATATATATATCCGTGCTTGTGATGGTAAGGGCAGCAAACAATTCAATTGAACAGATAATAAATAACAACAATAGACAATAAACAAGTAATAAAATAATTTGTTGTTAAATTAAATTCTATTCTCCAAAAAATCTAATTAATTTAAATAAATAAACTTTCAATATTAATATTACAATACTTAACAAGCAGTGTATTTTTAAATGTAATTATTTCAAAGCCCTATGAAATGTTTTCTTCTGTTTTTACTTTTATTATATATATATAATATAGTGAGTTGAGTCTCTTGGCCCCACGAATGTATTCAAGGTTCCGGTGATCTGTGAGAACCAGGAATGGATGTGTTGACCCTTCGAGCCAGTGGCGCCATTCTTCCAGAGGCAGTTTCATGGCGAGCAACTCGCGGTCCCATCATAATTTCGTTCCGCTGATGAGAGTTTGTGGGGAAAGAAGGCGCAGGGATACATTCTGCCTGGGTCTCCGTGTCTCTGGGACAATACAGCACCCACACCTGTACTGGAAGCATCCACCTCCACGCCGAATTCCTTTTCGGGATCTGGGTGTCGCAAGATAGGAGCGGAGATAAAACGAGTCTTAAGTTCCTGGAAGGCCTTCTCACTCTGTGGACACCAGTGGAGTGTGCCAGGCCCCTTCTTGGTCATCGCCGTGAAGGGTGCGGCCACTTGACTGAAGTTCCTGATAAAACGCCAATAGAAGTTAGCAAAGCCTAGAAACCTCTGTAACTCCTTGACGGTCCGAGGGCGTGGCCACTCGAGTACAGGGGTTACTTTGCTCTCGTCCATGGTTACCCCTTCATTACTGATTATGTATCCGAGGAAGGAGATCTGGGTCTGGTGAAATTCACACTTTGTCAACTTTGCGTAGAGTTGGTGCTGAATTAACCACTGGAGAATGTTGCGGACATGTTGCACATGCTCAGCCAGAGTCTCAGAGTAGATATGTCACAGTTCGGTTAAGTTCTTCCCGGAAAACGTCATTTATCAAAGCCTGGAAGACCGAAGGACTATTGGAAAGGCATCACCTGATATTTGTAGTGCCCCAACGTGGTGGAGAAGGCCGTCTTCCACTCATCCCCCTTGCGGATTCAGATAAGGTTGTAGGCGCTGCGTAGGTCGAGCTTGGTGAAGTATCAAGCTCTTCTGAGTTGTTGTAGTGCTGATGGAACCAGTGGGAGCGGGTATCTGTATTTTACTGTGACGTCGTTGAGCTTCCTAACGGCATTGCATTAAGAAGCCCCGACACTTCCCTGGTGAGCCGTCATATTTTTCGGGGAACGACACTTGTGCAATGCGACTGGGGCCAGGTGATGGTTGGGGTGGAAAGGCTGGCGGTGGTGAAATGGTGGCGATAGCGGCACTCAGAGCCTGCATGGAGACATTCAGTGTCTGCAAGGATTGACCCATATCCTCAGTCAGGCGCGTCAGTTTTTCTAACTGCTGGTGGTGTGAGTGTAACATGGCGCCCTGGCGCGTAACTTCGCAGGCCAGATCATTAATCATTGCTGGATCAGTTTGTGGCGAAGTTTTCTGTAATGACGGCTCGACAGACAGTTGATCCATATGCAACAATTTATTCTCAAAATCATCATCAAACATGCGGCAGTCATCAGGGACAGACATAATCAGTGAAGACAAGGAGAAACAGTACCGTGAGCCAGGCGAGAGGTCGGGAAAACAAGAGTTCAGGCAGTATTTGAGGCAGCAGGCTATAATCTGGTCCGGGTCCAGGCAAAGTTCGGGGCAACAAGCAAGATTCAAAGATGAGATAAACAATCCAGGTCAACAGCGCTCAGAGTTTACGGGAATGTTCAAAACTTTGCGTCGAACTGCAGTACGTGTGTCTCTTTTATAGTGAAGATAATGCCGAACACCTGTGACGGAAATCCTCACAGGTGTTCGGGAAAAACAGGTCCGGGCGGAAACTAGAATTCCGGCGAAGGTTCCCGCTGATGACGGTCGGACAGCGCCTCAGAGGTCCGTTCTGTTACATATATATATATATATATATATATATATATTTATTCAGTTTGCTATTAATTATTTGGATTCCATTGCAACGTTTCATTAAATATTAATAAGCATCTCATAATTGATTTTAGAAAACAAAATACTACTGTAACGCCGTAGGCGTTTCTGTGTTTGTGTTTCTTGTCTGTCTTGGTCTCCCCCGTCCTTTGTGAGATTTTGGTTT
>JAUMHI010000048.1:4622422-4639279 GCA_032359435.1 Enteromius unitaeniatus | reverse complement strand
TCTGTTCTCCTTGATAATGTTCAGTGCTTTGCTACAATCTGTATTGTTAAAAGCACTATATAAACAAAAGTGACTTGACTTGACTTGATATACAAATAAATATAGAAATAAATACGATATTTACTTTTTATTAAGCCTACTTTAAAATAGGTGTCATAGAAATGTATGATCAATACCAAAACTAAAATATTAACACTTAAAAATATTAGGTCTGTTATAGTATTTCAAATCTTATAGAAATACACTGTTAAAGTTTTTTAAAAATGGAAAAAGACAGGCAAGCGGTTGTTTCCAGAAGAGGGCGCCGATGCTTCAGTCCTACTGCTACATCATTCATAACTTTCCCTAAACCTCCATGTGCGCGTAGCCTACTCCACAAACTCCCTTCAGTGTCTCCTCCTCTCCAGGATGCTGAAATCCCTGAATCCCACCGGCTCACCCCCAAACTCCCACCCCTGCTGTTTAAGAGCTCATTAATAAACCCCGAGCTCCGCTCTCCATCACATTCTCATACAGAGCGCCTGTGCCTTCAACACACTGCTACAACATTGCTTTATTTCAGCACGAGCTAATCTTATTTCTCCCTACCTACCTTTTTATTGATTCTTAATTCATCCTCTTTAAATTTCTGCTCTCTAAGCAGCTCTTTGCGCTCTCGTTGGACACGTTGATTGCGAGGAAACACTAATATCAAATAGTTGTGGTTTTTCCCGAAATGGATTTACAAGCGCCAAATGATACATCTGGGATTTGGGCATACCTTCAGCTTCACAACAGCTCGGTTCTGAACGGGACCTTTAACGGGAGTCTGGAGATTCCCAACGGCACCTGCGGAGACTCGCCCGAGCCGGAACCGGCGCGACCCAAAGGTGAGGAATCTCCGGACACACACTCAGAGACTGCTTCTCCTTCACTTTGAGCTACCAAAGCGTATCGCGACCCTGTTTTAACATCACGAGAGATGACTTGAAGTAAAACCAGGAAGTGCATAAACCATTTTAGTGAGAGCAAAAGTTAAATAGGCGAATAGCTCGCCTGAGGAAGTAACCATAGTAACAGTGAGCTTTCCGTGCGGCTCCTGAAAAATATTGGCAATGCATCACTTTATGATATATTTATGTATCGCAAGCATGCCAAACAAAGTTTTGTTTAAAAAGTCTAGTTAGATGGGCACGACGTTTGCTTTCTGGCATCGCCAAATTCTGTTGCGCAATAAGAACCTGAAGAGATTGCTTCAAGAAAATCAGGTTCCTGAGATAAATGCCCTTACATTTCCAACTAATAGTCACTGATTATTTGGAAATAAATGGCATAACACTCAATGTTTTTGCCCTGTAACCTAATTTGTGCTGGTAGAAAACGACGTGGTAATCATTAAGCATGGGGAATTATCCTAAATTAGCTAAATGTTACTATGCAATACTCCAATTACTGTACCATGGGGTGTTAGGGAAAGGACAATGCTTGTTATATCTTGAGAAATTGTAGAATAATTTCTGCAGGGAGAATTGGGATGCGTTTCTGATGCCTTATTCGCAGTCAGCCCAAGAGAGATGCCACAACAAAAGGATAATGAAGTATGTCTAGCCTACTATATGCACAAGCCTAATATAGTCTAGCAAGGCTGTTTAATTAGTCAGCAGTGAGGAACACTTAGATTCGAGTGAAGGGTCTAAGTGTATTACTGTCCACTGCAGTCAAATCACACACACACACACACACACAAACAGAAAACACCGATTTCATGTAAACATTTTTCTATGGCTGCTATAGATAAGCTCATACCCACAGTTTTTTAATTACAGTCTCGGTCACGCGCCATAAAGCATGACATATTTGGGACACATAATAGCTTTGGAAAAATGTTGGTTTAAATGAGAAAAGTAAGAAACCTTGTAGAATTAAAATGACATTAAATGAGAATAAGTAAAACACTTTCACTAACCCTTATAAAGGTACGCAGTTGTTTCGTTAGGTTGTCCAAGGAGTAAAATAAATTCATTAAAATGGATTAAATGAGTTCATTTATTTCAGAAATCTATAAGTGAAGTCAGCTGAGTCTGCAGCCTTTCCACAGCTATTAGAATCAATGCCAGAGCAAGTAAATAATTCAGCAGAGTTCACTGCATCACCTTCTGGGCATTATGACGCGAGGGACTGTATTACGACGTAATTTATGTAGTGCAAATTATGGGAAGACAAATTCTGCATATCCACATTAAATGTTAACTTTAAAACAACAATATTTTAAAATATTAGAATATTGGCCATAAGAAGAGAAAACCAATATTAGCAATAAAGTTAACTACTTCGCTGGAGGAAAGCAGATGTTAAATATTTCTTTGATGGATTTTCCTTATATTAGATTAGTGATGGACATTGCATGATAGGCTCCAACTGTCACTTGCAACATATCGAGTCATAACCACAGGGTCCCCAATGCTTTACGCTGTTGTGTGCTTCAACAGGATTGTAAACTTCATGCTTGTGACTGGATTTAAAAAAAACAACTAAATCTGAATATTGAATTAGATCCTTTTTAAAGACCTTTTAGACAAATTTCACTAGATATCACTGAATTAAAAGCCAAAAAACAATTTACAAAAACTATTTTCAAACATGTAAAGTGCGCAGGGTTATTGTTATTGTACTCAACACAGTTTATTGACTTTCTAATTTCTCCATTGCTTTAATTAAGATTATAATAGTTTAATTTTAAAGCACAGCCACCCCAGTCAGACGATAGCACCTCATTTTACTTTCTGAGTTCTGAGGTTAAACACAGATTTAACATTATATTAAGAAACAGTTTATTAGCTCTGATACTGCTTTTGAAATAAATCTTTGCATGGCTATAACTCTGTCATCTAACAGTGCCTTAATAATAAATAATAATAACTTAAGCATATGCACAAATCCAAATAGGAAATAAAACAGTTATTAAAAGCGTTTGTCCTATTCTGTGTTCTAAATTATTGAATTCTCATATTTTAGAGCAGTCAATGTAATATGCAATTTGGAAAAGTAATCCATATATATATATATATATATATACACACACACACACACACACACATTAATAATCTTTAACATTTTCATAAGTAACTGTAATATAATCAAAAATGACAATATTTTTTTCCTCTAACGGAGTACAATAACATGTTTGTTTTAGTAATTAAATTGTGTAATGCCACTCCCAACATTGTTTGTCAGATAACATAAAATATGAAAACGTGCACCAGTTTCGACATTAAAATGTTTTTACTTATAAATATTCTCTCAATCAACTTGACGTCTTCATTATAGGTTACCCAATAAACATCATTTAAGAAACAGCCCTTTTATACACATTACTACACATTGCTCACATTTTACAGCAAAAGCGAATGATTTCTCCTCTTTCTCTCTGGGTGCTTTGATAAAAGCGTTCAGCATACCTCTGGGCGCAGGCTAAATTTAGTGCATTGCCACCGAGGAGGCTAATCAGAGACTGCTCGACAATACACATATTTGCTGTCCATTTCCGCCATCAGCAGAGGCTGTTGGGCTCTCTGTTCTTGTGTATAAACCCTGATTATCTCACACACGTCTGTCATTATCGCCATCACACAGTGCGCCAGCAGCGCTCTTCAAATCCACTGATTCTGGATTTTAGGATACACTGAACACTCATTCATTCTTCTTTATGATGACTCCAGAACGGCGAGGACATGCTTCAGGCAATCAATGTCATTTCTGTGATTTTCTGTTAATCTTTGTAAATCTCTTAAATGTACCTGGCAACACAATGTTCACAATGATTGTAAATGAATTATTTACTATTATTTTTTTCCTCAAAAATTTATATTTCACAATTTTGAGATAACATTGCATAATTATGTTTTAAAATCCAAGAATTGCACAAACTAAATGCTAAAATGAGCACTGCATTTGAAATACCACACTTAAACACACAAAAGCAAAAATGAGCAAAAATTGCCATAATATTAATTCCTTTTAGATTTTTATTGCGTGTTACATAGAGAATTAAGTGTTTTATGAAATTTCAGAGACAAAGGCTTTGAATTAGTGCATGGTTCTGCATATTTTGTGTGTGGTTCTGCTATTTAAGTGTTTTGATGTTTTGATCAAATTGTGTGAAAAGTTATATTTTGTGTGTAAGCAAAATATAAGTTTATAGCTCATAATTCAAATTTTTCTCAGAATTTTGATTGTTTGAATTAACATCTGAGATAATTTACAATAAAGCTTTTTTCACGTCCAATTTCAAGTTTTATCTCAAAATTTCGGACTTCTCACAATTGCAAGTTAACATTTCAAAAGAATCTGAAATCTCAATTTTTTTTTGTACACCTGAGAATTTAAAATTTATATATCACAATTTAGACTTTCTTCTAAAAAAAAAAACCAATACACCATTTCATAAGACATTGATATTCAGTTTCAGTTGCAATGTAGGGTGACCAACATTCATTTTCCATTCAACGTTTTAATGTCAGTGTTAATTGATGCCAGATACAGATGTCAGCTGATGTTCATATTTGTTGTTTTTAGATTTTGGTTACACAACGTTAAAGGAATATTTCACCCAAAAATGAAAATTTACCCCATAATTAGTTCCAGCTTCTTGGCTGACTTCTGACTCGATGTATGACATAAGTCATCAGCTGCATTTGTAGCATAAACTTAGACTCCTGAAAAAAAATGTCAGAGGATTTTACTATAAAAAAGAATGCAGCTTACGCCATACATCGTGTTAGAGGTCAGCCAAGAAACTGGAACTCAAATCTTGAGTGATGTGAGTTATAATTTTACAATTTTTAAAAAAAGCTTCAAAATAATGGCTACTATCCACCAGCAATACTCAGAATATATTTTTTAGTAAACTCTGACTGTGTTCGTCTGACAGAAGAAAGACAAATACACCTAGGATGGCTTGGGTATGAACTATTCCTTTAAGTCAGTGCTAAACTGGCATCAAATAATGAAGTCAACCACATTTTCATTCTCAGCCAAAGTGTGTTATCTGTCTGACGTCACGTCCAATATTAACCTAAGATTATATTAACGTCCAGTGCCTGCTGGGATGAGGTTAGGCTATATTTCAGAAATTCAAGAAAATAATATAAGAATGTAAATGCAGAATTATCAGGAAAAAAAAGCATCAGAACCAGGAGATAAAAACTCACAATTATATTAATTTATGAAAATGTATAGAAGTAAGCTTCCATAGTTTTTGCTATCCTACCTATGCATTATTACATGATTAGCTGAATTATATATATAATTTTTATTTAGTGTATTTTTCTCTGCTGACTCCATAAGAGCAAAACTGTGACCCAGCAGTTGGGAAGCACTGCTGTATATGATCAAACACATGCTGTGTTAACATGATGAGACAGGCAGTAGAAGATATTTGCTCCGAAACAATGCAACCTCTGCTCTCGTGTGAGATGCCTGTTGAGTTCACTCAGGATGAGGCCTTCAATCATGAGCTCTTAACATTTAGATGAGTCCAGTGATGAAGCTGCATCGGGGTAATCTGAGCGGACACAGAGGCTAGCAGAACTTCATGCTTTGGCTTAATATAGCAACAACATATGTGACCAACAAGTGATTAACTTTGACAGATCCTGATGATGATGATTGACACCAAAGATTGACTCTAATCATTAGATCATTTACTGCTTTAAACTTGTTTTCACAGAGAGGTCATCTAAGGATCTCATAGATGCGGTATGGCTTCATACACATACAATGAATCAGCAGTCAGCAATGCAGAATTAATCAAAATGTTCACAGAAAACAAAAAGAAAGACATTGTGATGTTATCATTGCAGAATATGGTGTTTCTGAGTAGTTGTAATGGCCTTAATTGACAAATAGGTTGTTTGGTTGTCCTCAGCACATCAGACAGTGATCCGAGTCCAAATTAGAGCATTACCTTTGTTTCTGGCTGTAATGTAGAAGCAAACAACTCACAAACCCAGTAATTTAAGAGACCAATTATTATAAATTTGTGTCCACACTGCATTACTTACCACTTTTAAGATGTTCATGTATTTGTGTTTTGGAAAGAGAACAGCAAAGCAGTGTCTGGACTTAATTAAAACACAACAATTCCTCCCTGAAATTGATTTACAGGGGCATATTTACTTGTATAATGAGATGTATCTGCTTGTATCATAACATTCAGTCTGACATTTTGTTTTTAAATACCTGATTTGAATAATAATTCACAAATTCGTGCTTCCTCATAATAAGTAGTAAGTGAGTTTGTCGGGCTGGGGCGAGCCGGGAGGTCGGCGGACTCCGAGCCCTAGTGATTGGAGTGTCCGGCTTGGACCCTGCGTGCCCCACCGTGAAGGAAGGCACGAGAATGGGGGAAGATGCACAAAGACGAGATGCGGAAGGGAAGGAAATGGCGCCAGCTAAGGTGGATTTTCAGTCCTGTTGTCAGTATGTATATTAATAACTTCATCGTTTTCTGATTGTTTATAAAGTTGTTGCCATCGATTACAACTTCACCTGACACTTGAGGCTGTTGAGTCGTAAAAGCTGTGTGGGCTTTTCTGTTCAAACACAGCCTGTCCTCATGCAATCTCATCCTCTGACACTTTTATGATTACTAACACCTGCAAAGCTCCAGACTCTCTGCAGATTTATGTCATGACATGAGGGAGAAAATTAACAGTTTCTGTTGCGTGTTGCTCACAGAATCTGAGTATTTTAAGAATCTAAGTATTGAATGTATACAGAACATGACGTTTTTACCAGTACAATGCAACAGTTTACACTATGCAGTAGGTCTGAATAATGCAGAAGGAGATGAGCAAACCGGGGGATAACTGAAGGTCGGCGGTTTACAGGAATGAGCTACAGCCATGAATCTTTCTAAAGTTGTATGGAGGAATGAATGCTGGGTATTCAGTCACACTAAGATTGGAGTGAGAAAGCCACACAATACACGCTGAGTGCTGCCTATTATTCTTTAAAAATAGTAAGTGACATTTTATTCTTTTGGCTTTTCTGATTAAATGAGTCAAAATAAATGGGTTGAGAAAAGAAATAGTTCATTTATTATACTGGAAGCAGAAGGTCAAATCGTGCAGATTCCAATGTGGGAGCTGGGTACAGAAAAATTGGGTAAGTGGGTACTCACAAAACACATAGGCTAAATGGGATTTGTAAAAAATATAGCACATACAATAACTAACAAAAACAAATTGCAGGTAAGTGTTTGTCATGTAATTTGTCCTGCGGATTTAATTAGCGAACAGTTGATTATTTCAGTTACGGACAGGCACTTGGCCTCTATGCAGACACCAGTTATAAAAATCATTCAGGAAACAGCATGGATTGCTTCGCTGCTTTGGGAATATTGATTACAGCCTAAATGCACTGTTAACCTCTGACTTTCCCCGACAATCAAGTTTTCTTACAAAATCCATGATTAGGCATCCATCTGTTTTAGAATCGATCAGTTGTTGCGGCAACAGTGATGCAACTGTTTGTAACTCATGGCTTCATCAATGTTGGTGAATTATTACTTTAAAATAAAAGCATGTAAAGCTAAATATCTCAGGATTTTAGTTTTACTACTTATGAAAAATAAATGGGGCAACATATTACTGTCAAATTTTGTTATATTTTAAATCCCTATATTTTAATATATTTCTGTGGCAACATTTTTTTTTAAATGAGTACATTTGCTAAATAAATTGCACTTTAATCAAAATCAAGATTTCTGTTTCTCTATCTTTATTAAGCATAAACATCTAGCAAACATAAGTTCGAGTTTAGTCCACGCATTGAGATATATATATCTGTAAGTTTTAATTAGACATTATAAAATATAAAAAATAATAATAATAGCAAAGCAAAATAATAATAATACTTTACAAATATAAAAAATAAACGAAATAACTAAAAAGTTAAAATACAGACAAAAGTAAATGTACCCTGTTTTAAGTTAAAAATAAAAATGAATTCTTAAGGCAAATTTTACACTGTGAAAATACCTTTTGAGATAGTTATTCCTCTCTAGTTATAGCACTGGTTATGACAATGAGCATGCAGAATGCTGTTGATATGTGAGGAAACACAATTTACACCAATCTAAAATATTTATAAACTCACATTTGGCCTCAGATTCATAATTCATGCAACTAACTTTCATGATATCTTGATTCCTCTGGATTGTAATTTATTCATGCATTCCTTCTCTGGTTTGAGACCTGTATTCATAACCCAGTTCAATCTTCTCATGAATTGATCATGAGGCCAAACGCATTGATGAAATAGTAAATGGTGGAGTTTTGGAAAGGGGAAGTTCAACAGCTGAAACAGTAGCTTTGCGGCTCTAGAGGTGATGTGTTGTGAGATGGAAATGGACGTGGGATGATGAGAAATCATAGTGATGTTTTGTTTACACGACACACTGCCAAGGCAATTAATGACATGAGCTGTAGTTTATCCCATCCTGAAACAAATATTCAGTTCAGTTTTAAACAATATCCATCTAATTTTATGATCTGTATACTTTGCACAACACATTTTAGATAATGTTAAGTAAGGTAGACATCAAGCTACAGTATACATTCTATACATCAAATTTGTCTATCTATCTATCATCTAAAGTCTTGGGTGACAAAATACCAGTAAACGACTATCACAAAACTTAGTAAAAATTACATTATTTAAATATTTAAGCATTTTATTATACTCCCATAAATTTTGTCCATCACAAAGAGAAACTACAAATGCAATAAGGTCAGCTGCAAAAATAACTTCATGCATTCATATAGTGTAATGTTACGCAAGCAAATGTCAATTAGTAGGCAAAAATCTAATCTTTTTAAACTATGAACCTACATAAACTGTGTTTTAAAACAATTTATTATTAAATTATTATCTGTCCTGATATAGAAAATATTCAGATTTTCTTATGAGACCCTCTATATTCCTATTTATCCCCATTTCTACATATGAAGAGTTAATTTGCTAAATCAGATAACTGTATTTAACAATTTTCAAAAAGGCATTTCATTATAAATCCCAGTTAATCTCAAATTGTTACGGTCTTGCAGGTGAAGGGAGATCGCTGGAGTCTATCAAAAAAAGTCTTTTAAAGACAATAGACTCAAAAACATAATATAACACATTTAACGTAACACATTTACTTGTTGTAACACATGAAACGACAAAAGAAACACAGACAATAAGTGCTAAACATAACGAGGGGAAAACTCAGGACAGCTGGGGAAAACAGGTGGATACAAATCAACTAATAAAGACTTAAGCACAGGAAGTACCAAATATGGTCGTGAAGGAAACAAAACTAAAACAGGAAGAACAGAAACATGACAAAAACAAACTGTTTTTGTTTTTTTTAAGAATAAGATATAAAAAAACAACAATAACAACAAAACATAACTAACACACAATAAAAGCATGATAACATAATAAAAAATATATATTTTTGAAAATGTCAAAAAACTGAGCTGTCTGTTCTTGCGAATAAACTCTCATCATAAAAAGCATATATATTAGCACCGAAGTCAAAAGAAAAACTGTGAATATTATTTTATCAAATAAGATAATATTTTATCTTGTTGAATCACTTTATTAACAGTAGAGCTGCATTCACAGGGAAATGGGAATTAAACAAATAAAAGGCCTTTAAGATCTCTAAAAGAATATATGTTTTTGTAGCAGTGCTTTAGAAGAACCATTCTAAATTCCAATCTTTCAGTTAACAAAAAGAACTTAAAGAACACAATAACTTCATACTAACTAACTAACTTACAGTTTTTCTCAATTGCTTAAACACTATAACCTTTAGAACTAAAATTTTAAAAACATAATGCTATTTTTCAAAAAGCACACTACTCATTTCGCTGAATTATAAATACTATTCCCTGAACTATTCCCCTATTAACTGACCAAAGTCAGTTTACAGTTATTCTCAGGGGCTTTGGTCCATTTTTCATCTTGTTTGTGAACAACGACACAAGGACATCAGGCAAAACCTGATGCCTACCCCTGGTGTAGAGCTTCATTTTGACCTGAAAATACAATGTTTGGGAAATTAGGTGAGACGTTATGGATTTGTGTTTACTGTTTTGAGAATACAAGGCATAGTTTTAAGAAATGTGTTTAAGCAATCGAGAAAGAACTGTAAGTGTAAACTGTAACTGTAAGAATTGTAACGTTTTTTTCGTGGATTGAATAAAACATCACTCTCTGAATGGTTTAAAATGTCTTTTTAAAGATCTGCCCGCTAGTCTCATCAGCTTAAATAAACGATCAATAACCAAGTTTTATAATGATCTCATTCTCGTCAGTCTCTTACATGCAGCAGGTTTTCCACACCATTCTGTCTAGGATAGTTTGAATAGCGATGTGACTTGTGAAGGCTGACAGTACAGGTTTGTGCGAGATAGGACATGTTAAGAGATAATCCTGAAACAAACATCCGTCACTTACGCCAAGATTGCATGATGAAATATGCTGAGGGAGACATTTAGCCTCAGGGAGAAGAGCACAGAGGAAAGAGTAATTGAATTTGATTAGATGGTCCTTTTGTAACATTTCAATTGGCAGGAGGAACAAGTGTTTCATTCTCTGTAATCTAAATTATTGTCTTTTTCTTCCTGCTTCTAATTTCCCAACCGAGTTGTTTGCATTCACCAGTGTGTGTTTCTAATGTGTTGCTACTATAAAAAGTTTAACTAATCGTGTTTACTCTTTGTGGGCGGTCGATCTAAGAAAGTGTTTAAACAACACAGTTTAAACACCATCTGAAAAGTTTTTATGCGATTTGGCCATCTAAGAAAATGTTTAAACAACACTGTTTAAACACCATCTGAAAATCTTTTATGCGATTTGGCCATTTATTTACACAACAATAGCATTTTGGGGGCATGAAAATGCCAACATTTGAAAATGTTTTTGGAAACTTATGTGCACACAATGCATGTGCTGTTTCTTTAAAAAGTGACAAACTACTGGCTCAACTATTTATTTATTTTTTTGGCAAAATTTAAATCAAGCAAAAGTAAATTTGTGTAAACATACCCTAAGACAGCTCAACAACCCTTGCACTTACTGTAATTGTATTGAATGTACATTTGTAGTGTACTTCAAAGCTTAAATGTACATTTATAAAACTTTCATGACTGTTAAGCACACTTAAGTACACTTTAAAAGTGTAATGCTTTAAAGAAGTTGTTACGTGCCCATGTTTGTTTATGTTCCGTGTTTGCCTGTTCTCCCCATGTGCTTTCCCTGTGACCTTGTTTTCTGTTAATCATGTATTCCATTCAGGTGTGTCTCCCTCATTTTCGTTTATTGTCTTCCTTACTTAAGCTAACCCTGTGTATCAGTCTTTGTCCGTCATCGTCAATGTTAAGTGTGCTTCTACTGCTCTTGTGATGTGAAACCTTTGGATTTAATTAAAGATGTTTATGTTCGATATGGACTACGAAAAACTCTCTGTGTCTTCCCTCTGCACGACCATGACAGAAGTAAACTTATGAACACTTCAAAATGTTAACAATCATATTTAAACTTTAACTTTAACTATGAATTTAAATTTAAACCAGTTGAATTTATTTGCATTGACATGCCCTTAAGTGTCTGTAAACAATACAATTAGTTTAGGTATGCTGAAGTGCACCTCTTGTCAATTGTCATAGAAGAGTCAACAGTTAGAAAACAGAGAGCTCGAGAAACCAGTATGGTCTCATAAAAATATGTAACTCTGTGAATTTTTTATACAACACCATGTTTAAATGCCTCACTGTACATTTTGCAGCAGTTTCAAAGATAAATGTCCACTTAGTGGCCTTAAAAACAAGTTCAATACGTGAACCCTGGCGTATTTTTATTACGTTGATATAGGTACATATTGCGTCGGTTCAGTTTTACTGGATTTACCTAGCAGGTGTTGTTGCTGTTTATTTTGCAATATTTTTAGAGTGTTTAGAGTTTAAATGATTCCACGTTCTGCTAATCCGAAACCATCATGTCAGATGTCTCTTTCGTGAGAGCACATCCTGAATAAAACTTGTCTGTTTTTGTGCTGGAAAAGCCCCATGATAGATTATTTAACATTAAATATGCATTAGGATCATATCCATATTATCCAATCTGATCTCATAAAAATATGTACCTCTGTGCACTTTTTGTACAACACCATTTTTACATGCCTTACTGAACATTTCTTCGCGGTTCTCTTTCTTCCAAGAGAAATGGCACCAAAACACAGGTTCAATATGTGAACCCTGGTTATTACGATGATATAGGTATATAGTTTAATTGATTCCATGTACTTTGACATATCTGTGGACCGTCACTAAAAGTTAATGCTCTATCATGTTGGAAATATGCCCTACACCAAATCCAACCCTAAACCTACCTGATAGTGTTAACAAATGCAAAACTGATATGAAAACTTATTTGTTCATGCAACCGTGCCATTTCAACTTCCTTTTATGTAGATTTGAACTGTTTCGTTGAACCATAGTTACACAGGAATTAAACCGGAGCTCCTCGCCTCGCCTTAAATACTTCTCTGTACTCTGTGAGCTACTGAACAAACCTACCATCTGTGAAAACTTATAGATAGGAGCTATGCATGATGCTAATATTCGTGATGATAATATTCAAAATCATCAGTTTTCTAATATCCCATCAAATTAATATTCTTTTGAAGTAATTGTGTGAAAATGTGCTTCTAGTTTTCTTTTTGGAAACTGCAGTGATATGTGAATACTTTTTGGTATGCATTTCATGTTTTTGTTTATGCTATGACAGCAGGTAGTTTGAAACAGTAAAGCTTGTGCAAAATTGATCTAGTATGAAGCATAATATTACAGAGAATTCAAAATAGCATATTAATCCAATTAGCAGCAATGATGACACATACTGCTTAATTCAAGCCAATCTCATCCCAAGGCAACACTGTCACTTCTAAGTATTTCCCAACGCCTTTAATTGAAACCCACAACTATGACAGAACCCACAGCAATCCTCAAACAGTTTAGTTCACGCTTCTCCCACATAAGGCGTCCCACATAAAGTATAAAGAAAGTATAGCACCATGTGGAGGGTACTTGATAAACACGTTCTTCTTTTTACTGGATGAAACACATTCTTTGCAACAACGGCAGAGAAAGTGGGAGATCAATTTTGGTCAAGCCACTCGTGTGGACCACATCTCTCATGAGATCAAAGTCCTGAGGATGTCAGCAGCATTTTGCCGGGTCTAATCCTTTAAGACCAGTGGCTACAGGCGATCAGTAATGGAGGGCACGCAGAACCCTGCACTGTAGTCAAACGTGGCCTCGATTGATTGCTTTAGTCTGACTAAGCCACAAACAGGATATGACTGTTCACATCCCATAATCCTCCCTGCTCATGCTGGCTCACATTGACTGCTCTCTGCAGAGGCTGTAATGGAAAGCAGCTGGAATAGGTTGCACTTTGCCAAAAAACATGGCCTCTTTTGCGATATTTGTGTCCTAAAATTAAGGCTTAGCATTCAGTAGTGGAGGATTATTTATTATGTAAAGCTTTTTTAGGTCAAAAATCATTAGAGCAGGAGAAAATACTTTTAAGGGATAGTTCACCTTGTAGACCTTTTAAAAAAAGGCTATGCCAAATTGCTCCAGTTATGTTTTACACCCGTGTGAACAAAAGCATTTGAAAACAGCTGTTTGAGAGAGCGAAATACAAAAAAAAAAAACTACCAAATGAACCAAAAATACAAGTTAATGAAAGGTTCACATGCACGTCAGGCCATAACCACTCTAGACATCAACAGATATATGCTAGTACACAGAATAGTCAACATGTTGCTGATTGATTGATTCTTTCACTTCAGCTATAAACATGAAGTGGCTTATGAAGGTCTCTCAATACTATTAAATAAATTAATTGTAAGTTTATGACATTCCAGCAGAGTTAGGATTCATAGTCTCATTGTTTTGCAGTAATTCTGCAATATTTCTCTATTAGTCACCGGATTTCCCCATTGATTGATCTACAATCAGACAACTTTTCAATTACACATTAGCATTTCAGTTACAGATATCAGATTTCCAACCATTGCTTAAACAAAGAGATGGGCTGTGTCAGAAAGAATGATTCCCTGTGGAAAAATTTGGATTTATGGCCACAGAGATCAGCTTGAAAAAACATAATCCATCAGCCGTGCCTGAAAAACACAGCTTCAAGTGTTTGAGTGAGCTGTTACATTCTGAGGAGGTTATTTGATGATACCATCACTAGTAGGAGGCTGCATTGAGGACCATTAGAGGCTTTTATTGCTTCTAAATATTCAGCAAGTCAGCAAGAAAACCTGACAGCACCAAACCTATAGATTAACTTGCTAACAATGTAGGTTATCTAAGCATTTTAGAAACAGTTGCCATGGAGCATATATATTTACATATTGCTAATTAAACATTCTACCTTGCATGTCACGGCAATTAATTGAATGATTTATTAAACAGTTTTTTTTTCTTTATTGTTAGTTTTGTTTTGTTTTCTTTGGTCATGTCTTTCCTTTATGTAAAAATGTTTCACCATATGCTAGCAATTATATAATTTTTCATCAGTAAATTCCTGACAGTGTGAAAAAAACTCAAATATCAATCAAGTGTGGAGAATTTCATTAACTGAGGCCTTTTGAACAGTACAGTTATTCAATATATGTGCAATGATCTGGCATATTTAAAAGTGATTAGTGATTTTAATCTGAGCAATTAAATGCCGGTTAAACCCTCCTCCCATCTCTTTCCCCAATCACTATTTTTTAAATAATAATTGAACTTGATTTACTTGATCATTTATAATTTAGAGACCGTAAAAATGTGAGTATCCAATACAGTATAATAAGCTAAAGGCATTAAAGTGTTGTTTATATTTTGTCATTTTAAATATGTTTAAATGGCTTTAATATGTTTTTTGATCTTTGTCTTTCAGAAATGGATTCGCTGCGCATACTGCTATACTCTCTCATATTCCTACTGAGTGTGTTTGGTAACCTGCTCATCATTGTGGTTTTGGTGGTGAATAAGCGAATGCGGACGGTGACAAACTCATTCCTGCTCTCCCTGGCCATTAGTGATCTAATGATGGCTGTTTTCTGCATGCCCTTCACTCTTATTCCCAACCTGCTGGAGGATTTCATCTTTGGAGCTGCCATGTGCAAGATTGTGGCCTATCTCATGGGTAAGACGGCCTTCAATTTCTTCTAACCCTAAATAAGGCATAATGTACTTGCAACATCACAAAGAACAGAACAGCTACTTATAGCACTGACATCATTGCCTAGATCTGAAGAACTTTATGTGTTTTTAATCTTTGAATAATGTAAATTTTTGCTACTTTTAACTTTGTTTGTACATGCACATTCAGTAATAGTCATTCGTATGTCTAAATACATCTCCTTTGAGTTTTAAAAGATGTTTTAATGCATCATCTTTCTATTAGGGCAGCAGTAATTCATCATATGATGATCTAATGTTGGAAAAAAAGCAATAAAATGCATGTAGTGCAATGCATCTCAGTGATGGCTGATGCTGTAGAGCAAGGATGAAGAATTATTGCTTGGATTATTATTTTAGACATTTAAACATGTTTTTCAAAAAAGCAAACAAACTAATTCAATTGTTTACAGTGGTTTCTGTGGGGAAAAATATCCAATAAATTGCCATGCTAACTAAAATGAGGGAACTAATTAGTAATCATAGCCACAACTAAATTGTTGTAGGAGTGAATTCGTAGTTCTTGGCCATGATATACATTTTTTCCCACATGACATGTGCAGGGCTATGTATTGTATAAAGCACTATAGAAAAAGCTGACTTAAATTGTTTAGATAAATTGAACAAACAGAAAAGGTGGGAAAAGGTTAGCAATAGTTAATGTAATATATGTATATGTAACAATAGCTGTTATAATAATGTAATGACGATTAAGCAATTAATCGTATTTCAGGAGGAGCACGCTTGAGCGATCGCAGCTGCCACCAATCTCTTTATTACTGATAACCCCGCGAATCTCTCCTCCTCCGTCTTAAATACCGCTCACTCCCTATCCTTGGCTTCTGTGTTTTTTGTCTCAGAGCTGTCTCTCCGCCAGCCGGGCAGCAC
The DNA here is from genome assembly GCA_032359435.1 of Enteromius unitaeniatus. Taxonomy (NCBI): domain Eukaryota; kingdom Metazoa; phylum Chordata; class Actinopteri; order Cypriniformes; family Cyprinidae; genus Enteromius; species Enteromius unitaeniatus. The sequence goes on along the minus strand of JAUMHI010000048.1, from coordinate 4,623,116 downwards.
CGCAGTTTTCACCGCCGCTAAACTCACCGGCCCAAACGCTTTCGCGGTGGCCTTAAGCCTAGCTCGCATGTCCAGGCTCTAATACGTTACCGGCAGCGTATCAGCCCTAACCGCCATTCAAATCAGTGGTCTAATTTCAATGGCATTTGTTTCTGTCAAATTATGAGGCAACTGTACTAATGTTAACACAAGCTGTCTTACCTTGGTTTGGGATAACAAGAGATTTCGCGATTTAACCATCGAGGCGAAGGCGCTCCTGCAAAACCAGAAGCTGGACCGTGGTAGGCAATCGATAGCGCTCGTATTGTTGTCCAGCGCTATGCTGTTGCATTGTTATAATTCATAAGCGTGAAGCACGCTGCCCTCTCATTAAGCGTTATCAACTTTTCATTCAAAACAACTAAACCTAGCCTGAAGTCGCTAAATGGCGTCAAACGTCAATTAGCATATACAAGTCAGTGCGTCATGTTTCTCGTTTCTCGCTGGTCACATTTTGTAATGCTATGCACCCAAATTTCCAGCTCTGCCTTACAAAGATATTTATCTAGACAATTATCCCGATTTAAATGAGCCGTTGCCTGATATAAACCTAATTTACTTAAGATAGCCATGATTGTGGCATGATTTGGCCTATAGTTGCATGTATATAAGACTTAGAAGTAACATATCTATTTTAACCAAATGTTCTGCTCCT
>JAUMHI010000048.1:4597846-4611735 GCA_032359435.1 Enteromius unitaeniatus | reverse complement strand
TATTTCATCATTAACTAATCACTTATAAATGATTTATAAATGACTTACAACGGAACGTTATTCTAAAGTGTTACCAATAATAATAATAATAATAAAAAATATAAATGATTATGGAACATCTGATACATGCTTTCACAAAGTGCTAAACTACAGTAACATTTTTACTTTTGAATTTAAAGAAGCACCATTTGGTAACTCAGAACAAAACATGTTCAATGTGAAATGTAAAACTCATTGCAATTTTTTGTCATTTTTGACATTAGTAACAATATAAAGCTAATGAGAATATGGAGAAAAAATGTTCTAGAGATTCTTGAGAGGCACAGACATGATTTAGTCTAATGGTTTGGGGTGCAGAGAGGTTACACAGCCTAGAGTGCATTTATTGAACTCTCAATTAAGAGGAGGCAAGTGATAATTGCCTGAGACCAGAGCACTAAAGGTTTTTAATTCGCTAGAGACTCTTAAACTAACTGAACATTTCTCAGCGGAATTAACTATCTCAAAAAAATCTAATAACACCTAATTAGTCAGTTTAACATATATATATTTTTTACTTACTGAATTGAACTTGCACATAAATGTCTGGAGTAAATTGCTTAAACTCATGTGAAAGTACATTTGGTGCGAAGGAAAATTCTCATGTAATGGATTTTGGTGGATTTCTGCAGACTGACATGGATAAGTGAAAAACAATAATAAAAATACAGAGAAAGAGCGAGAGAGAGGGAACACTTATTTACTCCAGTATAATAATAATAATATATACATAATATTTTAATTAATATTATTATTTCTGAGAATATTTATGTTTTTTCTGAAAGTAAATATTTGTACAAGCACACCCAATATTGGTTACTTTAAAAATTACTTAAAAAACTACTGTTACTCAAGACAATAGCAGTAATGTGATAAGTTGTCAGATTTCACAAAATAATACTAATTTAAGACGAAAATGAATTACATACTCAAAACCTACCCACAACATACCCACTAGAGAAAACATATCCTTTTTTATATTTACTGCGATGCAGCCCATGAGACACCTAGCCCCAGTGTCTTCTGTTTTATGACTGAAATACCAAAGGGAAGGCAGCACAAAGTAGATCAATATCTCTTTTAAAGGAATCTTTTATTACTGGGGGAAGACGTTGTGTCTCCTTAGGGTTTTGTTGAACAAATTGCCGAAATACAGGTCAATACAACTTCTACATGTCGTAATTGAATGTTAATTTTAAAGTGACGTATTGCTCCCACAAGATGGTAACATGTCACTACTGTTTCACAACATATTTACTGCATCATTCACTGAGCCCTCAGAATAATGAAATCCATCGCTGGGGAAATAATGCCTATATGCGATGGCACCAGAGCCAGTTTTGCATGCATCTCACATCAGTCCAGCATTTACACTGATGTGAACAAATGCTGCCGAACAGATGAAGGACTTTCATAATTGTTTTTCTCAGAGAATGTGTGATTTGACTGTATCAGGATGTTTGAGCTGTAATGGGGGGCTCTCATGTTTCAGATGGATTGTTGTGTTAGATCAAAGTGCCAGACTGCTTCATGTGTCCCTGAACATTTTTCTAAACCGTTTGAAGGCACGATTTATCTCTATTTGCCTCTCTCTCTCCATTGCACAGATGCAGTTTCTATCCACCACCATGTTGATCTCCGAATTCAAGGCTTTTTAACCACAGCTGCTGTATGATGCATTTTTTTGATGCAAACACTTATTATCTTGGAGTCAAAGTAAATGCTAGGATTCTTGGTAAATGACTCTAAATGGCGGCATTGCTTTCTTTTCATAATGGTCAGCTGTCATGATGCATAAAAAAGAGTTTCTGGAAGCCATGCTCTGATGTTAATTCTCAGGCAGTAGCCTTGGCTGTGTTTTGACAACTACTTGTACAGTATTGTTTTCGTGTTTGTGCTAATGGGCTTTGTAGGAAGTCACACATATGCTCACAACACAGTGCTGAGAGCTAACGGCACAGCAGCCAATGCTGTGAATTATTTAAAACAGTATTCTTGTTCAGCTTCCTCCTAAATCGAAGAAGGGAAATAAAAAAAGTTCCTCTAGCAAAGGGCCTTTACATTAGGAATGTTTAGAAAGCATGTTCATGATCAATCCTGGGTTCGGGACCTAGTAACATTGCCGGGTTCAATCCCAGAACAAGCTCTGTGTGAATGAAAGTCAGAACCAATGGCGTAAAGGGTGTCATAGTAAAAGTTAAAAAAATAAAATAAAAAAAAAACTGTGTTCATGATTAAAAATTATATGCAAACTGTAATAAAGCAGAGAGGAGTTATCTCCTCACTATCCACAATGGAGATGAGATAATACTACTGCTTTGACAATACTACTGACCTCAGATCGAAACACGGCAAGTTAAGTAGGCCTAATGCCATACAGCAATTAATCGCAAAGGGGAGTATGGAGGAAACCGAAGGTTTGCAGTGACAGAAAAACTCAGACTTTATTCCACATGTACAAAATCATGTATGTTCATGTAACAACTCCTTTATTATTTTGGATTGGCAACCATGTAAGCACATCGTAGTGCATAGCATAAGAATGTGCAGAATGGATCTGCAGGTGGACACTAAAATTTTACAGCTTGTAAGAAGCAAATCTCTAAAGACGTTTTCAAATTCAAAGCATTGCTTTCACCTAAAATATGAATCCTCTATTCATAATATTGCTTTCTCCAATGCAAAAGTCATCTTGGCTGAATCAGGAGAGAAATATGCAATATGTAAAAAAGTGAAAACAGTCCAAAACCATTCTAAATAAAGAATGGATTTGTTAATGACAGATTTGTGTGGATTACTTGTGAATTATTATGATGTTTTTATCAGCTATTTGGAATAAAAATTAAAGCACATTTCTGTTTTTGAATAAACAGTTTTTTTAACGCAAGTATTGTTTTTTTTTTGGGGAACTAAAAGATAAATTGCACTTCTATAATGTGAGCAGCAATGTATAAAATTTTGGAAGGGTCTAATCTGAGAATCAAAGATGATTGCTCTCTCAGACGGACACGGTGGACTGTAATAACTGTAATTCAGTTCTTTTCTCTCCCCACACATCTCAGCAGGGAACACCTGCAGCCCAGTCAAAGTATCATTGTACTTTCTGTATTGCAGTTGTGTGCAGAGAAATTTTACAAATTCCCTGGAGAAATGTTAGTTCTATCAGAGATATAAAAAAATAAAGAAATAAAATCATTCAATCTGTTATAGAAGTCATTGTTCTCTTATAGTATGTGGACAAGATTTTACAGAAGACCACACATCAGCTCTGCAGGTAAGATTGTCCTAGGGGCCATGCACACTCACACTTGACCGGTAAACACAGTAGGAGACGTGCAAAATAACTGATCAGAAAGTGCATTAATCCCATACACAATATATTATATTATAGGTATGCAGATACTGACAACCAGCAGAAACACGAGTTGCAACGTAGAACCCTAATACACATAACCGATTACAAAAACTATTAAGAAACACAATTATCTAAATAAAATACAATGCATATGTGTGTATGAGTATGTTTATATATATATATATATATATATAAATGCTATTTCATACACATGTGGATATTTAGCCACATTTATCTAATCACAGTATAATCTTGATAATTCTTATACACAGAAAAGTGTCATGTGTGAATGCAATGTGGAATAAAAATAATAATAATAATAATGTTTCTCAATAGAAGTAGGACACTAATTCAATAATAAATAAATAAACCTCTTAAGAAAAGGACACTGTCAAATAATGTGCTTAGGTGTTTTTTTGTTTTTCTGTGTGGTGGACTATCAATATTTATTCACAAACCATATTAAATTATAAAATACATTTGCAGCAGTATTAGAATATGAATATATGCAATCAAAAACATACGATGACAAAATATCAAGACCAAATATATAATTCAATTGGGTCACAACCATCTATTGGTACAGACAAGCAACAAATAGCAATCTGCTGGTCAAATCAAGTCACCTGGCCCTATAAAGACAATCATGTTGCTTTTATTTTATTTTTTTATTGTACTTTCCCTCCCTCATCTTTATCTATCTTTATCTATATATGCATTATTATTCATTATTATAGTAATTATTAGAGTTCTTCATTAATTATTCTTTTGTCCACATTTAAAGTTACTGATTAGCTTTAACTAATGTAAGCATTCGTTTATCTTGTAGGCCTTTACTAATTTTGTCCACTATGGATTTTTTTATGCTACGCTGAAGGTCAGACTCAGGAAAAGCACAAGACTGTCAACAGTTCTACTTGAAATTCTACCTGCATTCCACTTGTGCTTTGAGTAAGTTGATTGTAGTGATCCTTATAGAGCAAAACCCAATGTCTGGATTTATTTTATGAGAACATGTTTATTTTTGTCCTAGAATTGATTTGTTATGGAATATATTATATTATGAATATAATATATGTAATATAATGAATGATGAACATATTAATAAACAAAATTGTTCTTTTGTTTCATAGATGAAAAAAATGGAAAGAGAGTTATTTTTTGTATTTTGTTTTCAAAATAGAAGAAATCATCATGCAACATCAATAAACAAAGACCACAATTATATACACATAAGTTCAAAAGATCTTCTGGGATGCATGTAATAATCAGCACTTTGTTTTTCTTTTAAAAGCAATTTTCTTTGCATAAGTACAAAGATTATATACCATGAAAGATGTAGAATACTATCTGAAATTAGTCATACTGATTTGATGAGCCAATTTAGTTATTTCTCATGAGCATGGATATTGGTAATTGGTTTCCTAAAATGGGCAACATGATAAGGATGCGGTTTCTGTGCTTCTGTCAGTGCCACTGGGAAAACAAATTAATCATCCAAGGTGAAGTAACCATTACTTTGTTCTGCTACAGAAATGTGCCTCTACAAAGCCAATTTAATTTTAAAGGTTCAATCTGTTTTAGCAGAAACCAAAAGCTTTGTTTTCTACAAGAAAGGAAGGGAGAGGCATAGCGCATGAGAGAACATAAGCAGCATTGGCATTATATGCATTCAAGCATATAATGTGCCCAAAACTGGTAGCTTCTTCTGTCTTTCACTGTTCACTGCATATTGAAGTTTGCTATATACGGAAAGAGTCAGCAAATGACTATTTAGAGGGGGATGATATAGCGTTGGATGCACCAAAAAAAAAAGGATATTTGCTGCCTGTTTGAACAAGGCCTTTGAGGCACGCGGTTCACTCAATCAGATATTTTGCTTGACATGAAGAGTAATGATAAAACATGCTACATTGTGGACCTGGGTGATTTGTTTCATTATGTTCAATTCCTGTGGAATGACAGGTTAACAGAAATGGCGAGAGGGTTCGCACATTACCACATTGTGATTCAGACGGAAGACATTAATGCCAGGAATTAAAGTGAATATTCAATTAATGTCTCAAAGAATTAAGCAAAACTAAGATGCTTCCTGAGATGGTAGTAGAGCTTCTTAAAGGGATAGTTCACCCCAAAATCACCCAAGGTTTGCAAGAATGTTGGTAACCAAACAGTTGACTAGCAAATAAATTCCATACTGCTAAAACAAAAATCTTAGTACATTTTGACTTTATTATTGAAACATTTCCATTTTTATTTTTATAGTATTTCAACTTTCTCGTAATGTTCCAAATTTATTCTTGTCATTTAGACTTTTTTTCTCAAAATATTACGACGTGTAATCTTGTAAACTACTAATCTTTACTTAATCTTTTTTACTAATCTAAATTTTTTTCTTTTTTTTACATGGCACTAAAACGTAGTCATAGAATATTTTAGATTCTTACTAGGACTGGTTGTTAAAGAGCCCGAAATTTCAGCACAACAATTGATTGGGGATGTCACCTTGGATGGGGTGAAATTTGGCACAAGATCGCGAGGTGGCACCAGTGTGACACATCTTCAGTTGTGTGCCCCAACCTCATTGGGTGTTTCTGCCACTTATCACAAGACACCCTCTGCCGGGGTTGACCCAGGTGTGTGTCACCCGGTGGCACCACGCGATCATTTAGTAGCCCATATTGCGTCCCTACATTTCAGCCACACCCAGCGACTGCTTCGTTCTGGCCACACCTTCATGTTCCAGCCCCGCTCCTCTGCTTCAGCTGCTATGTTGGCGTACTGCAGCCTCTTCCATTTGAATGCCTCGTCGATGGATGGGACATGGATGTCCTCCCATGGGACAGTCATTTGGACAAGCATCAATCCTGGCAAGACATGCATCTGATTTGATCCAAATACTGTGTTTTTATTCATTTATTATTATCATTATTAATAATAATGTATTATTCCACCTTTATTTGAGATGACAGACATGTTTCCTCCAAAAAGTATGATATTTCTCACAAAACCGTTGAATAATGAATAACATACAATAAAACAAACTATTCTTACCCACAATAGCAAATCACTGGTGTGGTGTTAATTTAAAGATGCCTTTGTGGTTTTAAATGTTTCTGCTGGCTTATTTTCATCTCCAGCTTCCCTACACTTATTTGTTTATTAAATCCAGCTTTAATTTCCTGCCTGAGGCTTTGCTTACCCATCCAGTAAGACTCTGCAGCCATCCAGACATGTTAAGGGACAGCTGTCTGCGGAAAAACAAACTGCCCCAGGAAAAATCCTCATGCCAAAGCCACTTACCCTCATCTTCGAGTCTAGACACGGAGCTGTAACTCAGAGGATGCAGGAATCGGCATTGCCATCCAAGAGTGAATGCCCATATGCCATTCTGAAATGTTCATGGAGAAAAGCTGGCAAGTGCTACTTCATTTTTCACAGAACTTTGTGATGCCCTGTCAAGAACATCAGCATGAATAAATTGTACATGGAATGACAGATGCATTAATGAAAGGAGAATATTGACCGTGCACACAAACAGCGCTATCATAAACTGTATTTTACTATTAAAAGACCTACTGTAATATTCAGCTGTGCAATATTCAACTTGGTCTCATGAAAATATGTACTGTTTCTCTGTGCACTTTTTGTGCAACACTGTTTTTATGAAGCTAAAACACAAGTTCAGTACATGATCTATGTCACATATTTATATAGTTGACATAGGTACATACATCTGTGTTTTTATTACGTTGCATCCAAATCCACTAGAAAATTATATAATATAATATAATATAATATAATACTTTTTCATTATCATTTAAAGAGACATGCACTTTTTGACAAGGTAAAAATGACCATTGAAGAATTTTAACTTAGTTTGAATTGCCTCTCCAAAATAGACAGAAACTCAAACCTGTTCACATATATCACTTTCATTAACATTACATGACCATGTGAAAGCACTTTTGAAGTATATCTCATGAGACTATACTTTCTGAATGCTTTGAAACTGCAGTGTTGGTCACTCCACTGACTATCTTTATTACTCATTTGTCCTTTCGCCTCCTTTTCCCCAGAGCTGATTTGACATTAAGCAGTGCTTTCTAGTGTTCGCCTGATGACAGTAACATATTGCACCTTTCTCGGATAATAGTCAAGGTTCATTTCATTTTGTTCCAATTATCGGATAACGCCAGACTTTCCATTTAAGGGTAAAACCCATTAAAAATTACAAAGTCTCAGTTAGAAAGGTTGGATAAAACCTAATGTCAAATTTAGATATTCATCTGGACACACTTTGGATGCTGAGTTGGATTTACACTTCCCAGTCAATCCGATCTCCAAGCCAATGTGACCAAGTAAACATAATAGAACTGCAGCTTCCCACATGTCAATTTCTTGCTCCACTTGCATACCTGCAGGGATAGCTGTCAGCAAAGCAGTAATTTATTGCATTTATAAAGTCTAACGAACTGGACTGCCAAACAACACGCAAGTCAAGAGGGAAAGTGAGCTATTGGCTAGTTTTGATAAACCTGTGCTGAAACAGTTACACAGTGTGAAGGTGTTTAAAATAAGTGTATATTTGAATCAGGGGGCATTTAAATCACATTTGGAAAAAATGTCTATTTTAGGTCAGTTCAATCCTGTCCCACACCTTCCCCAATTTATTTGCTTTAAACTGAAAATCTGTCATCGTTCCCACTCACACCGCTCCAAATTCCACCCGTGTCCCACCATAAATGGATTACTACTGACATTTTGCTCCTACCTGACGCTACGTGAGTGATTTTTACCCTGCTGTTTTTATGATTCAAGCTCTGTAGTGCTCTTGGCTAAAATTAGACAACAGTTGCATGATTTTTGATTGCCCTATATCTCAAGCCTGTTGTAAGGAAGCATAATGTACATTTCCTCTAAAAAGGTTTAAAATGGTAGAGCTTAAAACATAAAAAATCACTAGCAATTTTGGTTAAGTAGTTTGTGATGATGCAGTGTGTAGTAGGTAAATGGGGATATGATGCCAGGGTGATGGATGAACAAAGGTTTAAAACGGTAGAGCTTAAAACATAAAAAAATCACTAACAATTTTGGTTAAGTAGTTTGTGATGATGCAGTGTGTAGTAGGTAAATGGGGATATGATGCCAGGGTGATGGATGAAAGAGCAGGATCAGAATAGAAATACAGTTGTGTTAAAAGCTCTTGACATATATGGAGCTTCCTGACTGTTAAAAGGTAGTCACACTAGATTTAAAGCATGCAAAATTATATGCAATAAATATGGTCAACAGGATGTTATGTCATACTAAAAGGGCTTTGGTTTGTTTAAATCCCTTAAATTGTTACTCACATGAATGGTATTGTACTTACTGTTTGAGGGAGTGCTAGAAAAAAGTCGTCTCATCTCAATCAGGAAACAAATAAGCACAAATCATACATTGTTTACAACAGTCCAAACCAAACATTTCTGTGGGTTTTGATGTGAGAGGACAGGAGATGACTTTTTCACTCCAGACTTTTTCACTGAAGGAAGCATTGATTATAATTTGTGCATATTTCTGTCCTGTTTGAGATGAGATGACTATTTCATTGAAGAATTAAATTTTAGGTGTGTAACAAAGGGGTTGAATGAAAGCCAGATGAGGCTGATCAATGTGCAAGCAAGGTTCAATAACCAAATAAAGATGCAAACAAAACAGAGCAGGAACAAACAAGGAAATCTAGACAATAGAATCCACAGAGATCCAAAAACAACTGACACTGAACAAGGCAAATTGTCAGGTGAGATGGAGGAGCATTTATGTGTGTCAGAGGTTTGCCAGAAAATTACTTGCACTTGCACTCTTTCGAGGTCCGGAATCAGAGACATTTAGATCCTTCATGAAGACAAAAGACTTGGAATCAATTTCCGGGTCACAAGCTGAAGGACGGAGGAGCAGAGAAACAACGGAGCATACATTTAGAGCCCTGTCAAACATCCATAGTCAATGAGTGGGAAAAATCATGATGTTCCAGACCAGCCAGAAATGTATTTATTTAATTATTAATTATTATTATTATTATTATTTTCCATGCTACTGAATAATCCCTGCACCAAGATGTCCTGGGAACTCATTAAAGTATGAATTGTTATTGTATTGTTACTGTAATATAAGATCAAATGCATACTGCTTCAAATAATAAAAGGAACACTAAAATAACACATCCTAGATCTCAATGAATTAAATATTATTAAATACTTAAATACTTTACATAGTTGAATGTGCAGACAACAAAGCTTGCCATGCTCCTAATGAGGTGCAATTGGTCTCCTGTGGGATCATCTCCCAGACCTGGACTAAATCATCCGCCAACTCCTGGACAGTCTGTGGTGCAACGTGGCGTTGGTGGATGGAGCGAGACATCATGTCCCAGATGTGCTCAATTGGATAGAGGTCTGGGGAACTAGCGGTCCAGTCTATAGCATCAATGCCTTCATCTTACAGGAACTGCTGACACACTCCAGCCACATGAGATCTAGCATTGTCTTGCATTAGGAGGAACCCAACTGCACCAGCATATGGTCTCACAAGAGGTCTGAAGATCTCATCTTGGTACCTAATGGCAGTCAGGCTACCTCTGGCAAGCACATGGAGGGCTGTGCGCCCCCCCAAAGAAATTATACCCCACACCTTTACTGACCCACTGCCAAACCAGTCGTGCTGGAGGAAGTTGCAGGCAGCAAAACATTCTCCATGGCGTCTCCAGACTCTGTCAGGTCTGTCACATGTGCTCAGTGCAAACCTGCTTTCATCTGTGAAGAGCACAGGGCAGTGGTGAATTTGCGAATCTTGGTGTTCTCTGGCAAATGCCAAACATCCTGCATGGTGTTGGGCTGTAAGCACACCCCCCACCTTTGGAAGTCGGGACCTCACACCACCCTCATGGAGTCTGTTTCTGACCGTTTGAGCAGACAAATGCACATTTGTGGCCTGTTGGAGGTCATTTTGCAGGGTTCTGGCAGTGCTCCTCCTGTTCCTCCTTGCACAAAGTCAGAGGTGGCAGCCCTGCTGCTGGGTTGTTGGCCTCCTTCACTTCTTCATTGGAAAAAACAAAAACATTAAATTGTGCAGTGAAATCAATTATGAACATGAAGTGAGCCATGATAGGTCTCTGGAATAACAGTTTGTGCTTTCAACACCAAAGGAGGCAAATTAATGGTATAATGAGCAATTTCATAAACCATGCTTTTTGAAACCACTGACAGGAAAACAATAAATAAATTAAAATATAGCATATTCATTGTTTACTTAGAGCACACATAGTCCTTTTTAGATCTTAGGGTTTGAAGTTTCCTGCATATGTGCACATATGCATCCTATTCATGTAGCATACAATAACCAGCCTTTCTGACTTTCTGAGAGAATGAGTTCAAAACGCCTCAATGCATTTTAGTTGTTCATTTGCATGCATGTTTGAGTCTTTGCAACAAAGTGAATTTCAACTTTCTCATTTTCTTTGGTTGGATCGCACTTTATCCAACAAAACAATCAGTATTCGTTGTCGGTTCATGTAGGTAAATTACAACAACTGCAGGGGGCATGTAATCATCTCTGATTAGGACATGCTGAAGAAGTGTCAGTCATTCATTTGGACTGAAACGTTCATTAAGAATCCCATTATAGTAGTCATTACAAAATTACAAAGACATTCCCAAAGGATCTATAAGTACAAATGAACCCCCAACTTACATCACGAGTCATGGAAGATTTCTTGCTTGTTTTTCTGAAAACAAGAATTTTTTTTCTTGTCTTGAAAATCTTTTTTGATTTAAGATTTTTTTATATTTTGGCTTGAAATAAGACAAAAATCTAGGCTAGAAAAGCATTTTTTTTAAGTGTAAACCTTATTTTTTTCAATCACGGATCTCCGCAACAATTTTGGATATGTCATTGCAATTGCCTGGCAATACACCTAACAGTTATTGGTTATGAAATTGATTAGGTTGATATGCCCTTTTGTTTTTGTGCATGCTATTATCATTGAAACAGTGTGAACATGTTCATGACTCATGCACAGGAAGACAATGGAAAGTAATGTTCATTATGAACATCTACCTCATCATTGATAGTTTTTTTATACCCTAGATAATGATAAAATACCAAAAGGGTGTCAGAAAGATTTGTAGATTGGCAATAAGCAATTGTGTGTTTCGTTTGGGAAGCTGAGAAAATTTTTTGAGTCACGGTCATATATAATTTCAGTCTACTGGAATGTCTCGGAGACAAGAAGGGAAATGCAATCATTCGTTATAGAGTACATACATTTCAGCACATATTTGTTTAACATATTCTGCAAGGGCTGATGTCACGACACAAGATTAATGAAGTAATACAGTGCTTTTCCACTGAACGAGAGTCCTGGTGGCTTGCTAAATTATACGCAGAATGTCGTTTGCCACAGGAAATGTGTCCTCTGTGGATTTACTCACCTCCTATTTCAGGAGCTTTCTCACTTCTCTCTCAGCAGAGCTGTATTACCTACCTCAGGAGTATTGTGAGCACATGAAGGGGCAATAGCACCTCATAATGCAGCGATAAACAGGACTTGATGTGTATTTCAAGAGTTTTAAGATACTTTATCACTCTACTTTACTTTATCATTGGCAGTAGACAGGGTTGTCACTAGCACAGAGTGAGGCCTGGTGCAAGTTAGACACTAATTAGGTGCCCTAATGCTAAAACCTGATGACTAGTTGAAAAAGGGTGAAGAATATGCTACAAATTGGGTATTTAAAAATCAGAATAAACAGAATATGTTGATAGTGATGACATCGTTAATAGACAGGGATAGAGTACAGTATAACAGGATTCTTGTGTCTCTATGTATGACATTTCCTTATTTTTACTGCTTTCTGGGATGTAATGTCTTTTTTTTTAAATAGAAAGGACAACTCTAAGTAAGGCATATGCTGTTTAGATTAATGGTAGACATAGGCACATCCCCAATATCTGTTTGCTAATGCTTGAGCTGCTTTACTGTAAAACTCCATAAAATGTAAAAATCCCACTTTAGTGATCTAACAGTGTGGATTCCAGTGTGATACTACTGTAAATGATGGATGACAGATATAGCAATTAAGTGCCACAAACTACTTAACTTTGTATGTCAGATGTTTAGGGGTTTGAGGGTGGGGTTAGGTGCAGGTCATTCATAAAAATTCATACAACTCGTAAGATACGTACAATTTAGCAAAAATCGTATGAATTCATATGAGTGACATACTAATTTGTACGAATTAGCCACCTCGTAAAATATGTACGAATTGCCATGAAACTGGGCTGGATTGGCTTATGTGCAAAGGAACTATTGACATATATTGTCAGAGTATATATGAGGCATATATTGTGTTGTACAGAGAAATACACTGCCATCAAGATTATGTCTTTCATGGGAAGTCCATGGTTATTAGATCAAGACAATGCTAGCTCTCATTCTGCATGTGCTACAATGTATGTATGTATGAGCAATTTTTATATGAGCCAACTTTTAAAATACACACAAATTGGTTGTGAGACTGTGTTGGCTACAACGGCATGGTTTTGTAGAAACACAAAAGTGAATGTGTTAAACTGGCCTACCTGCAGTCCAGATCTGATTTCTGTTATGAGCAGTCATGAAAAGAAGAATCAGACAATGACAATCACATACTGGTGAGCTCCTGAAGTCTTTTATCAAACAATATTGGGAAAAAAGTTAGCTTGCAAAACTTCAACGTTTAGTATCCTCAATTCCTAAACAATGAAACATTGTAATTAAAAGCAAAATAGATGTGACACAGTGTTAAATGTCAGACCCAATGTTTTGGTATGTGTTGTATGCTGAAAATTACAGCAGCTTTTGGGCACACATTGCCAGAACTCTTTTTCTGTAGACTCTCTCTCAGTAGAAATATTTTTATAACAATTTGCTTCAGAGGACCCTTCTGAAGGCGTATGTATTGGAATCATGGAGCTTCAAAAAAATGGTCAACATCCACCAGCATTACTAAGCTTGGAAGAGCCAGGATAATTTTTTTTTTAAATCTGAAAGAAAAAAGACATATTGTCACGAATGGGTGCGAAGCAGAGGCAGAGAGATGTTCAGATTAAAATGCAAACAGTTTAATAAACAGAGTCAGAGTATACACAGGCAGGGTCGACAACAGCTAACGGGTATTTCCAGGACAAAGGCAAAAGAGCAATCCAAATAGAGTAACGTAGGTCGGCAATGGAAAATCCAATACACAGAAACACGGGGAGCTGACAAACTATCACTTCTAACACAAAAGACTGCTTTGTAAGTAATCTTCCTGATTTATCTTAATTCTTTAGCATGTCTAATAGCGCAGAAAATCTTGATGATGCAACAGAAACCATACACTCTCTCTTTTCTGGCACTTTAGATACAGTTGCTCCTTTGCGCTTAAGAAAGGTAAAAGAAAACAGTTTGACTCCGTGGTATAATGAGCAC
>JAUMHI010000048.1:4558952-4579432 GCA_032359435.1 Enteromius unitaeniatus | reverse complement strand
TGTTTTCTGTGTGAATATATTTTAAAATGTAATTTATTCCTGTGATACAAAGCATCATTACTCCAGTCTTCAGTGTCTCTTTCAGACCTTTCAGAAATCAAAAAATGAGTGGTAGTGTATGTATTATTATTTAAATCTAAATAAATAATTTCATTAAAATAATTAAAATGAACAATAATTAAAATTTGATTATAGCAAAAATGATTATTGTATGTGATTATACTGTTGAAGTGAAATTATGTGATTTTGTTTTGATGGCTGGACTCCGAAATTAAAGTAAAAAAAAATATATAGTAATAGTAATAATAATACAAATAATAATAATTTTCCTAACCTTTCCAGTGCTCAAGGTTGCTTTACAGTAAATATATCATTAGAAAAGATGAACATAAGCACAAGTGAGAAACAAAATAGAACGCAAGGAGAACACAACACAAAATAAGTAAAAATCAGAAAACAATATGTACTGTATGACATAATATATAAATGAAAACATTAAAAAGACCTATTTAAATTCAAGAATTACAGCCAAGTGCAAAGTTTTAACCAGTTTAACCATGGTGAAAGCATTATACTTGGCAGTAATGTATTTTCAGATTTTATTTTATTTTGTTATGTGTGTGTGTGTGTGTGTTGTGTTTTGTCCTGCACCCCAGGCCAATTCAGGTTGTGGATGTTTACACTTATTTAAATTTGTTTTGGTCAGATTTGGTTATAGCATACTTATTCTACTTGCCTCATTAATATAAAGGTGCACCTGAGAGTCAAGGGATCCTGCTTTGTGGCCTTGACTTCTCCAAAGTTAGCATTTGTGGTCAAAAGGCATAGACGAGACTGGCACTGTTGTCTAAACATTCATAATTTTTTCAGAGGACAGATTTTTAAAGCTGTCCGTCAAAAAACGTTGACTTTCCATATTTCCAAAGGAACATTTTTCAGACAGCAGCCTTTATACTTGAAGCGCCCGCAGCTACGTACAACAACTCTTTAATTTCTCATTATTAAGTCCTCAACAGTGCAGAGCTAACAGCAGCCTAACCAAGCTGAACATCTCCCACAGGATCACCAGATGTCTTCTGTGCACACACACACACACACATGTTAGATGCGCTGATAGGAAGTCACATTGCTGGGATGATGCTAATGAGTGAATTCCTTTCCGCTTGGCAACCATGTTTTTGCTCTGAGTGAGGGGTCACCTTCCTAATGAGAACAACATCCACACTGGCCTTAAGATCACTTTTATGCTTACCGAATTTCACGGTAAAGTCGCACTTGACTGTAAGATGCAGTGGGTCAAACAGGCATCGTTGTAATTGGAATACAAGTCACATTTAATTAATTTAAAATTCTGGTAAATAAAACATTTAAAAGTACTATAAACACAATAAGCATGTTTTTGTTCTCATCAATCCACAACAAATCTTTAAAAGGGGAATTACATAGTTTCTGTACTGCTGTCACTCAAGCTTACACAAAGTAATTATCTCTGCAAACATGTTTATTCATATCCTAACAATATTTTATTTTATTTTGTGTCTGCAAAAAGGCTAAAGGTGTTTGACGTATTGCCTAAAAACGCCTAAATACATTTACATAGTGTTAGGCATGTTTAGGAAACATCTAACATTCATATACTTGTTTTTCAGAAAAACAATGCTATAGTCAGTTTTTGTGCATTCCATGTTGGAATGTCTTTGTTTGTTTGTTTTGTTCTGTATTATTCTGTCCACTTACAATTTACCCAGTAATTCTTACCAAGCAGTCTGGGTTGCCAGTTTGCACAAAACAAAGTCAGCAAACAAACTGAATCAGAAACTGCTGATTCTACCCGAACTAATAAGCCTTCACTGCAAAACAAATGGCTTATCTTACTTAGTATTGTTGTCTTGTTTCTAGTCAAAATATCTAAAAGTTCTTAAATCTTGTTTAAGAGTATTTTACTTACCTCGCTTGCAAATCATTTTACTAAGTAAGATAAGCCATTTTTTCAGTGTTGACATCCATCTAAAAACCTCTTTATCCACAAGCATATTAAAATCCAGGTGAATCAACTCTTCAGTTTAAGGTTCCCTCCACTGTCAGTTGCGTGTCCACAATCTGAGCTTCGATTCTGAGGAGGAGGTAGAATGAGAACAATTGGTCTCAATTGGTGATAATTGTGTGGATTATTTTGTAATTGTATGCATCAGAATTTATCACTTAAAATATCCTAATTCACAACATATTCGTATGTACATGAGGTTTTTTCTTAATGTTGGTCTGTTTTGTTTTTTTTCTTCAGATTTCGCAATATAGACTTTTTCTCATTTTCTGACACAATACAGAGTAATATTTTTTCATAAGTTTATAATACATTTTATTTACTCAGTATCTTAGTTATCCCATATATTCCTTCAAATTTCATCAAAGCACTACCAACATTTAACATTGTTTGCCCTTTTTTCTGTCTCTATGTATTTTGGCTAGTCTTCGAATCTGGATTCCACTTCTGTAACTGAATCTGAATTTCTTTTTTTCATGTCAACAGATCACAATGCTTTTGGGAAACCCAGCCTTGAGCGGACTATACTCTGAATGTTTAAAGATGACATGGGAGGCTCAATGTTTTGAGGGGAGAGAAATTATGGCACGCTTATAGTAGTCAGTCAACAACAACTGTGTTGAGAGAATTTATAACAGACTTTCAATCTTTAACAGTTTAAGCACAGAACAGGAATTAAAAATTTAAGTATACAAACAAATATAAATTATAGTGGTGTAAATTATAAACAACATTCATAATAATCGCCAACCTTAACAAATTTATTCCAAGCCTAACCGAAGCTACTGGCTATAAACTTGGTCTCACATACTGTAGCTCTCATTCAGTATGAATCCAAATGTTTTTGTGTGCTTGATGTTAACTGCATTATGTAATTTGCATACATTAGTTATAAGCATACATTAGTTACACGCAACGTATGTTCCAGGAAATACATATGTTCTCCAGCTTTGCACCTCTCCTCTGCATTTTCAATCTTTCTCACTCCCTTGAGAGATGCATGGCCGTGGTGGGTGTAGTTGTGTGGTACATTGATCACAAGGGCTACAGATCACGATGAGTTACTGCCCACTCGGTTTGCACAGACCCCCAGAGGTCAGTGTGTAAAACATTGACCATCACTCTTCATGTGTTGAGGCACAGTAACCTTGAATGTGTGCATGCCGGCCATGCAAGAAACAGTGTTTGTGCTTTAGATTTACAGGAATTTACTGGATGTGTGTGTGTGCATGTGTCAGTGGGAGTGGACAATTTTGGTAAAAAGGCATTAAATGAAATTTGTAGCTATAATGTATAGGCCTACCATGAGCTGTAGGGTTGATAAATAATGGCTATGTGTGTTTTAATACTGAATAATTTAATAGCTGTAGCCCCCTATCAGAAAAAAAAGGCTTTTACAGTGGATGTAGAATTGCAGGTTAGTGGAGCTTAGCCGGGTAATGTTAGCTAGTCTTATGCTGGTGATTCTATTCGTTTTGGAATATGATTGCTGTTTTTTTTTTAGCTAGTTAAAAATTTCTGATATCATTGTGGTTATGATTTGGTCAGAGCTGGCCATTACCTTTTTTAAGCTGGTCATTTGGGTGGTTAACCAGTCAATGTGTTCGAAAAGCGAGGTCTGACCACATTAATTAACCTGGAATAATCAGGTGGTAGCTGGTTTACCAAGACAATGTACCAGCTTGCATTAGCTAATGCTATATCAGCAAGAAGTTATCTACTAGCCAATGCAGTTTTTGTTTTTTACACAACAGGAGACTTACCTGGGATAAACTCTTATAAAAGGTGTTTTATAAGATTATAATACATTAAAAATACACCAATCCCCAGGCTGATTTGATTACATCGTTCAAAGTGCTTTTTTAGGTTGAGTGATTCATTCTTTCTTTTTATAGGTACACAGTATTGTGGCTGTCTCTCATTTTCCATTTAGGGATTTTGCCTATGTCTTTTTTTGTCTTCCAGTTTTTATATTCCATATTCATATTCTGCATTAAATCAATGTTTTTATTTATGTACTTAGTTGTCATATTTCTTATTCATATTCTGCATTAAATCAATGTTTTTATTTATTTACTTAGTTGTCATATTCCTTATTCATATTCTGCATTAAATCAATGTTTTATTTATTTATTTTCAGCAAGAATGGATATATTGATCAAAACAATTACGACATTTATAATGTTACACAAGATTTCCATTTTGAATGTATAAACCTAACAACTATCTAACTATTAATACGCTGCAAATTAAGATTGTATTGAGGCAAAAGTTGTAGTTAGTGGTTTGGGAGTTAGCAAGGAACCTAAAATAAAGTGTGACCAATCTTTCTTTCAAAACCTTAAAGTGCCCCTATTATGCCATTTTAAAGGTTGCTAATATAGCTTTATGAGTCTCTTAAAACAGGTTTACTTGTATGCAAGGTCAAAAAACACTTTAGTTTTCTCCAAAAATAGATTTAATTTTGTCCCATTTCTAAATGATTCGTAAAAGACTCGTGTGAAGCAGCTCGAAGATTCAGTCAGTCTATACCCTTCCTTCCCGTGATTCCTCACTGTGATTGGTCAGATGTCGCAGTCCTATATGATTGGTCTACCGCTACAGCGCTCTACAGAGCTTGAACCAAAACTAACACAGACTTTAACACAGACAAAGTGCTTTTGTAAGCGAATCAGGCACACTTCTGTATAGTGAATGCATAACACTGCGTTAAGCATCATTACTTAGACCACATTTACACATAGCCGTGTATTTAGAGAAATGAATATCTCTTCCTCTCCGTTTTCAATAATAACATTGTGCACACAGCATCGTTTTCAAAAAACTTGTCATTTATATCAACCCCCATAAATACGCCATTGAGTGTGATAATAACTATGTAAATAGGTCGCTAACATGACGTTAAGCATTTTCTGAAGCATAACCAAACAGCAGGAAAGACAGACAGACAGTCAAGCTGCATCAATCACAGTATTAGACTACATTATGCCCACAGACGAACAACAGAATCGCAAGTTAGCCGGTTACCGTGCAGGGTTGTTCCACAACATAACGTACACAAATACGATCGCTAGAAAATACAATAATCAATTATTAATCTTACTTACAGGTAGAAGTTCAGAGGAGCAAGCCGTTCTAAATAAACTGGGCACTGATCCATCTTTAAAGAGCAAGCGTTTGGTGAATATCGCGTTATACTCCAAGATTGGAAAAGCAGTCATCAGTAAAATGACGCAAACAAAATAGACTGTACTGCTGAGGTGTTGTTGAAAAAAATGAATGTTAATCACTCATTCTTTGTAGATTCATCTTTCAGAAGGGCATATAAAACAAATTAACTCTCACAGGATAGAGCGTCTTCTTCACATGAGGTAATCCACACGGAAATTGTACTGTTTAGCGGCGGGGCAAGCTGTTCGCGACGTAGAACGTGGGCGGACATTATGCAAATATGTTACCTAGTGATGTGGATCCGTAACAGAGAAAGATTCAAATTGCTGATGACTCGTTTAGGCAAATGTGAGCCGACTCTTGTTTTTGATAGACAATAACATTATTTATCATGCACTGTCAGCGTCACAACTTTGCAGATAGTTTATGTTCACATACAGCTACAGGACACACTGCATGAACGATCATGTTTGAAAAAGCATAACGGGGCACTTTAAAAAAAAAATCTTACCCATCTAAACATTAAAAAGGTTATGTATGCATTGTTATTTCTAAGTAATTCAGTAAAAAAAGTATTATAAACAAATAAATAAAACCATAATAATAGTACGTAATCAAGAGAATAATATACAACAGATCATGGCATCATATATAGACAATAAAATGTATGTATACCCCCTGCTAAAACCAAGACTCAAAGCAATGAAATATTATAAAAGAGAAATGTGTAAAAGCTGTACATGCTACAGTAAGTTTGTTCTGTTAGGAAAGGAAGTGCTGAGGTAAGGTTCTGAATCCCAGGTCTTTAATAATTCACTGGTGCGTTGCCTGGTGTTAAGCACTGTTAATGACTCTAATCTTCACCCTGTGGATGCTGTAATTGCCTGTTACAGCCGGGCCAATATGTGTCCACCAACGTGGATAGCCCCTCCATCCACTGCCTTATTTCAAAAGGACTGATGGGGAAATAATTTCTCTTCTTATGTACCTGTGGATGTCAGTGAATTGGCAGGTTATATATGAACTACATTAGCCCCCATTCATCATTATGCAGCTTACATTATTCAGGATATTCTATCGCATTGTTAATCTCTGCCTAATAATGATATTTCTGGACAGTATGGGTTTTTCAGTGTCTTATCAGAATATCTAGACATATACCTGATTCTAATGATCGCATAATAACTGTTAATGGCATGGTTTATTTTCAGCAGCTATTCCTAAAAGAATGTACACAAAAATCCCTTTTACATAAAATCGATCTAATTATTTATGTCCAGTAATAGTGGCATGCTTATTGCATCAAGCAAATAGTGGTTTGCAAGCAAAATTATGGCGCATATTTAATATAAATTCACATATACCTGTCAATATTGAAATTGTTTAGTGAACTCAGTATACTACTGGAGATTTGTCAGTTTTACCACTTTCCTTCATATAATATAACATAACATAATATAATCTTTTTGAGGAAACCAGCTTAAACTGGCTCAGGCCAGTGGCTGGTTTATTCTGTAATGGTGGTAATTTTGATTAATTCGCTTTACATAAGTCCCTTGAATTTGAACGCATTCACTATATCAAATTGTTCAACAGCCTGTTAAGCATGTTACGTTGTTACCTTTGTTTAATGCAATTGTGATATTTGGAATTGATAACATCACTTTGGGCAAAAACTTTGGCTGATAAGTAATGGAAGCAGGAATTATTATTTAGAAAGAAAAGACACAGTGCCTGAGCAGAGATGCATTGGAACTTTTATTCCACATCTTCATTAAAATACTGTCTTTTGTTTAACAGTTCTGACTAAAAAATTATTTTGCTAGTCTGTTATAAGAGAGTGACATTCAGGGCTAAAAGAATATCTTTTTGTATGGAAATAATTCAGCATGTAACCTCACCGGAGCACTAATTTGGAAAGTAGGACTCAAACTGTATACACTGTTCTTTGTCAGCTGTGACATCTTTACTAAAGGTGTGTAAAACTTGTAAAAAAGTCCCACCTCCAACAACTTATCGATTAAACAGAGAGTGAGAAAAAAATTTACAAAAATTCTCACTGATGCCAAATTTCGGTCTTGATGATGGTCAACCAGCATGAATTTCCTGGTTAATCTAGTTAAGAATCCACCAGTATTCATAACACCACATGCCATATTTCACAGGTATGTTTCATTTTCAATGGATAAAGAACAATGTTCCAAAACACAAATTTGTTTGTTTGCACTTTCACACATTGACTTGAAAGGTTATGACGGACATCGTGGGCTTGATGAAGCTTACAGATCAGGTCCGCTGGGTGAATTCAGATGAGAGAGTGACACTGACTGCTGACTTCCACTTCTGCTTAGAGGTGATAGTGCGTCAGAAGCTGTCAGCGAGGCCTCTTGCATGAGAGTTATTTATAAAATGCTGATAATGACTGTTATAACAGCTTCAGGTGTGGCTGAGCACGAGCATCTTGCTTTGTGTAAATGAAAATGGCATTTTTTTTCATTTACCAAAGCAAAGGCCTCCCCTTCTTCTGCGTAGAGAGCTTTCTGTACTGCTCGACAGTTTATTTGTTGTTTGTTTCCTATTCTTCCAAGTGGCTGTCAACTTATTGCTCTAGGTTGTGTAACTTCTGACAGGCCGGCTGTCTTTCTCTTCCTTTCAGTCTCCTATGGGACAGTGTCCAGCGGTGGTTTTTGCATTGTTTGTGCCGTGGGTGAGGGACAGGGCTCCACAGGACTCCCCCTGTTTACTGTCTGACAACGGGGAGTCCCACAGTCTGCTTTTCCGGCCCCATACAGCGCCTCTGTTGGCTGGCCTGGGCACTGGCAGGCCCAAATATAGCAGCAGAAGAGAAGAACGCGACGTGAGTCCCCCCCCTCCAGCACCTGCAGCTCAGAGTTATTGACAAGCGCTGCACAGGCCTGTCAATCAGCCTCCAGCACTAGGGGATTGAGTGGCTGAGAAAGACTGTCATTTAGTCAACTGCTCTGGGCATGCACCCTTTCACAATGTGTGCATCCATGCATGTGTGAACTGGTATATTTCCATACAGTGCTTTTCAAATGGCAAGATGGTTGACTAGTTGTTCAACAATAGGCTTCTTTGTTTTTAGCTGTGTTTTAACCTCTTAAGACTCTGCAGTAGATACCTGTGCAGGACAGATTTTTCCGTCCTGCTCCCGCAAAAATATATATTATTTTCTCCCGCTCCCATCCGCAAAAGCCTGCACAGTAAACATAGTAGTTTTATTTTCACTGCTTCTTCCTGCTACTCTATTATTTCTTTAACTTGCTTCTCTTTTGAATATAAGTAAAAAAGAAATGGAAAATAAACAAATATGCTTAGTTTTATTTGAGTTTAATTAAATGGAATGATGAACATGGACACGATCTAGGAGCTTTTGAGAACATAGAAATACAGTTAGAAATAGGCTGATAATTTTGCAAAGAAACAAAATAATAGTAAATGTTGATTTCTCAAGTGGTCAAACAGAAAAGCATTTGGCCTAATACTGCTTCAGAACGTGCGTTAGCCTTTTTAACGTTATTCCTTCAGCAATATAGAAAAAACAAGTACAACTTAGCTTCAATCAGTGTCATGCTCTTCAGACATTGTGCCTCGGTGTGAGTCTATAGTTTCACGCATGAACCACGCGAGAAATAGCTTCCGAACTTGCACCTGTAAATCGTTTTTACTTTATTCGTTCTTGTTGCTTTTGTGCAGTTGATAAATGACAGAATATTTGTTTTTATTAAATTAATTTGAATAAAAATCCATTTTGCGAGAGTTCTGCGAATAATTATATTCTCCTGCAACCCGCACTAACATGAGAACCTTACCACCTGCTCCCGCGTTCTCCAATCAAATTTTGTCCCAAGCCGCACTCGGTGCAGGTCTCTACTCTGCAGCCTTATGTGAGGACATTATATTTTAGGGAATTTCTCTGAGACAGTTTTAAGATGACCTGTACAGAGCACATTCAGGGCTTTTCAGAGACACTAAATGATTGGATGTTTCATTATGAACACTCCCTCTCTTTGTTCTTCAAAAATGGCTGACATTAATTTAATGAAACTTTTATGGAAATATGATAACATTTTGTAATTTTCAATTAAATCATTAATCAACATCTGAGGAAAACGTTTCAAATCAAAATATGACTTTATGTTATGAAACAGCACATTGATTTCATATGAGGAAACCAGGACTAAAATCATGTTTATTACGCATTTTTTATATTACGGGGACATAACAAATTAATAGGGAAAGAAACTATATTTTAGTAATCTATTAAATATTATGTATTACTATGAAAATCATGTAAATTATTACTCCAATTATTAAACTTTATTATTATTAAAACACATTCATAGGCAAATTAGATTTTGGTAATGGACACATTTTATATAATGAAATAATAATAAAGAAAATCAGTTTATGATTTCAACACATTTCCATTTCAAACACATTTTTCAGAAAGAGAAATCTAGTGTTTAACTAAAAATTTACTATTTTTTCATGTTTTTAATGCTTTTAAGAATGTAGAATGTTAAGAATGTTTTTTTTTTTCCTAAAACCTTTCATTGCTTCTTAAGAGGATAAAAACCAAATATGATTTAAAAGTACTCTTCCTACAAAAATAAACATTTTGCTATTATTTGCTGACCCTAATGCCGATGCAAACCTATACGACTGCTTTTCTTCTTCTGAGCACAAAACAATATTGAACCCCATTGAGTTTCATTGTAAGGACAAAGGACAATTCTACTGATACATTTCTCTAAATGTCTTTTTTTGTGTTCTACAGTCATGCAGTTTTGAACAACAATGAAAAAAACAAGCTAAAATGAACAAAAGTGACAGTGAAACACTGTCGCTTTTGGGATTTATTCAGGATTTATTCATTTTCAAACGAATAATGATTACAGGAGTAGATTATTCTCACAGTTCCTTGCATAATATTATGTGGTAAAAGTGTTTAGAACTATTAATTTGTAGACTAAATACACTTTAACATTTGAGTCAGTTCAAAAATATGTATTAATTAGTCACCAAAATATTGTCAACCAAACATATTCAGCTGAAACAGCAAAAAAATGAATTTTCAGTCAAAGTGATATTTATTTAGTGTTTCTGGGATGGCACATTTTTTTTCTGCCAGTGTCTATTTTGTGCAAAACAGGTATAACATGTTGATGCTTCACTTCACAAAAAAAAAAAGTCAACATTCTGAACCGGAACCGGAATTTTATTTTTTATCCAATTACCCAAATTTAATTAATTGCCAAACTTCTGGTTTTGGTGTTTTGGTGAAATTTCTGTATAACTAATATGTGTGGCTTTTAGTATATTTACTTTGTAGCTCACCTGGCACAGCATTGCACTTGTGATGGAGCACACTTGGGTGTAAGTCCTGTAAAACATGCTTTACCAGACTCGGCAGAAGAGCACAGAGCCTTGTAGAAGGAAACTAAAATGGCATGTTTTCTACAGCAAATGCCTTTTTATCTGAAGTGTTTCTTTTGTTCACAATATTGGTTAGGTTTAGGGTGTAGGGTTTAGTGAACATTGCCAGATTCACATTACTTTTTTAATGGACATTATGGGTCATTTACTTTACATTTCTGTTTAAAATGTCAGCAAAACATTCAAGAATCAATGTCATGTCATTTTTTATTTGTCATGCAATTTTGTATGTCTACTTTTTATAAACATCTGTGTGACTGTGACTCTAGCTCTCTCCCTCTCCATCATTCTCATTAGATATTGGGCATTGGTTTAATTTTTCAGTCGCTCCATTTCTGCCTGGTGGGGAACTGATTGGATCAGTGTCGATTCAGCATCATTTGCCTGCTGAACTGAACATTGAGAATCTAGCTTGATAATTTGGCAGAAATGGTGGCGTGATGAACTTGGCTGTTTCATTGGGCCTCTCTTTGTGATGTCACACAGTGAACACATGCATAATCAGGTGATAATTAATGATCAGGCTTGGTTAATGTGGCAGCCTGGAAACACTGATGCAGATTCAGATGTGTTCTACGAGCGAGGTTTTGTAAGAGACAGGGTGGTGCTTGTCCATCCAGAATGATTACTGATCCTCCCAATAAAATTTGCATCAGTTACTCACATAAAATGCATGTCATCATGTTTATGGTGTATATGTGAGCTATTATGGGTATCGTTCAGGTAATTGAAAAAAAAAAAGACAAAAAAAATCCACCCATTTAAAGACTTCTGTGTACAAAACTACAGTGTAAGTACCCTAAGAAATGAGCAAGTAGACGATTTTTATTGGAGGTCATATTTATAGTAAGAATTACCATTTTGTTCATTCTGAGTATATGATGAATATTTATGGTTTAATGCAACTGTGTGTGTGTGTGTCACATTTACATCAGTGAAATGTCAGAACTGAACCTGCTCATTACCGGGACAGCACTATATTAGTGTGTGTCATGACCTGTGGGATATGCTTATATTAACAATGGAAGGGAAGTCATTCACATTTTGCGGAAAATGGGTGAGCTAGAACATAGACAGACATGGTTATTTCTGCATCATGACTTTGTCATCTACACACTTATAAACAGACACATTAGGCTTTCTGAGGACATGTGGTTATGTGGCCATATTCAGGATGTTTGTAGCTGTACAGAAGAAGGACAAGGGGGAGATAAAAGACATAATATATGGTTTAAAGGACAGAGCAACCTCTGATGCCCTACCATTAGGAAATCATAACAGCCTGGATCATGTGCCTTGAATCATATTATTACCTTGACGTCACTGAATAGCTTTCTTTATTTTTAAGACAGTCAGTCACTGTTGCGATAGAAATGAATGAGAACTGAATCCTACCTTTTGTAAAATTTAAAACAGCATTTTTTGTTGTAAACTGCAGACATAATCAATATTTAATGTTAAACATGTTAAGGCCAAATGGACAGTTGACTTATAAGCCGTTCACTTGCAAACATAGTTGTTTTTCAGTACACTGAAACCTTTCCTCAACTGGCATCCATTCAAAAGCTCTTGTTCATCTTGCCAGTGTAGCAGAAAGTGGAAGGTTTTTTTGGTTAACCTTGGAGATTTTTCTGTCTGTCTAAGACTGCCTTCATGGGAAGTTTCAACTGTGGAAAATAGATGTGATGGGGGATTTCATATTCCCTTTTTGTACTTCCCAAGAAGACAGAAAGGTTGTTTTTTGTTTTTTTTTTAGCACTGGAACAAAATCTCTGTTTAGCATTATTAGAGATTTATATATTAGAGATTTACCCTATATGATAACTAATATTAATTTTACTAGCATTTTTTTTTGACCTGTAACTGATAAATCCCAGATATTGATGTTACATACAATTCATATTCCAGTCCATGCCTTTATTATTTTGTCTTATTTTTGTCTTATCTTAAAATATTTACAAAGAAAAAAAAAGAAAACAGCTTGTTTTAAATGATACATAAATTATATTATATTGCAGTGAATGAAAAGTAGATGTCCATTTTGAGATTTGATTGCATTAAGATTGGATTGAAGTCACCATGAAATCATATTTTAATGGGATATTTCATTGTTTATTACAAATGATTTGTCCATATAGAGCATTGTTCCTCTTATAATGTTCCTCTTATAATGTTTACACTGATACGAATGAAAATAACTGCAGGGATTGCAGCAGTTAACAATGATGTAGTCTTGTGTTGCCAAACCTTCAGGAATACATGGCAGCTTTAATTGGCCAAGGTCTGCCCATGAGGCAGTTTGACCGACATGTCAAAAAACCAATTACAGTTTGTTTAATTTCAGCGTCACATTTCAAGGCGTGGAAGTGTTGCCATATTTTAAATGGCACAAACTTTAAATATTTTACACACTTTTAAAAATCCAGCATTTAGTTGATCCTGATAAGTGCTTGTCATCACAGCTGTTAACACGGCAGCTTTCTTCTTTCTTGAGAGGTTTGGTGTCACGAGGCGGAACGTTAAAGAACATGCACATCTCCGGGAAATCCTGTATCAACCAATCAGATGACAACTTTGAAACTCCTGAAGTGTTTCCATTTTTGTGTCATACATATCAGATGTTTAGCCAATGTTCTGTAGGCGTGATGCCTAAGGCTAAGACTAGCAATGATCCAATTATCCAATTAATTGACCCTTCGGAAAGACACACCCCCTTTAGCTTCTGTTGTGACTTTCGACAAGCCATGCTGCTCTCAAGTCAAACAGTTTTATCCTTTCCAGCCCATCCCTGGGAAATCTACTTGGTCCAAAATCTTGCTCCACATAACTGTATATTACACTTCAAATTTGTTCTGCAGCACCAGCTTGTCGCATCACG
The DNA here is from genome assembly GCA_032359435.1 of Enteromius unitaeniatus. Lineage (NCBI taxonomy): Eukaryota > Metazoa > Chordata > Actinopteri > Cypriniformes > Cyprinidae > Enteromius > Enteromius unitaeniatus. The sequence goes on along the minus strand of JAUMHI010000048.1, from coordinate 4,565,879 downwards.
TTGGGTTACGACACGGTGCAAGAGGTAAACAAGAACACAAGAGGCACAAAAGAAGGTCTTCGTGGAGGTTCAGGCTTCGATCTGTTCTAAATATTACCAGCCTCACGCAGCCTTTACATAGAACAATGCCAGATGAGCATTTAATATTTCATAAGCTAATTAGAGCTCAGGCTTCAGGGCACTGGAGAACATGTGAGCGTGTGCACTACATTAGAGATATGGTCCGGTGTCTCCAAACGCTCCCTGTTAGATGTCCTCATGGGCGTATGCCAATGAAATTAAGCCCTCAAGGAATCATGAAAATACCAAAGGATTATTTCAGTCCTTCCTTAGAAAGAGCGTGTGTGTACGTAGCCATGTCAAGGGTTATTCCGGTCTTTCTCCAAAGGGCGTTCAGAGAGGAAAAAGAGAGACAGAGGCAGACAGACAGAGAGGGAGCGTGAGCGAGAGCATATGTCAGGTGGAGTGCAATCACTGCGGTATTATCATATGAAAGACCTCCCGTCTGGATCGAGCTGCAGCGGGGTTGTATTAGGTGACTAGGCTTTTATAATCCCCCTGACATATTTTCATGCAGATCTGATGGGCATGAGTGCCTGCGGATTGTGCAGCGGTCATGGGCGCCACGTTTTTCGTCGGACACTCACTGAGACCTGATGGGAACCCCTGATTCACGCTGCAGAGATTTTCATAAAGCTGCCTGTAGAAGGAGTGTGTAAATATCACCGTGAATGTAGAGCCCCCCACAGGGAAGAGAGCTATGAACTCTAAGCTGATTGCCAGGTAATCATAGATTTGCACACAATATATTTATATTCACTCGGATGTAAACGAGGCAGGTCGTGACTCAGTGTGTTATTTAACTTGCAGCATTTTGCCAGCGGGAAGATGGGTAGCTACAGAAGCTTCTCGCTGAGTTGTTTGGGAGTAAAAATTGATGTTGTCCATAAATAATTTGCCTATTTCATCCTTATTTTGGACATGATGTGGTATTGCTTTCTCTGATCCACAACAGAATAGATGCACAGGCCTGTAAAACTACTAAAATTTGTTGTTTATTTTCTAATTTACTATATATATATATATATATATATATATATTTTTTTTTTTATTGTATTATCTATGTAACAAAAAGATTTATCCTTTTATTTTCGAATGTATAATACACATGTATAGCTAACTCCATGGAAACTGTTTAAGGGGTTTTTATCCAAAGTGTAGCACTTTTCACAATGCATATAGTTTCAACTGAATCAGAATTCCCGGGACTTTGAGAGTAATGAATCAGTATATACAATGCCACAAAAGAGAACCATTGAACTGGTTCACTAAAACCTAAAATCTTACAGTGTATATGTAAGGCCACTTAACAGAGAGGATCATTTGTGATGATCCAATTTACAGTAATGAATCAGATTTACCAGCACTTGTATGAGCATGAGGACTATTTAGGATGTGCTGATTCACTACAAGCAATCATATAACATCACATATGAGAGAGGGGACCATTTTGGTTGACCCAATTCACCAGAATGAGTCAGACTTTACAAAGCTACACATGAGAGAAATTTCTGTGCGCAACTGTAACGTTTACTACAGGCTATGAGACACATTGTCTATCGTCTCAAATACGTACACTTAGACAAAAGCACTCTCCATGGTCTTCTTTGTGTTTTATGGTGCAGTTTAATTGTAATGAAGTAATAAAGCTCTTGTGAGGCAGGGAACATGAGGGATCAAAAAAATAAATGTCTGAGATTCCTGAAGGGAGAAAGACTCTAAAACACACACAAACTATGTCCAGAGAACTGGGTGTGCAAATTAATTAATTAAGTCTTGCAGATAAACACAGTCCCGGTGGCTCTTTGGCCTCTTTTATTAATTACTTTTTTTTTTTTTGCCAATTCCAGAAGTCTCTTTTCTCTCGCACGCTGATAAGGAACAAAGAGAGATGAAAGGAGTGGTGAAAGTGCAGAGCAGGTGTTCACCATGTGACTCAAACATGCCTCACATGCAGTAAACAACATGTTCACAACCCTTACAAAATCATCAAGACCTGCAGATGTTAAAATCCATCTGATTTACCAGACAATGTGCAGTACGGAAGCTGGTGTAGTCTATAGTGGTTATCAGTTTGGGTTGATGTAGGTGGTAGGTTCAAATCCTACATCTTCATTGGGCCTTCAGATGGATATTCTCCAACCTAGACTCATTGGAAATTTGTGCCTCTATATACATTTCTGCACAACTGAAAAACTTAACTGTATATACAAATCACTACTGTTTCCAGTTGAACAATAGAGGCAGTAAAACTCTGACAACTTGTATTCCTTTGAATGCAAAGTGTGATTTACAGGTACAGAGTTTAGAATTACAAAGGCTAAATTTCACACAATTGCTTGCAGAATATTATGAGATGACTTAACGATTACGTCAGACTGCACAATTTTCAAATTAGTCATGTCACAGATCTGAGGTAGAAATCAGTCACTGCTGTGTTCACACTGCATGATAGATTGCGACAAGGGGTTTCACACGGCATGCCTGAAGAGCTCAGAGACAGAATTGTGGCATGGCACAGATCTGGTCAGAGTTACAAAAAAATTCCTAAGAGCACAGTGGCCTCCATAATCCTTAAATTGAAGACATTTGGAATGACCAGAACTCTTACTAGATAGGGGGTATTTTTCAGCTGCAGGGACAGGACGACTGGTTGCAATCGAGGGAAAGATGAATCCCAAGCACAGGGATATCCTGGACAAAAACTTCTCCAGAGTGCTCAGGACCTCAGACTGGGCCGAAGGTTTACCTTTCAACAAGACAATGACCCTAAGCACACAGGTAAAATAACGAAGGAGGGGCTTCAGAGCAACTCCATGACTGTTCTTGAATGGCCCAGTCAGATTAATGAGGAAAAAAAAATAACTTAAACGATTTTAGCAAATGGCTGCAGTATAACAAAGAAAAAAAAATTTAAGGGGGTCTGAATACTTTCCATACCCACTGTATATATATATATATATATATATATATAGTGCTTTGCGAAGGTATTTATACCCCTTTCATTATTTATTTATTTTTTATTTTTTGTAATGCAATGCAAATATAAGATAAAGAAACTAATAGATGGTTGTACAGCAGTCCTTCATCAAGGACTTTAGTATAACTGCTGACCAGCCTCTCACATACTCGTACACAATCATACACATCATAACACAAGCCACAGGTGAGTCTGGCGCTCTTGTTTTTGGCTTCTCACCTTCGTGTGTGAGCTGTTATTGTTATCATAGTGTGTCTGCCTCCTCCTGTGTGAGTCGTGTACTGAGCTAATGCTATTTGGCTTTTCAACAAGCTTTTGAATGTGTGCTTATTCTAGAATACCTCCTAAGTGCTTTGAGATGTTATGGCAATGCAGAAGGCAGGCAGAATATAAAAAGATGAGGGATGCTGCTGGTTCTTTTTCCATTTGTTGGCCATTAGCAAATTTCTGACATATGTACATTATACTGTAAACATTTGATGGGTTTAAGGTAAAGTGAATTTGGAAGTATAACATGCATGCAGAAATGCTACTTAGTTTACAGTATGCATACGAATACAGCAGCAATTGTTCTAGTACTTTTAATTGAAATTGGAAAGGAAATGATGGGAGAGAACAAGTTGTTATCTTTCGGAGCACATAAGTTAACGGGCTATATACGCAAACACAACCTTTATTGGTCTCAGGTCTTGCACTGCTGATGAATAATAACACAACAGAGTTCAGTGCTGCACAATGGAAGGCCTGGAAACAGAGGCACACAGATTTTCATGACTGCTGTAATTAGCTAAAACAGGTTCCTCACACATCATGACTCAAGAATCTTTTTATAGTCTGTGGCCATGGCGCTAATTCATCTCTTCCCACCTGAGCTCTCCTCTGTCTTCCCACTCACTTACTGTAAAACACCTTTCATGAGTGTTTTACTGCACACAAGGAGAAATAAATAAATAACCAGTGAAGGAAGGATAAAGATAATAGTATTATTACATTTTTATTACTAAAGGGTGTTAAGCACAACACATAGCTGAGACTTGAGTCTGAATAATTTCAGAAAAGTGTTACTACTATATAAAAAATATATTAAGCATTTTAAAATATTTTTAGTGATGTAACCATCTGAAATCAGGTGCTTTTTAAGTCAAATTAGGTCAGCGTAATTGTAAGGTAAAATAAATTAATCCTTTACAGAACTGACATTTACCTCTTGCTTTTTAAAAGTGCATGCAAGTTCTTCTTTACAAAAAGAAGCATTTCAGCTTTGTCAAAAATGAGTCTGTTTCGTTTCTCATCCAACATGTGATAAGCGACCACCGTTTACTATGTACACCTCATGCAAGCTTGTGAAAGTGGCTTGTATTTGTGCGCCAGTACACCAACGGCTTTTAGCTTCTTGGTATTTGTTGTCTGCGTTTCTTATGCACAAATTACATGTTCGCCAATGATTACAGGTAGTGTATACCGTGACAAGATCCTGAGGCCCACTGTTGTGCCATTCATCCATGACCATTGCTTCGTGTTGCAACATGATTATGCGTGGCCCCATGTTGCAAGGATTTGTGCACAATTCCTGGGAGCTGAAAACATCCCAGTTCTTGAATGGCCAGCATACTGTACTTGTGCAGTACACAACAACAGTGTGTTCCAGTTCCTGCCAATATCCAGCAACTTCGCACAGCCATTGTAGAGCAATGGACCAACATTCCAGGCCAATCAACAACCTGATCAACTCTATTCGAAGGAGATGTGTTGCACTGTGTAAGGCAAATGGTGGTTACACCAGATACTGACTGGTCCCCCCCCCCCCACTATAGTAAAACTGCACATTTTAGAGTGGTCTTTTATTGTGGCCAGCCTAAGGCACATCTGTGCAATAATCATGCTGTCTAGTCAGCATCTTGATATTATTATCTCGGGATTAGATCACAGATTTGTGAACAATATTGGAGAGAAGTAGGACTTTTGTGTACATATAAAAAGTTTGAGTTTAGCTCATGAAAAATTGGGGCAAAAACAAAAGGTTTGCGGTTATAATTTTGGTCAGTGTATATGCATTTTTTATCTAATATTGCTTTTATATATATATATATATATATATATATGTGTGTGTGTATATTGTGTATTATAGCACAGCTATGACATATTATTTAGCTGTATTTTTATTTTTACCCAAAACTGAAGGAGTTTTGAATAATGTATTTTCCAATTAGATCAATTTTCTTCGCCCTACCCCATTTTTACCTAATAATGAAACAGAAGATGCTGTGGGTCATGTGACTGCATCACGTGACTCTGTCGAATCCCTTGTCCACTGCAGCAGGGCTTCCTGACCTCTGTGAAGGACATTGAGCTCTGTTGCATGTCACTAAACCTCGACTTGGGAAATGTAGTTTTTTTTGTATGGTGGACAGATGATGGACGTTTATTGGGTCAAGCAGACATTTATTGGGTGATTTGCGGCGTGTTGGGGTCTGCAGCAGGGAACGTGTGAGCTGGGCTCAGCAGGAGAGAGCACGGCGGGGTGCTGAGGTGGAACCAGAGAGAGACTGCTTAGCAACCGCAGGCAGCCCCAATGTGTCACTCACCAAGAAAGCATGAATGAGTTACGATGAAGGTTGTGTGCACACACTTACACACACACACCCCCGCTCTCTCCCTTTCAATCTTCTGAATGTGCACACAAACACACATACACGTGCAAGCACTCAAGTGGGTAATCTGCATGTTTATCAATTCAACACACACATATATAGGCAGATAGGTGTGAACAGATAGAAACAGTGAAAATTGCTTATGCTGTAGTTAAAGCACTATATGCATAATTTAATGTGTGAAAATGTATGAACACAAACACACCATTTTGGAAGCAAAAATCGAATGCAGAGCAGTGATTTTGGAGGGACATGAACCAAAAATAGGTTAACTGATAGGATCGTGGACATTAGGTTAAGATACATACATAGATATATATTTTTCTGAATTTTCGTCAGCCATCACTTTAGTCTTCAGTGTCCCATGAAATCATACTCTAATATGCTGTTTCCAATATTACAAATCATTATAATGATTTCTGAAGGATCCTGTGAACTGAAGACTGGAGTAATGGCTAATAAAAAATTCAGCTTTTTTATATAATAAAGTATATATTAAAGTATATTAATATAGAAATTGTTGTCTTAAAATGCAATAATATTAAAAGCTTTTTTATTTGATTATTTTGTTTCATTTTATTTTATATGTTGATGCCCCTGGTATTTGTGCAGTTTTAACTCGCACAAGCATTTGTAGTGCAGAATTCTTTGACATCTGCCCAAGGACAATGAAGGCCTTGAGCAAAAGAGTCACATCTAAACCTCTGCTGTTATTCTGTTTCAACAAACATATCTGCTGCAACAGGGCTCACAGTGATGCCATGTGGCTTGTGATCATCACTTCTTTGCTCATGAACAAACTCATCTGTGTGTGCAGAGCTTGCAGAAAGCTCCACAGATTTGTGTACCCCATCCTTCGCTAAATTCACACATTTTAGACAATTTGTGTTACCAATAAGAGTACAGAAGGAGAATCCAGTTCTAGATGCTTTGTTTTGGTAGACCCCTTCCTAAACACCATAAAAGCCAAATGATCAACATAAAAAGCACCTTGGAATCATGAGATTTTTGATTGTTTTAGTGTAGTTGCTTGGCAGTCTGTTCTTGGGTTCTGTCAGCCAAGTTTTAAAAGCCTGACCTTGATTTTCCCAGACTCTGAGACAGAGTTGCATTGTGGTAGCCAGTGACATCATCAAAAAGTGGACACTAATTGAACAGAGTTTCCTGTGATCATAAAACATGATATGCTTAACATTTTTCAGCACATGACCTTTTTCCGCAAAAGGTCTGGCATTT
>JAUMHI010000048.1:4544558-4558852 GCA_032359435.1 Enteromius unitaeniatus | reverse complement strand
GTTTCCTGTGATCATAAAACATGATATGCTTAACATTTTTCAGCACATGACCTTTTTCCGCAAAAGGTCTGGCATTTAAAAGTCAGAAAGGCTAAGGAAGAAAGAGAGAATGTAGCATTACAACAATCTTTCAGCAGCCTTAAAGAACAAAGTGTCAATGATTTAAAACATAAAGGGTTACACAGAAAATGAAGCCTCTCAATGATCATTAACGCACAGTCACTTTCTTAAATGCACACAAACACGTGCAGACACGCATGCCTGCCTACAGAGCAGGATTACTGTTGATGTAGCTTTGGATGGGGTGCGTTTCAAATGACTGTCACTCTGGCACATGAGCGCTCTTATTGATAACCAGTAAGCACCTTAGGACTACGGCAGTCTGTGCTGTTCAGGTGTGTCTCGCTGTGATGACCTCATCATCAGCTGCTCATGTTTCTTCTGCTTTAAACCTACTAAGCTGCTTACCTAGACAACTCTCGGCCATGTTTCTAATGCAAAGGCTGTCTCAAATTATTCTGATACCTTCTAAGTACTAATTTGCATGTATCCTGCATGAATAAAACAATCCCGCAAGCGACAAGCGCAGTGACAAATTTCTGTCCAAGTTGATTAATGGAGCCAAAGTATATACGAGGGTACTTTTATTCACCCCTTAAAATTATTGATAGAAGGTTGTCTTTATCTTTTTTTATGCTATCTTTTGTGCTTAAACTGTTGCATAATTGGTTTAGCTACAAGCTAATTTCAGAAACATCTCGTAAGGAATTGAAATAATTTTAGGTCACACTTTATTTTTTACTTTATTCTCTCGCTATTAGAAAACCATTAACTATGATGTTGCCTCAATAAACTTCTATTTGGTTAGTAGATCTATTTGTTAAAGATCTCTTGATCTGGAAAGCATCTGCTGTATACAAACGTCTGGCAGACGTCTTTTAGATGTCAGTTTTTCATACATTCTAAATAGAGCCCGACCGATTTATCGGCAGGCCGATATTAGGCATTTTCCAATATATATGTGTATCGTGTTTATATTGTCCGATAAATTAATATTTCATAATTAAAATAAAAACACATGAAGAGTCCTTTGATTTTGACATTTGATGTCTCTAACGTCTCTAAAGTCTCAAAAGTCTAACTGACGTGCGAGCTGGTGTTGAAAAGCTGAGAGAGCACTGAATGTCTTGCGAGCACGCTTTTTCCGCGCGCGTCTTATATTTATGTGTGCTAGATTTGAAATTAGGCTATTTAAACGCCATAGTCACAGGTAGGCTATGAAAAATAAGCATAACTTTAAGTGCATATCCCGGCGTTTTCCACCCTCAAAAACAGACACTTTTGATAACGCTGCAGATCCTGTTGTAGTTTGAAAACTCCGGGGAAGGTTTACTTCAGTGTAAACGAGGGTCGTTTTTATTTTAAACGCCGTTTCAAAAAGAAAACACACTGGTGTAAATGGAGTGCGGTAAAGTTAGTTTTAAATGTGATATTTGCCTATGCTGCTATCTTAGCACTAAACGAAGTACAAGTTCTACTAATTGCGCCTAGTTTCACATTCAAGCAACACTGTTGTCGTTATCTTATGTGTAGCCTGTTTGATTTTATCAGACGACGACTTAATCACTGCTCTGTCACTATTTCATATGCATCCCGTTTTATGAGAACAGAAACTCTAAGATACATCAATAAAAACATTTATTGAGAATTTAGCTGCATCAGAATACAGTTGTTCAACCGCAGCATTAATGAGTCACATAATGGATTTACCGTAGATCACTAAGTAGTATAATAGCAGGCAGCAATTGATGATTGAAAATGATTTGATGTAGCTTGGTGGAAAGAATTTAAAATGTGCAAGTAAAGGGATAAGCCAGCTGACATTGTAGTTATAAGGTAGGTTATAACCCAGCTAACAATTTGGATTGACTGATTCAGTACACTACCTCATATACTGTAAGCAATTTATATTTCGCTGTTGTTGTTATTTATCAGAACTTAACAGAATTTGTCTCCAGTCCTATTCAAAGTTATATTTATGAAGCTTACCAAGTCTTTTAAAACTGGTAACTTTGATTTGGTTGTTGTTTTTGTGTTTTTGTTCAAAGGACTTTACGTTTCATATCTTTTAGTTTGTATTTTTACACTTTTTATTAATCAAAACTTTAATATATTTGGATGTTCCTCTGTTCTGTTGTGACAATAAAAGAGTTTATTTTTAAAATGCATTATCATAGTATGGTAGTTAAATTCATAAATAACTACAAATAACTAATGTTAGGGAAATCTGTTAATGTTTTGTTGCACGTTTCTGAAAAAAAAAAATAAAAAAATAAAAATATATATATATATATATCGGCATATCGGATTTTAAAACCAACAAATATTTGTATCGGTATCTGCCTTCAAAATCCTTTATCGGTCGGGCTCTAATTCTAAATCATAAACATCTTAAAGACTTATAATAGACTTCTATTTGGCATCCAAAAGGAGACATCCTATAGACGTATTGCATGTGAGCAGACAACCTAAATAATATGTCTTGCAGTTGTAAATGCAGACATCAAATAGACGTCTCCTAGATGTACATGTGCTATCAGGGTAGCTAGCTAGCAGAAACTGGTATATTTTGTTTTGTTTGTTATAGCTGGGTACATTGTTAGCTTAACCTAGTCAGACTCTAAATTGGACTTAACCTAGATTTAACCTAGACTCTAAATTGGAATGTCTTTTTTGTTAACAGATAACATTGTTAGCTGGCATGCTCTGGAACATGCTTTGTTTTGTTTTATTGCAGCTAAATCCATTGCTAAATATATAGTCTAGCTAGCAGACTTTTTTGTTGTGTTTTTTGTCGGTGGAATTAATTTACCCTAAAACAAAATGAGTAGCGATGGGAATGACAGTAGGTCTAAAAGATGGTTATTTAATCGACATCAGATTAAATATATATTTTTATTCACATCATATTATCTAGCGAGATAACCAAAGTAGTATAGGTTCAGAATTGTATTGTTCTTGCAACATTTTTATACCATTTATTTAGACTCACACATGTTCCAGGAACAGTTGATGTTTCCCGTCTAGACACAAACATATGCCATGGAGCCTCAGGATTCATGTGAAGTTATTCTTATGGCATGCAGATACACTGCTAGCTAGACTGACAGAGTCTAACTGGAACATACCGTGGTAGTTTTTTTTGTAAACTGTCAGAACAGTGACTTATAAAACAGGTTAGAACACCATCACTGTTGACAGCTAGTCATCTCACTAGGTTTTGTGACGTAGCCTTTGTGATCCCTTAATCCCTATTGGCTGACCCTTTAGCTCTGTGAGCTACTGCGTGCTATTTTTGATTACTGGCGTACATTTATTAATTCCTGCATCCACACTTACACAAGGCGTGATTTATTAATATTGATTATTCTTTCTTCTCCTTTTAATAGGAGATGAAATATGCCATGACAAACACAACCGTGTCTGAGCAGGCTAAACATGTCAGCAACATCGTTGTGAAATCAACAAGTGGCATGAAATTTATGTTAATTTCCATTTTGATTTCATAAATGAACTATCCTATGGTTAATTTCATTGTGCAGTTTTCACATTGTAGCTTATTTTGGACTACTTAAAAGGGGAGAGACCTTCTGACTGACATCCAATCAGGGTTTTTTTTTGGTTTTACTTGCTGTTTTAGGGTTTTTATGTGTTTTAAATCCAGTGTGCCCTTACTAGTTTTGTTTAATCAGATCAGAGCTTGCCGAATATGACTGTCTGATGGTCGATAGTAGGGCATTTGGTGGGAGGTTTTGTTTCTGACATTAAAACAAGAGACTGAACCTCGGCTGGAAATGACCTGATAATTATGGCAGTCAAACAGGGTTGCTTGTCCTTTTAATAAACCAGCCGAATCTTCTCTCCCATCATCATGACCCAACACAATCCTCTCATATGCACCTCTCACAGTTGTCCTCCTCTTCTAACGGCCACTTACCGGCGTTACTCCATAATGACCCCTATCAAAGCCGCGCGTCCACGGTCCATTAATGGTCTGAGTCACTCTCTCATGTACAACTCTGAAAGCCTGAAATGACCCTCTCGCCAGGAGAGAACACCAAACATTGCGACGATCCCCTTGTGTTCTTAACAGGTTTCTGTTGGGTTTTTTGCGGGTGTGAAATGAGCATGCTGGTGCACAGATCAGATGGCGGCTTGTTTTACACAAGGATCAGTTAGTTTGGTAATGAATAGGTTGAAAGCCGGGATCAGACTTTGTGCTGTGATAATGAAAGATGTGATGTATCACACATCAGAATACTTTATGGCTCTCCGAACAGCACACGGTGCAAACACAAACAGACTACTGCTGCATTCTGCTTGCTCTGTGTAAAAGATGATGAGGAATTTAAATACTGGGATGAAAACAACAAGAAGGTGTAGGAAGAAAAAAGCCTCAAGAAAGAGTAGGAAGACAAAGAGAGGTAGAAAGTAAAAGAGGGGAAGAAAACAGATTTATTTCACACCCACTCTCCCTCTCTGTACCTCGACACGATCAAATATTTACAGTGCCTGATACAGTCTTAATATCAACTAAAGAACCAGCAGAAATGGAGCTGCAGCTGGCCTGATGCATAGGTTTGATCAATGCTGAAGCAGCATCATTTCTTTATCCTTTTCATTTCAGTAAAACCAAAATAATGATTAACATGAATAAATTATAAACCCTCTGATACAAGAACCTGTGACTATAGCCACCATAAAATGTCTGTTCTGGGTGTTGTGTTTTTGTTGAAATGGAATTGAGATAAGGTGAATTTGTGGTCAGCAATGACAGGGAGAATGTGATTGGCTGATAGTGAAGGCTTTGATTGATTTAGGGAAAAAAGACTGTAGTGTAATCTATTTAGGAATTGAATACTGTAATCTAATAGATCTAGATGTGAGCAATGCTTTTAAATGGCCTGTGTCTCTGTATGTTTGTGAGAAAGAATTATTGCAGCAACTTCTGGGAAAGCTTTTGTAATTTTTGTTTACTTGTGTAAAGTTTAGCTTTTTTCATCTAATTTTTAGATTTTGTTTTATTTCAGATTCATTTCAGTTACCTCTTTCTGACTACTTTGTATAGGTTTCTATGAAAGTACTGGTACTTCTCGGTGGCTTGAGGCCCATTTCAAGTAAAAGTACTTGATAAACATATGCAACATGTGAAGAGCATTCACTCAGTATCGATCTCTCATTTTTGACCAAGATGGCTTTTAGAGGCTTTTGCTTCTGAAATTGTGTGGAAAACACACACACTATAAGTCCTCTACACAATCCAACATGTTTATTTAAATTGAACTGGAAAATAGGTGCTGGGCGTCCAGCCAGAGGAGAACTGGATCCAACTAAGCCTGGTCCTCCCAAGGTTTTTTTCCCCATTCTCTTATGGATGGGGTTTTGGTTCCTTGCCGCTGTCGCCTCTGGCTTGCTTAGTTGGGGACACCTGATTTCTAGTGATTATCGTCGTCTTGACTACAGAGACCGTCTCTGCATTTGATAAATAAAGTTGAATTCTCGTCATTATACATTACCATTACTTTCTTCTTGTATTTGATAATGTTCAGTGCTTTGCTGCAATTGTATTGTTAAAAGCACTATATAAATAAAAGTGACTTGACTTGACTTGCACCAAAAGTCAATATCAACAAAGATTCAGTAACACTGATATTTGTATGAAATAATTAAAAAATAAGCCTCCCGAGCAGTGAAAGAACGATATCTGAGTGATTTTTCCTCTGGACAGCTAAACTATCTTAAACTACCCCAGATCACAATAGACATTTCTGCCATGACACTTGTGAGAGTTTAGCATGGTAATATCTGCTAGATCTAGAAGTATTTCATTGTTGAGCAGCAATCTTATTGGCTGCTGATGCGAAGAGAAGCTGTACCATGTGAATAATGTAATTATGTTAGACTGAATTAGAACCTGGTCTATCAGCTTGTTTTATCCAAATGTTAATATTTTGTCTTTGTATAAAGACAAAAATACAAATAAACAGTATAGATGTAAAATGGAGAATTAAAACAAAATAAAATAATAATGTGTGCTTGTCCATGTGTATGTCCTAGTGCATGTCCTTGTGAGTGTGTGTGTGTTGAGAAGGGTCATCCTCAAAAACACTGCAGAGCTCTCACCTGCAATGCACCAGCACAGTGTACGCTTACCTGTACATCACTACATCAGCTCTCTATCTCTCCATTCTCTCTCTGTCTCTCTCTCTTTCTCTCTTTCTGGCACACATACGGTTGTTTTATTTATTTTTTTATTTTTATCTCAATAACTTTCTGCCCTCTCCTCCTCTGTAACAGCTGGGAGGTTTTGCTCTCAATGGAATCATCCTCTTGGCCAGTGAGCCCAGAGCTGCAGATATATCGATCATGTTTAGACTTTACGGCCCCTGGGGGAGAGCGTGGGAGGGAAGGAGGGAGGGAGGTCTCTGTGAACGTGACCTGGGGTCTGTGACCATTCATGAAAAAGGACAAAAAGAAATGCATTGACGTCTTTAAGAAACAGGAAGCTTCCTGACCATTGAAGAGCCCAGCGGGATGTAGGGTGAGGAAGGCAACAGTACATAGAGACATGTTGAGATTGAAAATCGCTGTTGGATTTTTTTTAGGGTGGCCTGCACTGAATAAGCTGTGGTTGCCAGAATAAAACTGTGAAAAATACGGTAACAATATTTTTGTTTTAAGGTTTTATGTTAAAATTTACAGTTAGGTATCGTAATTTCTAATAATAAACCGTAACAACTGATATAATGTTAATATACTGAACTATGAGAGTAGTTGAAACTACCAAATGCAGGTGGTGATGAGCAAGTCACGTGATGAACCTAAGCTCATCACAAGTAGCGTTTAAATAGTAACATGTATAGAAGGTGCTTAGCGTCATTCACACACTAAACACCATCATGGAAAGAATTATTAAACTGAAATGTGCAATAAACATTCATTTAACAACATTACATGTAACAACCTTAATAAACATAACTGATACAACTGATTCAAACAAAATTTAAAATGCAATGCAGGGAATTCTGGTAATGTCAGTTTACAGTGTTACCATTAAACATTTAACACCATTTTCGTTTTTTTACCGCTAAAATCACAGTCATTTTTTACAGTGCAGGACCATAAACAGTTTTGATAAAGCATTTTCATAACGGCCATTGATCAGTCCTTAACATAACTGATAATATTCACAGCTTTAAATGAATTAGCACAAGCGGATTTATGTTGCTTAACGTTTTACATTTAAATGACTTGGCATAGCATATGAGTTAGCAAGGCTAACTGCATATCGTCGGTGGGATTTCAGGGGTCGATCCATGCATGTACGTTTTTAAATTAGACCGTACTGTGCATGCAAGCACAAACAAGAACAAATGATGACAGGGGACAGCGCTGACAGTGGCTGCTAAAATATAACCTCTGTCTATTGGCTGACCAACAGTTTGCTGAATGGAGATGGAAATCCCTTGTCTGATCATTTTTACAGGTGGATCTGTCTGGCAGAGATCGATTACATTTTCAGCCTTTTCCCATATGTGCCTTCATCTCAAGCCATGCATATTAAGCAGCATACTAAAAAGCAAATCTCTGTGGCTCAATGCGATATATAGTGGATCCAACCACATGCATGCAATACAAGAAAGTAAGATAATATAAACTACACAGCAAAGCCTTACTATTTGATTGTTTAAATTTAAATGTACATCTGACACTGTTTGTTGTTTGACTTAAATCATTTGTACGTTTTATGTGAAAGTGATTCCTTCCAATTCAAGTACTGCCTCCTGTTTTGAGAGGGATAATTGTTCTGTTCTGTCATGCTGTTAGCGTGCTTTATTAATTACTGCTTGATTTAGGATGTGGTGAATGGTGTAATCATACCGAAACATGCGGTTTGAGTTATTGTAATTGAGCTGTCAGCGTCCTCATGCTACATGTCATTCTCAGACAGGAAAACTGTGCGTATTTAAAGTGCAGCAACAGTACAATCACTGGAATTGTGGCTTAGGGGTTTATTTATGGGGCATATTTAGCTCTGATGTATGAGTTCGCCTTAGCCCATCTCCCCCAGGGCATGTTAGAGGCAATTGAGTGGAAAAAAAAGCGAAGAAATTACTTTTCTTGTTTAGTGCTGAAAAGCAGAACGAGAAAAGCAGAAGGGCACTGGCATACTGCATGACTGTAATATCAGCGTGACGATGACGCTTGACTGATCATATTTATGAGGACAGGAGCGTTCATAAAGAAAAAGTAGCTAAGAAAATCAAATGGAAATACTAAGCAATTGCATTAGTGTTCAGATTGGCAGGTTCATTTAGGTGTTGCTGGTAATGTTTAAAGGAGAAATCCAAGGAAAAATTCAGTAGAGTTCAAAGTAGCGTTATTGTAATTTTCTGAACTTCTGCGCAGTCCAAAAAGTTCATTTACCCACTTTCATGTGTTTTTAAGTATGTTTGCGTTTTGTTCCTTGGTGTAACGCACAAAAGCAATCTCCTAAACTCTTTTTTTTTGTGACCTGAATGAGGAAGCTCAAAAAGAAACGCCATAAAGTGTTATACAAGTGGTCTGTAGTACAGTATTTGTGTTAAAGTTCCAATCTGAAATCATTCAACCGACTAATATTTAAGTCGTTTTTCACTAATAATTTACTCCTCCAATGAGCTGTTAACTGTTGTGACCAGATCATTAAGTCAGTGAGTTGAACTAATGAACCAAATCAGTCCAGTTTGTGCACTAATAATTCAGCCTGGTTTTGTGAACTGGAGCTATGGATTCTTTAAAAGAAAAAGGATTTGACGCAAAAGAGTGATTTTAAACTTTGTGAAAACTTTCATATACAGAAAGTGAGTTCCCTATAAAGTGCTGCAGGTATGAGATATTTTTGCGGGACACAATTGGGAAGCAAGTGGCTAAATGGGATTACAGTTTACAGTTACATCTATTTACTAGTCTACTTATACAGCCTCGTTGTGGTTTATAATTGCACTTTTGCAAACTGTTGGTGATGTAATTCATTTATAGCCCACAATTAGCTTTTACTTCTGTCGAAGATTAATCCATGCCATGTTTATTTAATCTAAAGTGTCAGTTGCATTGCTTTATGCCAATCACAAATCCTCTACCATGGCCACAGGGGATAGGAAAGTGTCCATAAGATGTGCACTTCAGAATCTCTACTCAGCAGTAGTAGGTCATCAGGGTACTTCTTCACTTACTGTTTCAAAAATACTATGAATCTGGACTTTCTCGTTTTTATCATTCTTAGCCCTGTGTTCATATTAAAGATGTTTTATCTGCTAATTTGCACACGTCACAGCCACTGCATGTTTTTACCCAAAAAGAAAAGTGATTTGTCTGGTAGATTGCTGTAAAGTGGGAAGCTTTTGATTCACCTCTATTATCTCCTAGCCAGACTATCCAGCAAATGGCTCTGGATGGAAATCCAAAAAAGCTAGGCTGCCTGTGCTGAATGATCAAAATTGGGAATTTAGTTTCAGCTTGAATCACGTCCTACTTCAGCTCCACCTTCAGCTGACATTGCACCCACAACAGGTCTCATCTGCTGCTTCACATTCACCTGCCTCTAATTTTGCGCGCTTGAAAGAGCCAGGATAAATTTCTAAAAAACTCTGACACTGACACCAAGCATGGCTGGGGAGTGAGTAAAATATGCCGTAACTTAATTTTTTTTAACGGTACATACAGTGATTATAGAAGTGTGACTGTGTGAAGTCCATAAATTATTCAGACCTCCCATCACAATTGTTCTCAAAGGCAAACTTGTTGCTCTATAACTCTTTTTAAAGGTGAAAAGGGTGTTTACCCAGGACTCCTAAAGCCACAGCAGGAAATGATGTGTTTGATTTAAAGGATCGAGAGAAAATGGAACCGATGTGTATGATTGTATTTAATGTAAGGTCAAGTGTGTACAGACAGTTATTGGTTTAGTTAAGTGAAATAGAGTGTTGAGGTTTCACTGTGATCGTTTGTTATCTGCTGCAGTCACAGTTTTGCTGCAGGGAGGGTGTTTTATGAGAGTATTACATGACCCACATCTTCGTTTGCTTCAGAAGCAGCTCCTCTTCATAAATGGTAATGTATGTAGAAAATGATGAAGTGCGCTCTTAATGAATGCAGATAGTGAAATGTAAACTCTTCACAGCTCTCGTCAGACGGCTTCACCGTGTGTGAACTCCATTGTGATGGGTGTGTTTGTTTGAAGCACTGTGAATTGTGGGAGGACACCTGCAGGTGAATGTAATCAGTTAAACTCAATACAGCAGAAGCAGATGCTAGTGAATGAGGTCTGAAATTGCAGCAGCGTTTACATGATCCGTAGTGTATCTGCGCTGATAAACTCCCGTCAATCGTAATAGATCTACAGTACATCAGTCAAAGCGAGCCTGCTGCCATCATCCACGTCTTCACCATGACATCCTGAGCTGTAAAACATGTGCTGGCTCACACTCTCAGTCTTATTATACACACACTCACACGTATACACACAAATTCCCTCCAGCTCTTCCTGACCTGTTTAATCATGCTGTTTAGCGCTCCAAAGAGCCGTTGACATTCCCACCTCACCCTCTGCTCCATTGTGCATTCAGAGCGAGAGGATCTCAAGTCTCTTCCTCACCCTCCATGTCTTATCCCTGACCACGATTAGGATGGAGAAGACACTGCTGTGTACAATACAGTAACACAGTCAGAACAAAACACATTTATACTCTTAATGTTGCTGAGGAATATTGAGTCAAAAGCTAAAGCATAAGTATGTTTAGATATTCTACGTAAAATCATCAAGACTGGAATAGTTCTTTGAGGCACACCAACAGCACATATTTCTCCCTTTTCTGACCCATTCATATTGGGTCTTGTAGTCTCTACTGACAAGTTACAGCAGCTGTTTTGTTAAATAGGAACTGTTTGAAAATGTGTTGTGTTGGTGTGCCTGTAGGAACATGGTTGGGAAACACTTGCCTAAATGGTCCTGGCCAGTGGTTCAGAACTAAGAAACAAGTCCACCGTTAAGATGCAAATATACCTAAAATTCCCTAATATAAAGTGTTTTTTATGGATTTGGAACTTTTAATTTGGCTAAAAACACCAGTTTGAAGTTAAACGCTCGGTAGATTTATTTCTTACAAATGTAGCTTTTCACCTCAAAAAAGATGTTAATTGGTGAACTGACCAAAAGACCCTCATTCTGATGGTGAGAAAGTAACATAATGTTAGCTTTATCCAAATCTCTTCCAATGAAGAAACAAACATATTTATATAGCGGCCATGCCTAAGGGGGAATACATTTCTTGTAAGTTTTCATTATGTCACTCTGTATTTTTGATAATGTATATAATGTAATCCTATTTTACTTTCCAGCCAGGGGTGGTTTTGGAACAGTGGGACACAGGATTAGCCCAGACAACTGTGAATGAGAATTGGGTCATCCTTTGGTGACATTAAGAGCATGATACACTGAAAAAACATATAGAGCATCAGCATGCTATGTTTTTGTTGTTGTTGTTGTTTAGTTGTTAAAAAAAATATTCCTTTCAATATTATTGCAGATAAAACTAAAAAGTAAAGACTACCCTTTAGTTCTCAACCACTGGCCAGGACCATTTAGGCAAGTGTTTCCCAACCATGTTCCTACAGGCACACCAACACAACACATTTTCAAACTGCTGCTGAAACCTGTCCCACAAGACCCAATATGAATGGGTCAGAAAAGGGAGAAATCTGTGTTGTTGGTGTGCCTCAAAGAACAGTGTTGGGAAATACTGCACGTGAGTACCTCAGAAATCTTTAAAAATGTCTGCATAAAATTATTTAAATTAATATATTTCAACAAATGTGGGGAGTCATGGCCTAATGGAGTCAGACCTGTAACACGAAGATTGTGGGTTCGAGTCCCAGGTCTGATTTGGATCGTTGGTGGGGGGTGTGAAAAACCAGCGCTCTCTTCACCTTCAATACCATGACTGGCCACTGCTCTGGATGTGTGTTTAAGGTGTGTGTGTATGCGTGTGCGTTCACTGTTGTGAGTGTGCACTTTGCATGGGTTAAATGCAGAGCACTAATTCCAAGTATGGGTCATCATACCATTAATTTACTTTATTTACATATGTGGCATGTGCGAATGGAGTGAATATGCAGAGATCATCGCTATTGTCTTATGGAAAAGAGCTATAATCATCTCCATTGTGGAAACACTGTCCCAAAGATAGATGAAGTAAGATCAGCTGCCTGATTACTGACAAAGATGTAAATCTTGGCATGAATCTTAATGAAAACAAGCTACTTTAGCTCTCTGTCAGAGGCGCTAATAATGGCTTAATTAACGCTGAGCAGTGGTTAGTCCCTGTCTGAAAGGAAGGTTACTACTTTTTTCTCAACTCTTCCAGTGTCTAATGAAACCTGACAACATTTCCTCAGATTAACGAGAGCCTTGTCGTGTGTTTTCAGAAATCATTGTTTCATTTGCCTGTTTTGAAGTGCAGTAAAATATTTTGTTTACTACAAGCCAAGCCAGTTGAGGATAAAATGATTTCTTAGTTTTCTAAAGTGCAAGTAAATGGTGCTTGCCCGTGCAAAATTTGTCAGGTTCGATTTGTTGTTGTCATGATATTGCAATGCGGTTGCTAATCTGTTTTGGTTGTTATGTGGTAGCCTTCCAGTCAACAGCCTGCAAGTTTCTGTGATCTTGTGGTCCCTAAACAAGTCTCACGTCCCACTTTAACATTCTTTTTATAAAAACATTCTGTCTTTTGCATTAATTAGACATAATATTAAATGTAAATATTTTGAATATATACTGTTAAATATATTTTTAACTTATTTTAAATAAAAAATATTAAGCACTGCAGCTATTTTCAAAATTGATAACACTATAAAAATTGGTTGTTGAGCTGCAAATCAAAATATTATAATGATTTCTGAAGGGTCATTTGACACTGAAGTAATGATACAGAAGAATACATTCACACACACACACACACACATATATATATTATATAGGGTATCATTTGTGATTAATCGCATAAAAGTCTTTGTTTAAATAATTTGTGTGTGTATATTTATGTATTCGTAAATACACCGATTATTTTTAAGGAAAATGTGTTACATTTATATATTAAATATATTTACTTAAATTATATTTATATTTATTCATATATATATATATATATATATATATATATATATATTTAATTGCATAAAAGTTTTTGTTTACATGTGTGTGTAATATATACACATATTTTTTTAAATAAAAAATATCTTGCTTTCATATATTAAATATATTTATATAAAATATATTTATATGAATATAAATAAATACATTTAAATATCAATATATATAGTACACACACATTTATAATATAAACAAAAATTTATCTTTTATGTGATTAATCGCAAATCATCATTTGACAACATTTATTTGTCCAAAGCAACTTTCAGTGCATTTAAGGTATTACATATTTATCTGTTTATTTATATATATATATATATATATATATATATATACACTGTATATAAAGACTAAAAAAGAGTAAAAGGTGTCTGCCCCTGCTGAAAAACAAAAAACAATAGAACCCTGCCCAAAACACAATGGGTTTAATGGTCATAGAGGGAATTGTATTGGTTTTAATGGATTGGTTTTAAAGTATAATGGTGACTTCTGGTAAGTGGTGGATTCTATTGGTGGAGTGCTAAATCATTTTGGAAAAGTGCCCAAAACAGACCACAAAAGGGAATTTTATAATGGTTTTACTGGAAAAAGTTAATGGTTCATAATAGTGTTTAAACCATTAGAATTTCTGTGACAGCTTCTACTGGGTTTTTTTTAAACTGCTGTACAGTCGCAGTAAAGTATGTCAAAGTATTGTAGTCTGTTGCACCCTGCACAACCTAATGCTCAAAACTGACCCACAGAATAGGGAATTGTTATGCTTTACTTGATTTTCATCATCCACCATAGGAATTGTGTGAAAATATACAAGACAACTAGCCTGGGCCCGCCCATACTTCCTTTGATGCTACATTCATTTCGCAAGCAAAGTTAGTCTGGCCAAGCTGCCGTTTTAGAGCATTTTAGATTCCCAAAAAAGTGGGGACCAATGAGAAACGAGCACGAGCTCCTGCCCCCCGGCACGACTGAGGCGGGTGTAACGCGATGACGCAGCAGTTCTGCGACCATACCAGCTTTTAAACATGGCGTGTACCGAGCAGCAACAATC
>JAUMHI010000048.1:4515300-4544458 GCA_032359435.1 Enteromius unitaeniatus | reverse complement strand
TTTAGATCTTTAAGTCCATCTCATGAAAAATCGGAGCAGAAACAAAGGTGTTGCATTTATATTTTTGTTGAGTGTATGTGCCATCGATATAGTTTGCAGTAATGAGTTTGCCCATAAGGTGGCAATGCATGTATGTATCGTCAATTAATAGTTTTCGTGTTGTCACTCTCTTATAGAAACACCCATTCTGACTCCATTTTATCATGACCTCAAATCTAGGTTACAATGACAATTATTTTGTGTAATTTATAAAGTGATTATCTAAATATCGGCAGATATTTAGATAATATATAAATAATATATAAATATATATTATCTAAATAATGGCAGAGAGAAGCAAAAGTAATGTATGCTGTGTGGAAAATATGTTTTTTTTTTAAACATTGAATTTCATAAACACATTTCATTACAACAAATGCTATTGCAATAATGCTATTTTTAGCAACAATATATGATCTCTTTAAGGTAAAACTATATCTAACCAGAGTCTATGACCATTACCCTAGAACCAAGTTGACAAACTTTACCTCCTCTCATGGTGACATTATAAAATCATGATGTGAATGTTCAATGATCAAAGTTTGATACTGACTCAAATTTAGGCAGGTCAACAACACAGTTGCTCTGAATGGAAAAACCCATAGCCTCCACGGTCTAAGTATATAGACCAATTATATTATATATACCAATTATTATATTATATATAATGCCAATGTGTTAGTCTAAGATCTAAAACATAATTTCAGTCCATTACTAACCTGACTGTAGCTTAACCCGGTAACTTCCCCATTAATTGTTTTTTCATAGAAAACCAAAGAAAGTCCTTGGCATGCAGTTTAGCTCATTGCGTTCATGTTTTGGGCTCATCAGCTTGATTGTTAGTTTTATTAATAAGGTGTATATTAAATTTGGTCTTATTTGGTTATATCCATTAGTACACGTTAGTATTTTAGAAATTCTCAGTTTTTGTTCTACGTAATATGTAAGACTGACTCTGGAGAAATTTTCAGGTGTACTAGACACTTTTATTTTTCTTATAATGGTTCTTAATGTGAAGCTGGGCGTTGGGGGTGGACACACCTATGAACTGTATTTCAAGCCATCTGAAGTCGTGAGTCACATACACAACTTGGTATGGTACTTTCATTGTGCTTTTTGTTATTTTAACGGCTCCAGTCCCCATTCACTTACATTGTATGGAAAAGAGTTGCCTGTATTTTTTAACATATCTCATTCCAAGTCGTACCACTTTAAAACAACATGACCATGCATAAATGACGACAAAAATTTTTTGACAGAACCTTTTCTTTAAATCCATTGTACAGGTAAAAAAAAAAACGTTCTGTCTGGGATTTCTTGTAAGTGGTGACAGATGGTGAGAGGAGGATGTACCATGACTCATGCTGCTACAAAAATGGAAGCAAATAGGAGTCATTGAAATAAATTTGAATGTAACATTACATAAACAACAGCCTTACCTGTCTTTTCCTGCTGCTCTCTCTCTCTCTCTCTCTCTTGTTCCAGAACTCTCTGTGTGAGATCACCAGTAAGCTGCAAGCGTGTACACCTCACTTTGTTCAGTGTGTTAGGCCCAACAACGCAGGAAAGCCTGATGTGTTCGACAGCTTCCATGTATCCTCACAGCTCCAGTACGTGGGGGTTCTGGAGATGGTCCGCATGATCCGGTATGGATACCCAGTCCGTCTGTCTTTCACCAGCTTCTTGAGCAGGTGAGATCCACAGCCTGTAGTGGATGTGATCGTAAGGCACTTTCCACAACATGATACAATACAAATAGGTGCCCTAATACTGTCTGTAAGCAGTAAACCACATGTTCTTCAAATAAGAACTTTTTGCTGCTAATAATTATTAATATTATTTAACAATATTACAGTTGTATAGCATTTTTATCAAATAAACTAATTTCAATCAAACTAGAATTAAATATATATATATTTGTTTTTATAATTAGTGCTCAGCGGAATAATCAAGTCATTGTAGTATTGTATTGTATTATGAAATGTTATATATTCATTTAAAATAAATAAACAATAATAATAATAATATTTATTTACTTCTTGTTGGGTAAATGTGATGTGTTAAAAACGTAGTAGGCTTTGCTTTTCATGTAGTCTGTTTTTTAAATCAAGCAGTTTATATCCTAGTATGTTTCCCATGAGAACCATATATATTATATGGAGACTAACTGAGGTCAAGACGTCTGTTAAACTCTATTTCTGTGGGCATGTATTTATGTTTCTATACGGTCAGCACAAGGTTTTTCAATCCATTTCTGCCGCCAGGTCAAATGAGGTAAAGTGACATTCCTGCTGGAAATATATCAGAAGTGCACTTTCTCAGACGCTGATATGTGTCTGCCTGACTCAAGCTGTCTGCACTATATGCTCGAGATGGACTTTCAGTTCAGCTGAGGTTAGGCAGAAAGTATATACTGTGTGCGTGTGTGCTGAGAATAGCGTCTATGGTGTGACACTGGATTCACACTATGATTAATGCTCATAGGCCTCGGTGGGAACTTTTTTTTTTTTTTTTGAGTGGCCATTTTTTGATGGGGTGAAAATGGGGCAGTTTCAGAGCGGATGAAGTACTCTCAGATGGGTCACCCTGATCTTTGCTCAACTTCACATGACTTGAAGAGAGAGAAATGGGATAAAGCATCAAAGAGAAAGATTGAAAATTGGATTGAAAAAGGGGGCAGATTGTAATTTCAAGAAATCTTCCTTGTGCTTTTCAGAATGTTAGAGAAGAAGAAGATAAAAGTGCAAGTGAAAATGAAAGAGGAGCAGGCTGTTCCTTCTGTCAAGCAAAGGTTCAGTGTGACTCTGGCTTCATCTTCCTTGGGAACACAGTGCCTCATCTTCATGTCATACTGACACCCGTAGAATAGGCTGTTCCCAGTCTTTGCACAAACCAGACTTTATTTTAGGGGCTGGAGAGGCTTGTAAAGTTTCCGCTCCATCTTTTTTCTCTCATTTCATTACTCTGTCTTCCCTTTTCAAACTTAACTTTTGTCCAAAGGTCACAGAAGGATTAAGATTTATTTATGCATGTGATTTGAAAGTATTCTAAAATTAATTTGATTAAAATTGAAAGGGTTAATACATTTGATTTTAAGATTTCCTTTCTCTTTTCAGTGTTGCTATTGTTAGTGCATAGATTAGATCCCTGCAAAGACTAAAGTTTCAAAACCAAAGAGGTATTCTTTATAAAAGGTTTGACTTGTCCACACCCCCCTACAATGGCTCATTTAAACACGCCCCCACTTTTCTACCTCACAGAGTCAGTTTACTTTCATAACACCACTCAAATGTTTACACAAAGAAAGAAGGCGGAGCTATTATTCTCGCTGTAGTGTTGCTGCGGGTGCCATGTTCAGGAGACAATGTGTGTCATTTTGAAACTAAAACTACTTGGTCCGTGTTTCCAAAAGAGGACACAAAGTAAAAAATCAGTGGTCTAGTTGCATTTACAACACTATTCCAAAACAGTTCAAACAGAACAAATATTAGAGTGTGTTGTGTTTGGAGCATTTACAGATGACTGATTTCTAAACCTGACAGAGCAGCCTATGCTGGTTGTGCACTGAGACTATAAAGTTGAGCAATTCTAAATTTACAAGGACAGTCTGGTGCTTTTGACTCACAACCTTTAAGTTTGTTATATTTTCTTATTAAAAGAACCTGCTGCCTACTATTCAAATGCAAGTTTTGAGCAGTGTAGAGTAATGCTTGTTTGTCGTTTCTATGGTCACATAGTTCAATGCAGACATGGTGTTATGTTTACGAGGAACGATGCAGCGCGTGGAAATAATGTGCTTTTGGAACCTTACATTGCATAAACATGTTTTCAGCAATATCAACCCAGCATTTCTGTAATTCAGGTAGTAAACAAAACTTAAAAATGTTTTTATGTATGTAATGTGCATTGTCAACAGTTGATGGGAAGAGTATTCTTAATATGCATACCAAATCAGAATAATACGTAATACAGTATGTAATTATTCACAGTATTTTGATTAACAATGTCCTGCATGTTCATCATTGTGATGTATCGTGTTACCAAATACCAGCACATGTCTAATCTGTGCATTTATATAAACTGGTGTCATACGTTAGACACAAGATGTGAGCCCAAAGTGTAAACACATCCGTCTAGCTCATGTTTACATGAAAGAAACAACGGAAAAGTAGTGCAGTGGAATGGAAAAGAAAGAGTGTCTTTCTCGCCGTTTTATCATTTTAGATTTACTTAAGTGGTTAAATAATCTCCTTCCTCTCTGTTTTTCTGTGCAGCATAATTTCGGTGTGCTTTCATTAGATCACATGCTGCCCTTTCTGTCTCGCTCAGTAAAGGATAAAAGGATTACGGTAACATTCCAGTGCGATAATGAATCGGGACGCTGCTGGTCACATGACACTTTAAGTTTCCACTACCTGGCCGTAAACATCATGAATCTTTCAGAAAGAGAGAGTGTACGAGTGAGAGAGAGGGAGAGAAGGACTATGGACACTTTATCCTCTGAACATTTTAGCTCCTAGACAGCAGCTCGTGTTGACTCTGGATTAAATGACCCAGACATTTGTGACATTTGTGTTTAGACTGGGGATAAAATAGCTCAGATTATCCAGTGATTGTAAATACTGTTTTGACTGCATGAAATGAAGCAGATAGTCTTCTGATAAGCGTAACATTGCTGTTTTTTGAGAAACCTTTAGAAGAGCAAGATGTGTGGCAATCGGTGGTCACATGTGTCTCCTGCTCATTTGCATAAAGTGAAACTTTGACTCAGTGTGACATACTTTCCCATTCTCAAATTCCCATGATGCTCTGTGCTTTTTTGTGAGTGCATGGGTGACAAGGTTTGTTTTTGTCTGTGTATGTACGCGCGCGCGTGTGTGTGTGTGCGTGTTAGCATCACAATAATGCTACAGCAGGCCAGACAGGGTGAGAGTCTACTGATGGGATTCATGCGGACGAAGGCCAGACGATTATGATGGAAATTTGGGGCTTTTCAAGCTTGAGGTTGTCTGATACGGAGGTCAATTTTCATGGCCTTTCTTGGGGGTGCTTTGTTAGCATTGTGTGTGTGTGTGTGTGTGTTTGCTTCATGACATTCAAGCTGTTCGTATATATGCCTTTTTTTTGTGTGTGTGGCAAGAGCTGTACAAGCTTGGTTATTTAATTATTTATTTTTTTTTTTTAATGCTCTTATTCACTGATTTTTCTCTGTATCTTAATGTGTGTAACGTATCCTTATACAGAATCTGATTGTTTATCTTACTCCGCTTATTCATGCCCCCGTCACATTATATTTGTAAAACATGTCAGTGTTGATACTTCCACGTCTGTTGATTCATTGCGTCAAAAATAAGGCCAAATCTTAAGGCATCTGTCTATCAAAGGAACAGTCATTTCAACAGACAGTTCTGCAATATACAGTATATATGTAGTTGATGTATCAATGTGTCCTTATGGTGTGACAGTAAAAATGTTGACATAATTTTTACCATCTTATGGTTATTATTTCTCTAATTAATGTTTGGGGTTGTAAAAAACACACACACACACACACATATATATATATATATATATCATATTACAGAAATCAATTCTATAATCTTCAAATCTGACAAGCTCTCTCAGGCATTAACTTATCATTTCTGTTTGCACTGCCCAGAGCAAACAACACACAAATTGCTAAAAACAATTTCCCCTTTTCTTGTGCCATGTGCCAGTCTTTGTCCAAGCACACGTGTGTTGATTTTCTGTTGACTCGTGGGTAAATAAAGAAGTGAAGCCTTGGATAAATGAGGCTTTGTGTTTGCTTATGATGTGGAGTCATGTGTACCCTCCATCCACCATGTCTCTTCCAAAGACGCCTTGACTTCCCGAGGCTGAAAAGAGGCTGCGAGTAACAAAGAACCCATTCACAACCTTCCGTGCCGCCATCAAGCCATTCATGAGCATGTATGAGGGTGAAGGGAAAGTTATTATATTTTTGAATGGATGTTGGTTTTTATATATCTGTGACGTGCGATCAAGAAGTTGAAATCAAGGATGATTTGATTCTTTGAGTACAGTATTTTTCTTCTCTGTCATCATGGTCTTTATGAATTAAGTGTGTTGTGTAGCCTGAGGTGTGTGAAGCTTATTTATCACGGTTAAGCTCAAGCCTCAGGACAAGCTACTCATCCACCCTTGAACGCAATGCAGCATCCTTACTGTATCGCACACCACAGCACACACAGACTCAGAAACAAATGCGTGGATCTGAGTCAGAGTAGACCGTGTTTCATGAACTGAAACTTCATACTGAAGTATTCATTACGTGTTCTTAAAGGGATAGTTTACCCCAAAATAAACATTCTGTCATCGGTTGCTCGTCCTCATGACGTTTCTTTTTTGTTCAAACCTGTATGGTTTAGTTTATTTTTAGGAACAAAAGATATGATTCAGATTTGAAGAAGGTTGTTTTTCATTCATGTTTTTCCAAGGCAGTGAGATCCAGAATTACACTGGATGACTCGATGCCCATAGGGGGGTAAAAAAAAAAATATATATATATATATATATATATATATATATATTTCTTTTCTTTTCCAAATAAAAGAAGAAATGCACACAGGTTTTGCAGTGACATAAGTTAGATTTTTAAGTATGGTTTTTTTTAACTAGAGTTTAAGTTAAATGGTTTTGTCAGAACTCTTATGCTCACCAAGAATGCATTTATTTGATTAAAATAAATATAATATAATAACATTGTGAAATTTTAATTGAATTTAAAAGAACTTCTTTGTGTCTCCAAAAATGTTCAAATGTAATTTTAAGCATCATTATGCATCATTATATCGCAGCTTTCACATGCAAAATTTATTTTTAATCTGAAAAGATTCTCATAACAGGAACAACCAGCTGCCTGTGCCTTACTCATTTTATCTGGTATATTTGTTTTGCACAAACACTCGTGTGATATTTATTTATATTTTTACCAGTGAGAGGCTTTTATGGATAACAGCTGGCAACAGGAAACCCTGCAATAATGCACTGATTTACATAAGGCTTTCTCTGTACCTTCCCTTTTTTTTAGTACGCTCAGCTCCAGTACTTTGAGAGGTACTAATATAAATGCTCATACACAAGCTCCCTGCTTTTTCCCTAACAGCAGAAATGCCATCAGTGGTTCTTATCACCATAATGATTCTCAGAATAAGAGATGATAGTCTGTTGTCATCCTCACTGTTTTATTGTGGCTATTTGCTGTGAATATTGAGTTAGATCTCCCCCTCCCATAATCCCAATTCAGAGCTTAACTGCCTGGCAGTCGACCCTGTTGAGTTCATATGACTCAATTCCCAAAGGCCCTACAAACTGTGAGGGCATCGATAATGTTCATATTCATATACAAGAGGTCTTTGGTTTCCCCTGGCTCCCTTCATGGTTGATGACTCCTATGGGAAGCCATTGGTCCTGGTCATAGAAGGGTTAGGGGAAGTTCAGAAGCACCAGGCTGCTGTAAATCACCTTGAAAGGGAGACGCTGAGTTAATTTGGTTTAAGGCATAAGCAAGTGTTTGACTGAGCGCATGTAGAAGCCCCCCAATACACTACATCCTTTCAATCCCACCCTCCCATCTGTTCACCATGTGCCACTTGACCAATGCATGAAAGCTGTGTGCTCAGTCGAAATGGTGAGCATATCGTGTACATTATTTATTCATTTTTGTTGAAAGTCAGGATGTCAATTTTCACTCTCGCATTAAGATTTCTTGCATCACGAATCACAGGCATGACACTTTAATGGTCCATAATGCAGCTGCCTACGAGAAAGTGGATTCACCGCATGTTTAATTGTGTTAATATGCAGGCAGAATAAAAGATCAATTTTGTGAAGTTTATTGGAAAGTCACATCAAAAATGCAGAATGCTTTGGGAATGAGATGGGTAAATGCTAGATATTTAAAAATGGGTGTGTCCTGTCGTTTTGTTTTAATTTGCTGTAGCACAAAAAGGCAAAAAGAGTATTCCCAGCAAATCTGAGAGAAAAGATAGTGGACTCTGACTTTTTGTTATCTTTGGCATCTGAGAACAGATTTATTCTCGTGTGCTCTTAATATAATTTCTATGAATTTTATTTGTAATATAATTTCAGCCTGTTATCCGATTAGCCAATTGGAGCTGAGAGGCTTCACTTTAAATAGCCCAAATTCCCTTCCTCCTGCATCTCGTTCTTGCATCCCTCCGCCGTCCCTTACTCCACCTATAGACCTCACCTTCCTCCTGGAGGGCACACAGGGTTCGAGCCGTACGCCAAGCTCTGCCCGACCCTCGCAGGCAAGGGGTTAAAATCCCTAGAGTTCCTGCCCGTTCCCCAGACAGCAAGCCAAACACACTATTCTATTTGTTATTAATGAGGAAGTGCAAACTTGTGATATGTGTTTTGTATGCAGCTTGTGGTATTTTTGTAACAAAGGATTTATGACAATAAGCAGTGTGGCGTTATTAAACATAGGCTACAAAAAGTGATTGTCTGCTCATTATAGAATCAATATCAACTATAAATGACATTTGAAAGTTATTATAAGCACTCAGTGATGGTTTAAAGTGGCTTTTTTTTTAAATGCTATTTCTGTTTGTATTTTAAGATGTTTTCTTGTAAGTATTATAGATAGTTTGTGTTTCTGGCAAAGAACCAAACTTTATCTTTATTTAATGCTGTATATTTAGGACACTGTTTAGTCCATGTGTGATGCACTTGCATCTGAGAAAAAAAATGCATTGTTGGTCAGCACCACCTACCTAAATGTAAATTAGCAGAATGCAACCAATTTCACCTCACTTTTTCGCAGTGTGTTCAGTGTGAAACAGCCTTAAAATTAAAAAATTAATTTTTTTTTGTAATTAGTATGGATCACACATGCTCTCGTCCTTCCTTTGTGAATTCCTTTAGTCTCATTGATTATTAAACCCCATTCCCTTGCGCCAGATGTTCATAACGCATAATCCAAATGCACAAACACACACACGTGTTGGAGGGGTGTGTCTACAGTCGCTCCACAGATGCTTGATCCCGCTTCTCCAGAACAATGCAGCAAAGCTCTCTAAGTTTGACCTTTTTCTGTGAATGGTTGTCTTGCCAACAGCTATGGCAGCAGATGCTGAGAAGGCTTCCAGACTCTGAAACCCTTTGACCCTCGAATTGCATCTCTCTGTGGGTTTTCCCACCAAGGGAGCAAAGCTGATTGAGCATTGTCTTTTGTAGCTTAACCTCAGAAGTCCTAGATGGTTATTTCATTTGAAAATCTCAGCCCTCTTAAACAAGGCCAACAGGAAGTGGGTAGCCCTTATGGTTAATGCAGACAGCATTCCCGTACAGGCATTAGTGACCATCATTCTATAACGCAGCAGTAATGGGCTCATAGAGTTCCCTTGCAGTTGAATATGTGGATGACTGTGATGTTTTGTGGGTTTGTGGTGCAGATACAGAGAACTGGTGGACACCATCCTCACTGACAGGAAGAAAGCACCCGCAGAGGAGAAGTGCCGCCACATTCTTCAGCATTGTAAACTCCAGGGCTGGCAGGTGAGTTACTGAAGACGTCTACTGAGCTTTAAGGAAATGTTCATATACTGGACTGTAAGGTAGGCAACGTAATTGTGTTCTAATATATCTATATTTGACCAAATTCTATACCAGCATCACATCTATCATTTGCAGAAAAAAGCAGTTCTTGAATGTATTATGACAATATCATTAAAATCCAATGTGGCAGATGAATGATACGCTATTTTACACAATGTATACAGTTTGTGAGCTTTGCGTTTTCTGCCTCATTAGTTTAGCATAATGCTAGCATCAAACTCTGCTGAACTCAATTGTAAGTTGAGACTCATGTGATGTAATATAATTTGGTTATTAGGTTACATAGCAATTATGATGTTTAAACTGGAAGTAAAAAAAGAAAATCTAATCAAATTAACTATTTTTTTTTTCTTTTTTTGCATGTTTCTGCTAAAGAAAGGATTTTAGGTAAAGGTCACACATGGAGTAAAGTAAAATGAACAAATTTAATATATGCTTTTTTGCTGAACATTAAACACAAACAGGTATTTTCCTTTTCACAAAAATTCATAAATAACACTTCATTTTATTATTTTCTACCAGATTCTGTCCTGCGTAATGTAAAGCATGCTGTGAACTAAAAAATTCTAGTCGTTTTGTTTCAGTCAATAACGATTCACCAAGAAAGTGGATTAAGTAAACTTTAATTTGAAATATTTAAGTGGGCTGTACGAAATTAAATTAAGTTGTGATCAGATGTTCAACAATTGTGTGGCTTTGGATGATTTCAAATAAATTGAACAAGCAGCGTGTATACAGGTAGTAGGCAGCAAACTCGATTTTAGAACAGAGCTAATGTGATTACCAATCTCTCTTCCAATTTTCTTCTCTTGTTCAGATGGGGAACAGTAAGGTTTTCTTGAGATACTGGCAGGCCGATCACCTTAACGACCGCTGCCATCAACTGCACAGGAAGATTATTGTCTGTCAGAAAGGTAAAGTTATCAACAGAGACTGAGTGGTCATACTGTATGATCTGTCACCAGGCTCATATTTTTACTTAATCTGTGATTTAGTGGTGCGTGGCTGGTTGGCCAGACAATGTGCGCGTCGCAGGCTCACGTCTCGGCAGCAGGAGAAGTGTAACATCCAACGGTTCCTGCAGGGAGCAGAGGACTTGGGTATGCGTACTTACGACAGTCTGGTCATCCAAAACGCAGCCGATATCGCACGAGAGAATGACCGCCTCCGGGGTCACATCAGCGCCCCACCACTGGGCGAGAGACCGGAACCTGTGGGCAAAGAAGAAGACTCGCCCAAGAGGTGAAACTTCTAGCAGAGAATGTGTTTCTTTTAAATGAACCATGAATTGTTAGTAATCTCTTTTTACAATACACACCTCAATTAATCAAGTTATTGAAATTAGCTATTTTTAGGGTAACAAGGTTCTCTGATTTTCAGACGTCAAGTGTGGTCCTGTCTCTATTGTTTAATTACAGTACTTCTTAAAATAAAATACAGATCAAGAAAACAGTCATATTTAAATGGTGTCCCTTAGAGGATCGCTAACACGAAATGTTGTTTCGTCTGAGGTAATTCAATCAGATGTGACATTCCAAATGTATCCATGCTACTATGAGACTTCCTCCTGAAGGATTATATTAGACACTCTATCAATCTTAATTATGACAGTATGTGCCATTAGTTTGTGACTAATGTTAGAATTACTGAAACTTTGTAATGTTAGTGGGAATTCAGCTAAAAGAATGTCTGATCTCAGATAAGTTGTAGATACTATTAACAGTGGAACACACAGTATGTACTTCCATCTCAATCTGAAAAGGTCTTCAAGCTTTTTGATTGATATTCAGTACCCAGAATTGATTTTAAATGCAAAACATCCACTGTTTTTACACATTGATATAGTCAAAAAGGGACCAAAACTAAATTCTATGACCCATGTTAAAAGGGATTTCAGGCACTCCACTGCCTGTGATGAAATCACAGTATCAAAGGACATTAAGTGGCTTGATGCTTTATTAAAACTGTCCAAAAACACAGGATAGATTTATGTAGAACTTAGGCACAATGCAACAGTTGCCAAGGAAGTGCTGATCAGCATCACTGGAAAGGATCTGTTCATACAAGCATAAACACAGGTGTTTTGGGGTGACCATTGTCATCGGCAGTGCCTCCATCATTCGGCATATGACCATCTGCTCTTATGAAGGGGGTGGGCTTCTTGTTCTTCAAAACATGCACAAGCATTTGTCAAATACATTCACTTTTAGCATCACAAACGAGGGAGGTGCAGGTGACTGAGTGATGGGGGTTTCATAGCTAATCTAGATGTGGCAAACTCAATCAGTGAGTCAAGAGGAGCTCCATACTGCTAATCAGAGAGAGATAAGACCCTCCCCCGCTCTGGGTTGCTGAAATCTCCTTAGGGCTTTAAGTCACTGTAACCCCTCACCCACCCCCTGTTCCCCGAATACCATCCACCCCAACACTCCATCGCCTTTCCTGCGAGAACAACAGATGGCAGGCCCAGATTATTGGGGAAATATCAAACAAGAGTGTGCATGTCACATTAGAGTATTACAGAAATCAGCTTAGACTTAAACAATCAGCAATGTAAATAATCTTTTCAGGCTTTCTGTATATAATAGAGTTTCGAATCATAATGCAATGCTAATTCACTGGTATCAAGGAAAAAAAAATCAAATAAGTAGTCTCTGTGTTTTTAATACTAATACATGCTAAAAAAGCAAATAGTAAAACAAAGTGGTTATACAGTATATCTGTATATAATTTCGTTTTTTACCACAGTTCATTGTGTCCCGACTACAATGAGGTACCACTTTTTGTAAATTAATTTGATCTGCATATCATGTCGTTATTAAGATAACATTTTGAATCAATTGACAAGCATAGTCATTTGTTTTCTTTATTTTTATTTTTGAGGGAACACCCATTCCGGTTAGCGAAATGTAATGAAATCTTATCCCAGATATAAATGGACAGCTTGACATTGGTGTATTGATTTTATGAAGGTTGAGGCTGATCCTCCAACACATGACAGCTGCTTAGCACCTTCACTACCCATCATACATTGAGACAGGACATATGCTTCTAGTCTGATAGTAAGTGAATGATTGAAAGAATGAACATGTGAATGAGTAATTGTGTGCTAGATTGGGGAGGGGGAAAAGATACCAGTCATGATGAATGACAGAAATAGCACAAGAAATCTTATTTCCACAAGCAGTTGTACCATTTGAATTTGCTGAATTATTCATCCCATCATCCTTTTGTTTAGGGTTGTTGAAAAAAGTGGGAGGGTTAACGATGTGGCAGGCCGTGGGGGGAACAGACCACTCCGACATTTCCGCTCCAGCTCTGTGCCTCTACCCCTGGTTATGGACAGCTTGGTACACTCCAGTATTGGGACATCAATCAAAGCAGCCCTTCAGCCTGCGCCACACTCCACTGAGGAGGGAAATGGAGGAAGCCTCTCCTCCCCACGAAAGCAACCTCCTCCCAAACCCAAACGAGACCCTAATACACGTCTAAGTGCATCGTACGAGGCAGTGAGCGCAGGTCTGAGTATTGCACCCAAAGACAGCCCTGCTGAGGGTCAAGCATCTCCATCTGGTAGCCCACCAAAAACCCAACTCTCTCCTTCTGATCGTACGTATAAATAAGAGCTCAAACATTCACTTCATGTCCAAAAGTATGTGGACACCCTCTTCTATTATACATGATGTATTGACCTGCACAAAGCCTAAACCTGAATCCCACTGATTCACCTTTGGGAGCCAGACCCCATCATGCAACATCAAGGTCTAACCTCACTGCTGCGCTTCTGTCAGTGTGGGTGCAATACTTGTATCCCTATTCCAACATCTAGTGAGAAAACCTTTCCAGAAGAGTTCAAGGAGAATTAGGGAGTACCAGCTTGCCATTATTAAAAGTGGTTTAAATATAATAAATGGCATTTTAATACTACATAATCATAAATGCAGTGTGTAGGTGTGGTGTTCAGAGGTCCACATACTTTTGGCCATATACATGTTTCATGCAACACAGAACTAAATGTCTTAATCTACTGAAAAATTGAAAATTCTTCCTGACATTCCATTAAATAGCTTTTCCCTTTCCTTCCAAAACCATCCATCATCCCTCTCTGCCTCCAGCTCTCTCTAAACCACGCCCTCACAGTGATGACTACAGCACCATGAAGAAGATCCCACCCCCCAAGCCCAAACGCAGCCCTAATACCAAACTGACTGGCTCGTATGAGGAGATCTCTGTACCTTCTCCTGCAAGGCCCACGGACATGAAACTTGTCAGCCTGTTACGAGGCGGCCACTGCTTGGGCCTCATCCAGCGAGCGGCATCTGCAGATGGCCCTCATTCTTCTGTGCTAAGCCTATACCCCTGCCAGGATGAGGAGGATGTGTATATTGAGATGGTGGGGGCCTCAAAAGCCCTCAGCCTGGCCGACTCCCACAGTCCAGAACTGGGAGAGGCGGTATACGAGGAAATGAAGTACTTCCCACCTGATGACATGGGGTCAACTCCGGTGATCAAGCCTGAAGCTGTCAATCCCACTACAACTACCCTACCTCCCCCAGTTCTGGAAATGAAGAGGCCTGTGACTTTGATGGAGCACCCTTGCACGCTCGGGGGAAAGCAGCAGAGCAAGGATGGGACGTCATGTGACATTCCAGCTCCATTCCCCAACCTTCTTCCACACCGTCCCCCACTTCTAGTCTTCCCTCCGTCTCCTGTCACCTGCTCTCCCGCCTCAGATGAGTCCCCCCTTACACCTTTGGAGGTGAAGAAGTTGCCAGTGTTTGAGACCAATCTCAACTACACCAGCCAGGATGGGGGCAGCCCACTCTCACCACAATACACCCGGCAAAGAGCTGACTCCTCACCGAGTCTTTCCGTCTTAATGCCAGACAAATCTACGCCACCCTTGACTCCTCCTCCCCCTCCTCCCCCTCCAGCAGCACTTCCACCTCCTTACCGTCCACCGTCCCATTTCCCCTTCCCTCCTGAACCAAACTTCTTGGCCCTGACCCGTGCAGCTTCTGTGGCTACCACAGATTCCCCCAAAGTCTCCCATAAAATAGGGCACGGTCTGGCAGAGACACCCCCAAGCAGTTCCAAACCTCCCTTCTCCCCAGTAAAGACATCGAGGCCAGAGCCCCGCAGAGCTCACTCCTGCTCCTCCTCGCCTCTACTCTTCAACCCTGCCAATGGGAGACCCCTCACCAGCCCTCTAGATGAGCTCAACACCCTTTTCAGCTCAGGGCGCAGCCTGCTCCGCAAGTCCACCACTGGAAGAAAGATCCGTGACAGCGGTGAGTAAGGGTGTTTTTGGATACATGTGTTTAAAAGGTGCTGTTGGTCCATTTGTGGCACCAAAAATAATTTTACACATGAATGACCAATGCAGGTGTTCATATCAGGCTTCTCAGTCAGAAAAAGCTATGTTGAAAGCGACACAAAGTGACAGATTTTCTACTTTTTCTGAAATATTGTGTTTTACAGTAAAGTCAGTCATACAGATTTATAATGACATGAGGGTAAATACCTACGTTTCTATAAATTTTAAAGAAAATGTTATGCATGATGTAGTGACCTGCACAGAGCCTAAACCTGAATCCCACTGATTCACCTTTGGGAGCCAGACCCCATCATGCAACATCAAGGTCTAACCTCACTGATTTATATTTAATAAACTTCAATAAAAAACTCAATGAAAGCATTTGCATTAACTGATGTAATACTAAAACATTTGTTTTCCTCTCGCAATAAGTCAAGTTGGATGTTGGTGATATATGGGAGTTTTTGTGAAGTTGACCTGTTACTATTGGGCTTATTTTCAATTCGCAGTTTCAGTTTGCCTAATTTAATAATGGAAACATAGTTTATGATTGCACAGTTTTCATTTCTGTGTGAACTACCCTTTTAAACTGCCGTATTGCATGCTTCAGAGACATGAATAACAGATTTGTCTTAAATCACAGATTTTCATAGCTCATCAAAGGAGTTTACGTTTACCAGAACACATGGTCATGCTTAATTTGCTTCAGGAGCATTAAAATAGTCTGGTCAAATTATAGAAACTTTCCCAGCACTCTTCTGGTTAAATGTCATTTCATATATGTGGTTACTGAAAGGCACGTCCTGTTTAGTATGGTTTTTCTTGACTCATCCAGTGCCATACTTTGTGTTTGTCAGAAAACAGTGAGGTCAGTGCTGATAAAACAGACATTTACTATAAAACCTCAGTGTTCTCTTTCAGAAACCCATTCTGATGCAGGCCCAGTGTTTATGTACGATGAAGGTTTAGGCTGTATTTTGCATCTGCTCTGGATAACTTTTGTCACAACAACATCTTTATGCAACAACTGCCCTTAAATGCTTCTACACTATAGACCAAAAGATTGAACTCAGCCAGAATAATCTAGAATGGTGTCCTGACATCTTTATTTATTTTTTATTTTTAACTAAAATATAATGCACGTTAAGGATGTATCCATTTAAGCAAAAAAGCATTAAATGTCACATTAAGATAAGATAATTTGACAAGAAAGCATCCTTATGAAGGATGTTGGGTGTGCGTGCCAATTTAGTTCACATGCTGTGTCTAACATAGATTTCTTCGCCTCCTCCTCTTAACCTTTGTGTTTAATTTAAGAAGCTTTAAGCTTGATCTATTCCCATCATGAATTTATGACCTCGACCCATATGTGCTTGTGTGCAAAATAAGTTTCAGAAATCCAGTGTTGTTTCACAAATGCGCAACTGACAAGATTAATTTAAATCACGTAGGCCAGGGATTGTTGAGATGTTTTACTTTTTCCTTCTGGAAGTGAGAAACATCTGTCTGCATTCTGTTTTTTATGCATTACCAAGATCACGAAAGATCAATACAATTAACTTAGCAACCACTACGACTTTATGCATTAATCTGAAGCAGATATTTTTAAACTCTATATGGAAATACAGCAAACATAATTTTAACACTATAGACTCTCATTTGATTGTAATTAATGATTGAGATGTCTGGTCTGGTAATTTTCTGTGTAACAGCATTTTCTGGGATGTTATAAAGACATAATCAATGAGCTTTAATTATTGCATGCATGTATTATGTTGTCTATAGATATATATATATATATATATATATATATGTGTGTGTGTGTGTGTGTGTGTGTGTGTGTGTGTGTGTGTGTGTATATATATATATATATATATACACATACAGTATATTCATATATATACTCGCATAATAATATGGTATTTGTATACACACACACACAAAAACACATACAGTGGGGCAAGAAATTGTGCACCAATTGTGCAAGTTCTCCCACTGAAAAAGAAGAGAGAGGCCTGTCATTTTCATCATACGTATACCTCAACTATGAGAGACAAAATGAAAAAAGAAACCCAGGAAATCAGATTGTAGAATTTTTTAAGAATTTATTTGCAAATTATAGTGGAAAATAAGTATTTGGTCTATAATAAAATATAATCTCAATATTTTCTTATATACCCTTTGTTGGGAATGGCAAAGGTCAAAAGTTTTCAAGTCTTCACAAGATTTCCACACACTGTTGCTGTAATTTGGCCCATTCCTCCATGTCGATCTCCTCTTAAGTAATGTTTTGGGGCTGTCATTGGGCAACACAGACTTTCAACTCCCTCCAAAGATTTTCTAAGGGGTTGAGATCTGGAGACTGGCTAGGCCACTCCAAGACCTTGAAATGCTTCTTACGAAGCCACTCCTTCTTTGCCTGGGCGGTGTGTTTGGGATCATTGTCAGCTGAACTCCAAACTCCTCCAAACACGACAAGTTATATTTTGGTTTCATCAGAAATGTTGCTTGTTTGTTGGTGACCAAATACTTATTTTACCAACGAATTTACCAATTAATTTATTATTGGATTTTTTGTTTTCTTATTTTGTCTCTCATGGTTGAGGTAAACCTAAGATGAAAATTACAGGCCTCTCTCATCTTTTTAAGTGGGATATGTTTTTGCCCCATTGTACATACTAAATCAAAACAGAGAGGAAAAAAAATATCTATATCACACACACACACACACACACACACACACACATATATATATATATATATATATACACATATATATATTTTTGTGTGTAATATAGATATTTTTTTCCCTCTCTGTCTTGATTTAGTTTATTGTAAAGGGCACAGGGGGTGTTAGCTCCAGTCACATAAATATTACATGGAAAAGAGATGATGTAGCTATGAAATATTAAATATCAAAGTCTCTCGCTCTGCTGACGGATGTGAATCGCTGCAATGTGTGTGAATCCCATGAGTACAGTGTGTGCGTGTGTTTGCGCATCTTAGGACACATTCAGTGTCACACCAGAGCAGGGAAAATTACATCTCGCGTTACTGTACATGTTGTGACTTTGTGTGTGTGTGTGTGTGGGTGTGTGTGTGTGTGTGTGTGTGAAATGAACAAACATTAATCTGTCATAATGTTTGTATAAGTATCATGCTTGAGAAATATTTCAACAACACAACATTTTTGCATGCTATATTGCACCTTTTAAGTTTAATTGTTATAAAGCCCTCATATTTTCTACTATGTGTATATATATTTATATACATCATGTGACTGATGTTGGGGAAAATAATCATTTTAATATCAGTTGAAATTCAATTATGAGGCACAAAAAAGGGTTTAATTATAAAAATGCAAAACAGAAGCATTTTCATTCAAGGACTTTTGCCCCTGCTGTATATTCCTGGTCCTGAAGGACTTAAAATCTAAATGTAATCTTCATTTGAAATTGAATGTTGTTTTAAAGACAAACCCATTTAGACATTAGTGCTCAGAAATGCATGCTCATGATTGCCAATCACAAGAGTAAAACAATGTGACCTTGTGTGAATATATAGTGTCTGCAGGGGTCCCAGACACAAAGCAGCAGTTAATGAAACTCTGATAACCCCAGACGCTGGCTGGGACGTCAGATGCTCATGACATGAGTGAGAGCATGCTGTAATGGAAACAGGGCTTTTAACAGGGCTTTAAATGGGCAGCTGACCCCTATGCTATATCCATCCCTGTGGCGGTCAGATCCAAGCAGACACACATGCCATGAGGCTCAAGCATCCCCCCGTTCTTCTGCTCTCCCTGCCATCAGCGTCATTGCTAGACTTAATCATTCCTGACCAGAGCAGCTGCAGATGCCCCTGCAAAAATGTTAGCGACTCAAGGTGGCAGGTGTTAACTTGCATGTCACGTCCTCCTGCGTGCACATTCTGCATGTCACCTTTTTTTGTCATAAACTGGGAACACATAAGTCAATGGTCACAGATAGATGGTCTGTGGGGCCTTTTTGAGGTTACACGTGCGAATCAGAGCATTTCTTCAATGTTTTTCTTTATTTCTTTTCTATAGGACTCTCAAATTCCAACATTAACCTGCCAGGTCGAGAGGATCATGGCCCCCTCTCTCCGTCAGCACAGTTACAGGATAAAAACGCCAACAACCACACATCTCCCAACTCTTCAAACCCTGCGCCCATTGAGAACGGCAACCAGATCTCTAATGGTAATGGCACACAAGAGTGATAAAGCTTGTGAAGACAGCACACCAAACACTGAATCCATTTCGGTAACCACAAATAATTTGCAATTGCATGTTTTAAACCAAAACAGATCACATATACACAAAAATAGGTTTGGGTGTCAATATGCATTTGCATGTGTATTTACAACAAAGTATTTATTAATGAGACCCATTATATAAAAAAATCATATTAACATCCAATTCTGGAATTTCGACAAATGCATGCTAATTAAAACATGCAAAATGCTTTGAATCTTGACTCTATAAATACACTACTTTAGTGACAAAAAAATGGATGTATTTGTTATGAGAACAGCACCGACAGCAGCAATGGTTGTCTAGTATCATAGCTGGTTGACTCTGGTATCATAATTATTCCTGAATTCCCCAGTAGTAAATACGACTTGAGAGGCCGTTCACGTACAATTAGGAAACTTGTCCTTACAATAATTCTGATGACACGTGATGGCAGCATTATGTGCATCCATCCAATTATTCAAAGCTCAATTGCATGTCATCCGCCGGCCCAGCCTTCCCCCAAGGGTTGTTTACAGCTCCAGTGACTGCGTAACCTTTGGCCAGCTGAGCATGACATACGTCACGATGGCACAGCGCTTTACATGTATGAGAAAATATTGGAGATAAAGTGAGAGAAAGGGAAAGTATGGCAGGTTAAGAGCAGTTAGCGGATTTGGAGAAATGGACAAGGTAAGATGGAGCGAGTTGACCCAGAAGCTATCACTGAGGCATGCCGTGATTAAAATGAAAGGCCCTGGACTTGATAAAGTGCTCTCCTAAAGAATCATCAGATGGCTCAGGGTCTCTCTGTCTCTCTTACACAAACACATACACTCACTGTCTTGGCCTTTTGTCCTCTCAGGGAGGCTAATATCTGTGTGGTGGAGGGGGGGACTACATATTCCACATGATGGGATGTAGTGGGAGGAAGTTTGAAACAGCCAGCAGTGACCTATACACTCAGCCATTAAATGCCTGCATCTTGATGATAATGGTATATGAACTAATGGGAATTTCTCAAAGGAAGTAGCAGTATTTGCAAGGCAGCAGAAGAATAGTGTTAATGTTTTAGGGAGGTCAGGTTTAAGGCATATCTGTTGCACATGAGCTTTTAAGTTTTTTGAGACTGATGGCTTTTAGAACCATGCTGTGTATGAACATATTAGAAAGTTGTTGTTTTTTTCTTCTTTTATTTAATTAATTTATTTGACTGTAAAACCGTAATGTGCACCATAATGTTTGGAAATGTAACATGATACTATTTTATTTTCAGTATTATTACTGTTATTGTTGTTATAATGTTTACATGATATACAGTACTGTGCAAAAGTCTTAGGCCACTAGTATTTTCACCACAAAAAAAAGCTTTTTTAAGCATCTTGGAGACGTTGCCACAGTTCTTCATGAATTAGTCTGTCTCAGTTTGTTCTGTTACTTCATGTCATTCCAGACAGACTGGATGATGATCAGATCAGATCTCTAAACTGATATTTAGTATTCATTCCAGTTATTAAGTCAACATGATGCATATCTTAGCATTTATGCTAATTCTATGCACATCTTGCATAGATAGATACTTTTTTTTTTTCTTTTTAGAGATTTTAATTTTCTTAAGAATTGTACTTCTTGGAATGTAGTGATCTGATGGTCACATAATTTAAAATTAAAATCATAAAATCAAATCATAAATCTAAGGCTAAAACAAGCAATAAACATGTTGTAATACAAGCTAAATAACAGACATTTATAGAGAAAAATTAGGAATTTCCATGTAGTTTTCACTTTATGTGATAAAGGTTAGATCCAAACTCTGCAGTTCATCAGACATTTAGTGTAAGATTTGAGAAACCCTGCATTATAGCAACATAACCCAGAACATGCTTGAAGAATGTTGCATTTAACGTCTGGATATTTCTCTTTCAATAGGGACGTTGGAAGACGAGGGACTTCCAAAGTCGAATGCGTCCAGCACCTCAGCGTTACACAGGCACATGGACAGCCACCACACTCAGGTGAAGCATATACACAAACCCACACTCACATGCACACGCTCTCTTGTGGCATCTGTCATCCACTCTTCCGTGGGGAGAAGGTCTCCAGTGACCCCAAATGGCAGATGTAATCATGGGTAATGAAAGTGAGAGCAGGTCCCATGTCATCCCAGACTCAGCACTCTGCCAAATGAAATGAGTCGAGGCTTATCTGGAGATCGTATTCAGAGGTGCATTAGAGGAAAAGGGTGGTGCTCCAGCCCTGTTCTCCTCCCCAGGAACACGGCGAAAAGATCACCATGTGCCCTCTGCTCTTCTCAGCATCTGACTGTGTGTCCTGAAAGCAGGGTTACCCTCAAAAAACATTAAAACTTAATGAGGGTTCTCAGAGAGCTTTCTGCCTCAATAACACTACTGTATCTGTCTCTGTGTGACTCTCTCTACGTTATATGAATCAAGAATGCTTTTTCAGAACCGCTCTGTTTTTAATGTAATATTAACACAGACTGATTTTTGTGAACATGCCTATAATACCATTGTACGTGATTGGTAACATGATATTTGGAAATATTCCTTTTAAGTTTAGTGGTAGTAGTAAGTAATGTTTAACTATTACTAATTATGATAGATAGATAGATAGATAGATTTTATATATTTACATTATTTTTTACATTAGATTTACATTAACTAGCTTTATTTATTTATGTTGCAGCTATACCTACATCTCATGATTTAGCATTTATATTTTCAAACTTTTAAGTGTATATTTAGATTTGCATAACAATTAAATAAATAAGTGAAATTCGAATATTAAATTTGACATATATTTAGAATTATAACTTCAGGATTAATATAAATTAATCCTATATTAAACCTTAATATAAATTAATGAATTAAGGATTAATTATAAATTCAGCATTAATACATTTATATTTATATTCCATCTAAATATTTTCTGTAATTATTATTTTATTTATTTATTTTGTTTTAATTTTTTTATTTAAATATTTGGCCCTTTATAATGTACCAAAATATAGATTAGAATTGTTACATTTCTTACAATTCCTTCATAATCCAACTAGACTGCATTCTGCCAGTCTTAAATTTAATTTTCATTCTCTGATAGTCTTTCCAAACATGACTTTTTGACTTTTTTTCAATAAACCCATAACACATAAATGGTTTAACTCCGATCTTTACATAATCTTGGATTAAATGATAAATACATATGACCTTGACTCTAAATAATACATGGATGATCGCCACCGACTGCCAGATAAAAAGCTTCAATGAATCTTCCTAAATGTCTAGCTTATAGATAGCTTTGGCCATGACATTGGGGGCATGGCATGAGGAGTGTACAATGCATGTGATTGTCAATCACTAACAGGCAGACCATTGGTGCATTCCAAACAGGATGTAACAGCCTACGAAGGGTGCTTTGGAGTGGAAAAAAATCATGGCGGCCATATTGAAGGGTCGTTCCAAAACTAAATGCTCAAAACAGGTTACTTCAAAGGGCCCTTCGGAATGAAAGATTTCGAAGGATACAGCTGATGGACACTTCGGGCCCCCATGATCCTTTGCACTGATTATTTCCATAAGCCTCTGTATGGGCACAGGATGATGACTCAGAAGGGCACTTCAAGAAACAGTTGTTTGATCCCCTACACCCTTCAACCCCCTTTAAAGCTCTCACTCCAAAGGGAAAACCCCATTGAAAGGATAGGGATGAGCCCTTCCGAATGGAACAAGGACAAGCTGCATCAAAACACACAGGATATGATGTTGGTAGTTATTGAAAAAGGCAATACGAATGCATCACACACAGAGAC
This sequence comes from Enteromius unitaeniatus, assembly GCA_032359435.1. Lineage (NCBI taxonomy): Eukaryota > Metazoa > Chordata > Actinopteri > Cypriniformes > Cyprinidae > Enteromius > Enteromius unitaeniatus. Next base: position 4,521,397 of record JAUMHI010000048.1, on the reverse strand, counting down.
ATGGCTAAAGCAGACACCATCTGTTAGGTTAGGATGATGTAGGACAGAGGACAGATATATGGCACTGTCACTTGATGACAGCAAGGAGAGAATTCTTTGATTCATGGCAGTCAAATGCTCATTTTATAAGCTCATGTGCTTTCTAGAAAGATCCACAACAGACTGCACTCTCAACTGTATCATCCTCTCAATGACTGTGGCTCTGTTCCAAAAGTGAGATGCCTATGTAGACAGCATGGGCCAGTCCTGACAAAGAATAAAAGTTACCCATCAACTAACATGAAAATTATTGCTTATTGATTTATTAAAGATTATTTATTTATTGCGTTTCATTTTTATTCAAATAATAATAAAACATAATAAAATATATCAAATTTTATTTAATATATAATATTTAAATACATACATCATTTATATATTTAATAAAAATATATCTAAAAATACAAGTACATACAAAACAGTAAAGAATAAAATAAAATGAATTGCATCAAAACAAATGGAAATAAACACTATTTAATACATAAAATAGTATAATAATAAATTAATAATTAATAATAAAATTAGTTTTACATTTTTATTGACTATGCTATGTTTATATGCTTATGATTTATGCTTTAGCAAAGCAACATACTAACAGCACACACCACTGAAATCAATTATAAGTTTCCCTACAGCCACATGTGAAGTTCCATTTAAGTTCTTCAGAAACTGCCTATTTAGTCGGAAAGGCAGCGCACTTGGTTTTGGACTTTGAATGTCTTTGCGTTTTATAATCGTTCCACTTCTGCATAATCTCCTGATTTACTTACCAAGTCATATGTGAGTTACAGTAATGGAAATGTGCTTTCATAATAATTGAGAGCGAGAGACCACCGCAGTGCCCCTGTCACTCTCTATATGTAATTTGTGGCCCCCTGCTGAGGGCCCCACATTATGAAACTTCTGCTGGCCTGTAATGCTTTATGAATATGTAAACTATATGTATAATGCCGTGACGCTATATAAAGTGGAACACACACTTGTCGTAAACGTGCGTGGGTTGGTTGTTATTAAATGCAAAACAACTAGCTGCTGTCATTTGACCTAACCGGAGCAGTGTAAGGTTCCTGAGTGGAGTGCTGGGGTCCTCTCTCTCTCTGACTCAGCTGTGTTGTCATATCGCCCAGTGCTGAGTGCCGTGGATTGTTTGTCTATTAAAAAGGGAGCGTCCTAGTTTCTCTGCCATGGCCTCAGCGTCCTGCGTTTCCAATCCAGTTCATCCTGGCCCAGGCAAAGAATGACAAAAGCCTGTCATTATTCAAATTAACATACAAACAGTGTAAGAAGACTGTTCTGCTTTAGTCTAGGTTTACCTGTGAGATGTCTTTTTTTTTCCATGGCTTGCATATAGACTGCTAGAAATGCAGTGATAATCTGAATCAGCTGACTGACAGAGCCTCAGATATTTACACTGTTGAAATATTATCCCTTGCATAGCGCATATAGTGACCAACAGATGATATTACAGAACGATATCATTATGATTAAGCGAACTGTCCCGCTGACTTGGATGACACCTCTTCTGACACCAGAAGAGCGCCGGTTCTTGTGTCTGTGCAGGAGAGCCAAACGGTGATGTAATGGACTGTTACTTCATAACCTGTCTATTAATAAATATGTAGTGTCGTGTCTACTTCATTCAATATATTAGAGCACATTTTAACATGTAGTACAGCATTATAGGGTCTCCATAATGCTTTTAATCCAAGATTAAGAAGTTAAGTATGTCTAGCTAACTCTAGCTTCTCTAGCAGTTAGCCGAAGGGTAGTCTTATATTTGGAGACTAATCTAAATTTTTATGTAACTTACAATTAATTTATAAATTAGGACCTGTCTTAAAGAGAAAAAATAGCTGACTGATGTTATCTATTCCTGCTATTGCAAAGCTGAATTTTCAGCATTATTACCCTGGTCTTCAGTGTCACATGATCCTTCAGAAATCTTTCTAATATGTATATTTGCTGCTTAAAAAAACATTTATTTGAAATATAAATCTTAAATGTGTAATCTGTAAATGTGTTTAGTCTCACTTCTGATATGCATTCATTTCTTTCAAATAAAAATAAAAGATCACACTGTAGTCAATTTGATTTGCAAATAAAATCAGTAGACTGTAAGTAACTGGTATTGCGTGCAGCACAACACACTGTACGTAGGAACAAGATGTCTGTTGCGTCACATCAGGCATTTTCACTCCAGACATCTTTATTGATTTTAATGCATACAATCTAATTTTGCTTCATGACAGTCTAGGCAGAGCGAGCTGTCACATTATTCCGCCTTGAAGTCTCGAGCATGTATCAAAATGTTGGGTTGTATTTTAGGAAGGTAACAGGGTAGAAGCACTCTGAATTTCACTAGTGACACCCGAGACGCTTTGTACCTCAAGAAGCACTGAATGCCACAGGCTCTCTGGTTACAGGATCCCATTCTGTCCTCGGCTTCCTGCATGTGTCACATGATAGGGGTCAAGGTCATGGACCGCATGGAAACCAGGAAGTGGATGCAGAAAAGACGTATAGATGAATGTCCACAATTATCTTGCACACCTGCCTTCTACTAATTATTCAATTCGATAATGAAATATTCAGAACAACAGAATAGCCCCCTAAAGAGGGAAACGAGCTACACGCCAATGCTCTCTGAAACTGGACACTAACCTTTTAAAACACATCAACTAGAGTATATACTCACTACCAATATTCAGTCCTCTGGTAACTTTACACCAAAGTTTCAGATTCGCCATGCTGTGCCAGATACACACTCATCAAACATCGAATGTGCACCGTCTTAATGTATTTATCGAAGTGGCGTCAAACAAGACAAGGGCCGATCTGTGCCAGTAAATCCCAGTCCTTTTATCTAAGGTCTGACATGAAGAAAAACAGATGGCAGTGACTATGTGCTCCCATCACTCAACTGTAACCCCACCAGAGGTCGTCCTCAAAGGGACGCTCTACCTCTTAATGTCCTTAATGGCACTCGGAAGCAGGAAACAGCCTTTTAATGCCCCTTAACATGTATTAGCACACGCCTGCTTCATATTTCCTCGTCTCTGCTGTCTGTATCTCGCTCCTCCTGCCGTCTGGTCCATCCGCTCCCTATTGATCCACAATGTAACGTCTCATAACATACGGAAGATCATGATGTTTAATTATTGATCAGCTTGGTTTCGCCGGAGATTGCGATTGAGAGCGAGAATGAGACAAGGGCAGTTCGGCCTTATCAGCATTCAGATCCGGCGGGTCCGGGAGATTGCTTAGAAAATGACAGCAGGAGGAATGAAGTGTTCCCGGACGGGCGCTCTGGTAATGGAGTATTCTTGCTTCGTGTCTGTTTGCGATAAGGTCTGAAGAGGCCATCTCTTCTGACAGGGCTGCTGTGTATCACGCAGTCCTGGAGATGCCGAATGACATGTGGAGATCCCTCGGATCAGATGCACAGCTGAGTGTGGATGCAGTGATCCCACGTGTTTGGACACTGAAGCGAAACTTTCGAATGTATTTGCCATCGCAAAAATTAAATAGCAAACCAAGTAGCATTCGTTGTACAAAAAAAGAGGGCAAAACACACATACTCAAGGCATATGTTGGATTTTCACCCACAAAATAACTATAATATTGTGAAATATTAGTGTGATTTGAAATACTGTAGTTGTTTTGTATTTCAATATGTTTCAAATATAAATTTATTGACTGAATTTTCAGCATCAGTACTCCAGTCTTCAGTGTCATCCTTGAGGAATCACACTAATATGTTTTAACTTTAATTTTGACTTCATTTGTTATTTATTATATATTAAAAGTCATGATATTCTTTTTTTTAAGAAAATAAGAAAACGTATTATACCAAAGCCTTATGGGACCTCACTGAACGCATCACATGGGCTCATTATTCATTTATTTAGATATTATTTATTTATTTATTTAATTTATTTATAAATTGTTTCATTAATCAAATTTATTAATTTTATCATTTGAATTTTATGCGTCATCTGGAAGCTTTAATGTATGGTTTGTTAGGATAGAACAATATTTAAACAACTGTTTGCAAATCTGGTTGTTGTCCAAATGAAGTTCTCAGAAATGTGTATTATTACGGTAGAAAATTTACAAAATATATTTATAGAACATAATCTTAACTTAGTATGCTACCGTTTTTGGCATTAAAGAAAAATTCATAATTTTGACCCATACAGTGTATTTTTGGCTACTGCTACAACTATAACCATGCTACTTATGACTGCTTTTGTTGTTCAGTGTCACAATAAACACGATCTAGCAATTCATTTATATATAGGACTATAATGTGTCCAAATACATGTGGGGCCACAAAATTTTGACTGCTGAATCAAATTCATGCTATCCAGTCTCTTAATGTGAGTCTCCATGGCTTTCAATAACGTCTGCACATCTGCTACAGGTAATCACGTTTATGTAGCAGATGATTTCATGCTGTGAAAAGAATGTAAGAAATGCTGTATGTGTGTTTTGAATGTTCTTTCTCTCTGTCTTTCTCTCCTCTCTTCCAGAGGGGTCACCTCAACTTCTCGCCCTTCGGTGCGGGGGCGGCGCTGTAGGCTGGGGGGCTGAATGAGCCCCCAGGCCTGTGTAGGGATGGGGTGAGTCTGGTCTATAGCACAGTACCTCACTGACTGCCCTTCACCTTGCAATCCTGCCTTTTACGTTTCTCTTTTTTGCTTTCCATGCTATTGAAGGAAACTGCAGCTCTGCAACTTCTAGGACTCGGAAGTGGTAGGGGAATAATGTAGAGTAATGCTGTTGTGGTAATCAGTATTCAAGAAATAGTTCTGACTTTCATCGGTTACTTATTGATTTATGTTGTTTAAAACCTGACTTTCTTCTGAAGAATGGAAAATAAGAAAAATTGAAGAATGTCCAGGCAGCTGCATTCTGCTCAAGCACCAAAAAATAGCAAAAAGTATCTAAAATCATAATATTTATGTGTTTATCAGAAGAAGTGCCAGCGTTTAAATTAACGTGGAGATGAGTAAATGATGGCAGAACTTTAATCTGAGGGGGAACTATTGCTGTGAATGCGATATTACTGGGATATAAGTGTACTGTAAATAATCTACCGTACAGCATGTCCACACATGCTTCCTTCTGACTGTTGCAAACTGGACAGTCACTGATTTATATGCCACTCTATGTTTACTTGCAAACGAGCTGCAGTTTTTATAAAAATTTTCTCCATTCCTCGCCGCTGGTTCTTCTTTCGTTGCTGCAAACATGGCAATGCTGCTCTTTCCTTGATTCTTTATTCAGTCCTTTTCCCTTTTATGTTCACTCCTTTCCTAAGTTTTTCTCATTGATTTTGCTCTTAGACAGAGGCTCTTTATGGAGTTTGTCCTCATGCTGAGATGTTCATTCTTGCCTGATGAGTCATGCCTTACAGAGAATGTTTCTGGACTGAATCAATGGCTCTTGCTCTTATGTTTCAACCACAAACAAATGTTCATATGTGCCACACATCCAGCCACAGGAAACAGTGTGCAAACGATGCAGATATATACCAGGGATGGATAAGTACTTGATTACAAAATTACAGTTATTGATAATGAAAGAGAGAATATCTTACAGAATAAACCATTTCACACCAATTAAATCCTGTGATAACTACACGCTAATGTACCCAAGGGAACATTTCAGTTGCATACATTTAGTTACTTTTAGTAACACGTTACAATATTGTGTTAAAGTAGAGAAAGACAGTAGTGATGTCATTAAATTGGAGAACGATGTAACTTGCATTATTTGTTTTAAAAAGTAACTCTGATATATTTGCTGCAAATTTGAGAGTAATGTTATTTGAAAAAAAATGATCTGATTACATGTTTATTGTATAAGTTAGTTTACAACTAAGTTGCATATTAAATTATTAAATTATAAAATACTATAGCCAATATACAAATAATATACTGCATGCATATACACTATTGTACCAAAGTTTTAGAACCGTAAGATATTTAATGGTTTTTAAAGATGTTTCTTCTGCTCATCAAGGCTGCATTTATTAGATAAAAAATCCAGAAAA
>JAUMHI010000048.1:4491758-4515200 GCA_032359435.1 Enteromius unitaeniatus | reverse complement strand
TGTGAATATATTTTAAAATGTAATTTATTCTTGTGATACAAAGCATCATTACTCCAGTCTTCAGTGTCACTTTCAGATCTTTCAGAAATCATCTTTAAAAACCATTAAATATCTTATTGACCCCAAACGTTTGAATGGTAGTGTATATAGTAGTGTTTGTATGTATGTATATATATATATATATATATATATTAGGGATGTAATGACATTTTTCCGATAATAACGTGGTCGCATGAGTCGATAAAATGATAGGCCTTCTGAAAAAAGTTTGCTCAGGCGATTGAAGTGAACGGGAGGTAGCGGGAACTACAATTCCCATCAGCCCAAAGTACCCATCATTCTTTGCAGTCTGTTGTCAATTCAGTGTTGCCAACTTAGCGATTTTGTCTCTATATTTAGCGACTATTCAGACCCCCTTGGCGACATTTTTCCTTATATAATTATAAACTATTATAAATAAGGAATTTAATCTAGATTAACTTGTAAGGTAGAGCTAGTTCGGTAGGCCTTATAATGGCATGCATTTCAGTCACTATTTCATATTCATTCCGTTTTTCTGACAACAGAAACCATTAAAAATGTCAGTGAAAACAGTTATATTGAGAATTAGGCAGTGGTGGAAAGAGTACTTCAAATTTGTACTCAATTACAACTACCGTTACAGTGCTGAAATAATACTCAATTACAAGTAGAAGTACTGCTTTCAAAACTGTACTTAAGTAAAAGTACAAATTACTCTTCTCAAAAAGTTACTTTTTACTTTTCAAAATATATATAAAGCTCTAAACACCTTACTTGAAAGTTCACTACTGAAAAATTATAATCTTTATACTGCAATACCAGATGGCCAGACAGCGACGTTTTGTTTGTTTGTTTGTTTGTTTTTTCCAGTGTATTGACTTGCACAGTTTAACTGTTCATCACAAGAATTACAAATGTGCATTAATGTGCACTAAAAAAGTAAATAGGGTAATTTTTTATTTTATGACAAGCTTAATCATTTTCAGTACCACTGAAAAAACTACTACATAATGTATATTGCTATATAAGTTTTTGTAATATTTGATATCTCAATCTTTGTCGTCCATAAAATAGGGTAACTTTGTCACAAAAGTTTACAGCACAAGGAGTAATGATTTCAAATTGAATTGAAAAAAAGACTATAAAAAAATAAGATTCTAAAAGAAATGGCATCAATTTAGTTGAGGTATTCAAAGCAAGACAACAGCTGTAATTTAACTTAAGAACCATTTATATTATGAAATATCAGACAGCTTTGACCTAATGTCTGTACAATGTAGTGATGCAGTTAGACAGATTAGAATATTTATATCTACAAATCATACAAATATCCCATTCCAAAACATTTCTAGCATACTTACATTGTAAAGAAATTAAGGACTTTCTGGTGCATTTCACTTACAGCTAGTACAATTTCCAGTAGCATTTCCATCGGGCAGGCATTGATCTATTTGGTTGATAACTTTTTACAAAGTTTATCACTGGATTAAAATGAAAAAAAAATTATATTAAGAGCGGCTGCGCACAGTCTGTGCGTGCACAAGCAATATACAGTAAGAAGACTTAGAAAGAAGAAAATGAGTGTGTGTTAGCCCTATCTGAGACTTCAGATAGAGACCAGTTCTCTGCCATTAACGTACAGGACTCTATTCTCATGTTACAATAAAGAGCTAGCCACATTTGCACGGGGTTAAATGTAATATATATATATATAAATATATGTAAATATTTATATATACACAGTATACACTGCTCAAAAAAATAAAGGGAACACTAAAATATCCCATTATTATAAATATTATACATTATTAAATGTTTATCCAAATTAAGTGAAAATTGGTGTTATTGACTTGGAGTTTTACCTTTTGTGTGGTGGTTAGTATCATAAGGCAATCACTGATGTCCTTGAGCTCTGTAGTTCACCTTACCTCAGAGGTCCTTTAACACCTGTAAGGCTAATATAGGTTTAGGAGTCAGACAGGGTGTCAGATCATCCTGTAAAACCTTTAAATTATCAGGATACTCTCGGTTTGTCCTGCCTCAACCTGGTTCGATACGCCTTTCGAGGTTTTACAGCTTTTCGCTGCCCTCAAATAGTCTAGAAGGCCTTTCAGGAAAGAGAAGAGAAACAGCTGAGGAGCGTTCGTGAGAGGATTATGGTTAACCATGATCTAGCCTTTTTAATTATCTGTCCTTCTGCACTCATAGGAATTAAATTACTGATAAAGAGCGTGTACTTGATGCACCAAGCCTGGCAATCATCTGTCACCTAAGACATGCTTAAGAGTTTCTCGGAAGATGCTGAAGTACATTTGAGGATAGCTTCAGTCTGATACCGACAGTACTTTTACAATGTGAAGGGTGACCGTTGAAGACATCACATGAACGTCAATTTCTTTTATTGGGTTCTGTGTATTCTGCATCTTCTGTGAGTGCACACTGTCAGGTTCTGTGGCGTCTGATCCAAACAAACTGGCTGGTGAAGGTCTGTGTTGTAATCAGTTCCGACTAGCTGTGCACACGACCCTCTCCCAACACTGCTCCGTTCACTGCTTCTGCTTGTCAACTGAACCATACACTCGCCTAATTTGTTGTTTGCTTTTGGATGGGCTAATCTTCAATGAGCACAGTTTGCTTGTTGATTTAATGGAAGACTTTCAGACCAAGGATTTCCATCAGCTTTGAAATTGAAGGCATAATAATATGGCTCTGGGTTTTGACAGCTGTATTCTCAGCCTGGCTTATGATGTTCCTCTATGAACTAAAACACCGCAACAGTTTGCAGAAGAGAAGCAAAATGATGGAAGCCAAAACAATTTGAGAAAAACTGGCGATATGTTTGATAGATAGTGAAAATACAATGAATTATCAGGCCAAGAGCATCTTTAGAACTGTGACATCTGAAAGTCTTACAATAAAACAGATGCCTTCAATGTTTGTTGACTACATATTACGGCTAATCTCATTATGCATTTAAATATGTAACATTAAGACTTTACAGTAGACTATTTTTTATTTAATTATTCTGATTTATTTAATTATTATTATTTGGTTAGTCAACTTTTTAAAAGCAATACAGAATAAAAGAATACGTTTTCATACTATTTTGTAGCCATACACATTTTTGGATATAATACCTCAGGATTACAAGGAAATTATAGACTATTACAAAAAGGTAGTACTATGCTACAATAATAGTATATGATTGTTATATAATGGTACTTCAATACAATTTACACTACCGTTGAAATGTTTGAGGTCGGTTAGACTGACTGATTAATTAAATTATTTTTATAAATTAATACTATTCAGCAAATGTGCATTAAATTGATAGTAAATTATTTTAAATAAATGCTTTTATTTTGAACATTGAACACTGAAAGCAGTAAATTAGAATAATTATGGTGATTTTGTTTTATTTGATTTATTTCCTTTCCTATAGACCATCCTCTTGTACTCAATGAAACACCAAGAGAAAATTTCAAATTCCAAATCCTCTTGGAATGAAGAGTCGAAGGCCCCACACACATATGCACATGACTGGTCACTGTGAGGGGATCCCATGGGCTTACGGTTCTTGTAGAGGGGCGGGACAGGATAAGGGAGGAGAGCTATCTAATCTTCTTAAAGGATGAATGATAAAAACACTGTTGGAGAATCCAGCTGCACATCTGCATGGCCTGGATGAGTTACACACATCTCTATAGACCACAGCATATACACTATATACTCCCTAAAACAGCATATTCTCTTAAACGTGTCTATATAAGGTGCAGATTTTTTGTTTCAACACCCAGATTTTATATTAGGCATCCAGTAGCTTTTATGTCTTAAAAAATCAAACTGTAAACTGTATAGACCAATATTCAGAGGGTTTTCGTTGTCTACAATTGTCAATGTCTACAATTTCATGCTTACTAATTCATAAAACAAAGCTCACCGTGGCCAACAATAACATTTCATTGGAAACTTTTATTGGACCCCCCTCCTTTAAAAGTTAATTATCCTGTTTATTTAACCATCTCAAGTTATGATATGGCGAGTAGCATTTGTTTTTGTTTTCCTTTTCTTATCACATTTTCAGCTTGTAAGACACCAGTTGAAAACCACTGCTGTCTGTAGCAGAAGCTAAAGACATTTTATCAGTTGTCGTTACTGCCACCTTAGCATGAATAGTATCTAGTGTTGCTGTATACAGCATAGATAAGACATAGTGTAGATATTCTCTTGTATGAAGGACAATACAGACAACATTAGAGGTGGAGAGAGCAAGTTATATGTTGAGCCGAATGCCCCAGCAGAGTGAAAATCCCATAATATGCGTGTTAATAATGATACCCTGACCTTTGCCCTTTGTATCAAGATTGCTTTAGTAGATGGAGGGACTAATGCAGTGTAGCAGCCTCATGGATGATAAGACCGGGATGAGCCTCGCGTGTCCCCGCTGACCTTTCACTGCGCTGACATTCAGGCACGACCCATATTGAGTTCCAACCCTATATCTCATGAAGGGGTGACTCAGGCTGAATGTCAGGCCACAGGCCACCCCTCTCCCCTGGGACAGGATATTTCCATGTGTCCTCCCCTTCTTCTGAGCCTGCTGACCAGCTGCCCTTATTTACATGCACACTTTCAAAATTAGAGGCCTTTGGTTTGGCTGTGACATCCCTTCGGTTTGGCACATGCTTTAAATGCGTTGTTTTAGGATTTTGAAATTGCATGCAGTTGAAATTTCAGAGTTGAGAGTTGTACAATGGGGGGGAAAACAGTATTTTGGTCTTGTATCGCAGTAAAAATATGATTCAAATATCATCATAAAAGACTAGTTTTCAGATTTATTTGCATTTATTTTTATTTAAGCTTTATTTACTTAATACCACTTTAATGTCAACACCACTTTAAAAATGCTGTAAGCTGAAACAACTTCTCTAAATATATTTTTCTTTTCTCTTTCTTTCACATACATACTCGTTAAGCTTAAAGCACAAATAATAATAATAATAAAAAAATAAGACTTTATTTCAGATATTATGTCTTCAGTATGTGCTTAAAATATATATTTAACTTTATAAATATATCTTGATTTTTGTTTCTGATTTTTAAACCATATTGCTAAATTAATAGATACATACAATTTTTATTATTATTAAAAGCATATTGGCAAATTAATGCGTAAAACAAGATTATATTATATATTATACATTTCAAAGCTAAAATAAAGATATCTCTCAAATATAACTCATGTTAAAAAATGTGTTAGAATAAAAAAACATTTTCAGAATACAAACAAAGAACAAATATTATGTATGAAACAAGATAAAATGCTGCAATAAAATTAAAACATTTTAAGATAAATATTCTCTAAAAATATGCCTAGAATTTTTTACTGGTGCTTTACATGGATTTGAACACTAGCTGTAATGGCCGTTTCTTGTTCGGAAACCCCTAGAGACCCCATCTCATCTGAATTGCAAAGCCTGAATCACTGAATATTTTGTCAATTGATTGTCAAAGAACTGGATGTCCCCGATGGTTTGAGAGGCTGGGCTAAATTTGGAGTATAAGTGGTTATGTGGCCTGCCTATCTGTATCCACATCTCTAAAGCGTGCATGTGTGCCCTTTGATGAAGCCCATAAATAATGCAAGGTTAAACATAATGGATTCTGTGCTTGAATATGAATAGCTGCATGTGATCCAGGTGCTTTGTGTGAGTCTTTGTGCAGCGTCCAGATAGCATTACAGGTGTGAATGCAGTGATTGACACAGACGTCGTTCTTGGTCTTAATGGGTATGCGTGATTGGCTTACTGTGTGTGCTCACGATTTGTTGGGTTCAGTACACTCTGTGCTATTGCTGTGTCTCTGCTAGTATAGTGATGTCAGAAATGAGAGGCCACAGATAGGTGTAAATTATGGATCAGTACTTTCGAGCAGTGCAGTACGTGGGTGTGTGCGATTACTAGAATGCGCTTCTGCTGTACTGTACCACTGCACTCACACACTCTCATGATGTTTCCGAATGAGTTCCCTCTCAGAGCGGACTGGTAAAATAGGCCAGGGCATCCCGTTACGTCATTCCACCAACACACTTTACTGTATGTTCTCTACTGGCCCTCGTTTTTTCCTAAAAGCTGTCCTCGTGCAGAGAACAGATAGATTAACAATGATAATCAGATTTAATCCTCAAGGATTTATTCATTTTATTTTATTTATTTTTATTTTATCAATGAGGTATTCGTTTTTAATTATAATTATTTTCTCCACCTTGTTTTTTGGTTTTGTTTTATTTTTATTTATTTATTTTTTCAATATTTAATTTTAACAATTTTAAAAATTTCAGTTAAAATGAAAAAGATAAATGTTTTCTTGGGTAGCGCCTGAATTAAAGGTTACTTTTTCTTTTAATTTAAATTTCATTTAAGTAACAAATTTACGGTTACGTAAAATATTAACTATAAGAAGTCTTATAAAAATCTCCTCTCTTCTCTTATTTAAAACAAGAAAAAAAACAGTAGATTAAGAAACTTTAAAGTAATATTATTTCTGAAAATACATCTATATATTTGCCTTTGAAATAATTAAATCTTGTTTTAAGAATGACATTTTTTGCACTGTTGTATTCTTATCCAGCTGCTTTAAATGTATTAGAACACTAAGCAATAACGGGGGGCATTTCTTGTTTGGAAACCTCCAGAGATATCATCGCATTTGAATTTCAAAGCCTGGACTGCTGTATATTCTGTCAATGGATTGTTAAAGAACTGAGTGTCTCAGATGGTTTGTTTCCCCACCCAGTTCTGCTGTTTGGCTATGATTGTTATATTATTTTGCACATGCCACACATATCTGACACTTTCAACAGGGTTGCTTTACCTAGAGCAACCTTACTCAAGGACAGTAATAGGTTCAGGGTTTGATCCAGGTTAACAGCCCAGATTTGTACTTCCTAAGCTCTGTCTTTATGTCCAAAAGACTGTTTGTAAGGATCTGTAAGCTTCACTTAATAACTTCAACAGTAAGAACAAATGACAGCCTCTTGGTGCCATCAAACTCAGCTGGGTGTCCTATTAGATAAAGAGAAAAAATGGACAGGGGTTTTCTCTTTGACCAAACTAAAGCCATGTGACTTGTATTCAACCCTGCATCCGTCATGAATGGAACAGAGGCACAGCAGGAGGTCCTGTTCCATTTGTGGCATTTACCAGCTGCAAATGATTGGGATGGATTGATTTATCTGTTTATTGATTACTCTTGTATGATGGATGAGGGACACCAATTGGTGGGTTTTGTGTAAGCATGTATAGCAGGGTTGCATCCAGCAACAGCTGTCAGGAGACCATTTTATACATCAATGGGCCCTTCGGTACCGCTTCAGCACAGGGAACACATTTACTTTTAACAAAGAGTTTTCCCTCAGTAACATCCCAAATTACTGTTATTAATAGAGTTAGGAAAGTAGTTGTTTGTAGTAACTATCTTTAAATACAGGGAAGGGTTATGGAATCTAGAATATGGTCGTTCAGAATTACACGTTAATATGTGCTCTGTAAGTACTTATAAACAGTCAATATGCTAGGAATATGCGTGCTAATAAGCAACTAGTTATAAATGAATAGTGTTCTGACTCTTCTTATCGTGGTATTTGCAATCATTTCCCTTTCTCTTCCACCCAGTAAATGTAAAAAAAGGGTCACTATTAATTTAATGAAATAAAACCTAGTTTGTCCATACAATGACTGATACCTGAATATGTGTGTGTTTGGTTTTACTACTATTGTTTTTCTATTCAGAATTTTATGATCATGACAAACAATCGTAGTTTGATCATGACAACATTAGATCAGGTTTAGAATGTCATGTGGTGGAACTTCCCAAAATCTTCTCAAAAGAATGTTCCTCTCCTTTATCATGGACACATTTTTTTTAAATGACCCAATATTTTCACTCATACCACTGCTGGAATCATTCCATTTCTTGATGCTTTGTGCATTACCTATATGTGATTTTACTGTTGCCATCTAAATTATATGGGAATTTTGTTAATTGGTGGTATGTAGTGTAGATCAAAGGAAGCCAACCCTGCTCTTGGAGGGCTACTCTGCAATCCAACCCTAATCAAACACACCTGAACCAGCCAGGGTTGGACCTGAAGTGTGCAGAACGGAAGCTTTCCAGAAGCCGGGTTGGGAATACATCCATTATGCACCATACTAAAAATGACCTTTCTGTCATTTCCTCAGGTGCTCCAGAGGTCACGTGCATGTGGGGATCAGCAGGCCACTCTGCAGGAATTGTTGCGCTGGCGGAGGAGTGTTTGTGATGGTCGACCGGACTGGCAGAACGCTTGGCTCCACACAAACACATCACCCACCCTAAAAGTGAAGACCAAGACTCCCAGAAAGAAATCATCGTCCTAGAGATTGTGGTCTTCCTGAGTTAAACCTCAGTTAAACCCCACTCCTTAGGCCAGATGGCCCTTCACATGATTTGCCCTTCACATAGGGGCAGCGTCCTCTAAACAGAGCCAGACTCTAAACTCAGAAGAGTAGGGCATCCCAATTGATTTATGTTCCTCTTTTCACTTCTTTTGAAAGCGTGAAAGGTTCCTTGGAACCTTCCTTGGTTCAACACTGTCTCTCCAACTAATAGCCAGCTGGGACCAAATAACTTACCATGTCCAACTTTGAAGATATAAAGTCATTGTCTTGCTATTATGAATCCCACAGTGTCCTAAACATCATGCTGTTTTGGAAGTTCTCATCACATTGCCTTGATTGCAACTCATCAACGCTTTCTTAGGGCTGTGCAAACGTATCTCAACTGTGTGCTATAGTCTACATTGTGGGCCATATTTTAGTTTTAAACCCTGGTGCTGGTCGCTTCACATGGTTGTCGTTGACTGGGTTGGGTAAAAAGTGCCAGTTCTGTCCCAACTCGAGCACTCGAGACACATGGATGCGACAGACCTTAAAGTTTACAAGACTTGTGTTGACCTCCTAGGACTAGCTTTCTGAACAAAGTCCTCCTTCAGGTTCAGAAAAGCAGCTACATGCTTTTTTAGGTGCTTTGGTTACCCTCCATCAGAGGTGGCAACCATCACACACAGGTTGTGACCTTACGAAGAGGTCAGGGTTCAGGGAAATCACCAGTAACATCACAGGTCCACAACATTTCCACCAGCTTCTGGATTACATTCATTGTTCACTCTAGGCTAATGTGCTCACACTTCCGCAACACAAGACCAAAAGGTTTTGCAAGACACACTGTTGACAAAGACGGCAGATTTTTATAGAATGGTTAAAGAGCACAATTTTCCAAATACACTTTCAGATGGAACAATCATTGCTAGTGATGGATATTACTGCCAATGTGACTCTGAAAGCTCCTGTAACCGTTTTTGGACTTTTCCTCAAAGGTGCTTCTGTACGAATGCTGGGTTGCATTGTCTCATGTCCGTACATTAGTAGACAACCTGTACAAACAGCACATGACCTCTGGTCTCACTGAAACTATCCATCTCTCTAATCGTTCCTAATTTGTGAAGGTACGCAGATGCCTCCAGACAGAGGCCTTGAGGCATTTGGTTTATCCATACAGTGTGCACATGCAGATTTATTACCTGAAAAACCTTGGGTAAATATTTTTGGACCTTGAACACTGAGTTTGGAGCAGGAGACCCACCGTAAGCACAGCGCTTTTCTGAGAATAAACAGAACTTGACCTTCTGGTTCTGGTTGACTTAGGTTTGATTGACTAGATGGATTATGTACAGATTGGGAGTGTTTATTGGCAAATTATTGTCTATATAGTGGAAAGATATTTCTGAATGTTCAAGAATGCAATGACAAAGACTACGGTGGTGGGTTTTATAGTGTGAATATTGTTTTAGTACAAAATGATTGTTTATTCATTGTAAACTCTTCAGTCGTAGTCCCTCGCCACAGGACTTCGGCCTTTCTTTGAAATGTATAAAGCTATTTATTGTATTGTACAGAACATTTGTGTTTGTGCAAGTACGTTTAAGTTGCACTTTGACGATGTGTTTTGTTAGGCTTCATTACTTCATGCCTGTGTGCTTAAAGGGTTAGTTCACCCAAAAATGAAAATGACCCTGCCTTTACTCACTCTCAAGGTATCCTAGGTGTATATAACTTTATTCTTTCAGATCAATCCAATTGAATTTATTTAAAATTATATTGAAATCCTCCAATATCTTTCTTTATAAATTCTCAGTTTGTACTTCTTATTTGTGACTGGCGTTTTGTTTTCAATCTCCACACTCGTCACTAATCACACAACATTAGTTATAAATATGAAATATGGATATCAATCTAACAAAAAAAACACGGATTCACTGTAGGAGACATTTTTTCATGCCCTGAAGCATGTTTTAATATGGTTGTGTGCACTTTATTTCATGTCTTGTGGACTCAAAAGAAACACTGCCTGACTGCAATGATAATACTTAGAATAGCCGGTACAATTTTTGATATAAATCCGATCTGATTTTCTGTAAGAAGAAAGTCCTATACACCTAGAATGCCTCGAGAGTGAAGTTAACACAGGTTCATTTTAGTTTTTTGGGGGTGAACTAACCCTTAAAAAAAACAAGTTCCCCAAATGTTACACCTTACACAAAAAGATGTGTTTAATGATTGTATTGAAACAGTAATTTATTTTCAGTGTAAAACATGATCTTAAATCATTTAAAATTAATTTAAATTAACATATTGCAGAGACTATTTTAAAGCCCAGTTTTGTGAGTCTCTATAAATCATCACGGACAGCTCTAATATGGGCTACTAAGGCTTTCTGAATCTTATACCATCTTCTATCTATTCTCTTCCCAACTAATGTGAATAGTCCCTTTCTCCATTCCATTGGACGGTGATTTAAAAGCATCTTTCACTGCTATGCAGTCCTGCAGATCAGAGACGCATATTAAAATCACTGTGCAGGCCAGTGCTGACGGAGACCGGAACTCACTTCATGGGTTTGATCCACAGCTGCTTTGCATTGCTACTGCTTAACAGGGTTACGATACTATTATTTGAAACCTTTATTTATTGAAACAAAACAAATGCTATTTTATAATGTCTAGTATTGACTTGTCATCAATACTATAAAGCAAAAAGAGAATGAAAAGAACTGTACAGTATGAGCCCATTTTTCTACTCTGTTGTTAAAAAGGCAATGTATGTTAACGCATGAGAACTCTTATGTACATGCCCCGTCTATCTGTTTTCCTGTGCTTAGTCTGATACGTTGTGGAGATATAGACATCATTGGATCATGCCCTTTTGTCTTAACTGGTGCTGTGGAACCATTCGAACATGATGTTATGAACTTCTTCTCACCCTAGCCTGGATTTAACAGACCTCTTATTTTGATGGCAAAACAATGGCCAGAAATAGTTTGGCCAAGATTTATATGTAGAGAACATCTCCCAGTGTTGTAACCGAGACTGGTTCATTCGAGCCAGAGACAAAACCATGTCCAGAATGGGGTTAAGCTTGGGACAAGACTGACTTAAAAAAAAAAACATATTTTTCTCTCTTGTTCTTGACTCAGACTTCACCATCTTTTTTTCGGTCTCGGTTCTCTACTTACGACACTGACACATCTCCATCTCAAGACAGTGAAAACAAACTCATTGAGATTCTTGTGCTTGCTCAGATACGCAGAGATCAACAAAATATTGAATTATCATGGCTGTTGCTGTCCTTTTTTTAGCCAATGTGTTTTAGTTTTTTCCCCTTGTTTTTGATCCTTCTGTAAATTCTATATAAATATGCCTATTACTTCAATACATGTTTGTGGGCAAAGGAAAAAATGTATGTCTTGGTACATATTTTGTTTCGAAATGTTTTATAAAATTCCTGTACAGCAATAAAGCACAGTGTCAGTCAACTGGCAAAATTGTTTTGATATTTTCCAGTTTCTTGGGGTTGGGATCTGTGTGTCTGTACAGTCACTGGATCAATTCAATGCATCATTGTTTGATAAAAGGATAAATAAATAAACACTTAAAATAAACACATGAATGCTAGTATATGACAAACATACCTACTGGATGATTTGCAATTTCGCATATTATTATTTTTCACTACATGTCGGAAGTGTTGCATAGACTGTAACCTTGTTATTGTTCCTTTCAACAGTATGGTGTTCTTCAAACTGAACAGTAAAGTGTAGATTACAATCTCACAAGACAGAAATAGAGGCCTTCCTCCTGCCTGACCAAAACAGCAAACATCCGGAGCAGTTGCCCAGCACACAGAGTATGTAACCGGTGCTTATGTGAGCGTGTAATATTGCATAATGTGGAGATTTGAATGAGGTGTGTGTGTGTTTACTAGACAGTGCAGGGCTGGGAGCAGTGCTTGTGTAAGCTGATTACACTCTTATCGCTCACTGGGCCATAAAGACAAGCAAAGACTCGTAAATCAGACCACAGAACAACACACACACGCCACCCGATTCACATGTTCAAAACAACACCACATGCTAAAAGACAGTAAGATGAATCTGAACACATACGCAGATCCATTCAATATAACATATTAAAAAAAGCTAACAAATGCACCACACCTGAACACTAATCGACACCCTCGTCTTTTGATTAGCAGTTTCAGTTGAATCATTCATATCAGCAAGTTTATCTGTTCCACAGAAAGAGCCAATAATGGTTTTGTAGATCTCAGAGGCTTTTCATTTATATGGAAATGTACATGACTGTATTGATTATAGATTCAGACACAGCCATGCTGCCCATAAAAAGACAGTTTGGAATAAAATTTAGTTTAGATGATAGTGAACATTATTAGCAGCCGCTGATATGATCCGGGCCTGACAGGTTCCTCATACACGCTTGTACACTCTTTTAAAGCACACATGATGTTCCTGATAAGACGCATGTTACAAGGGTAAGAGGAAGAATTTGTCTCATCTTCTCACGCCATCTGCTTGTGTTGACACATTTCGTATGGTGAGGAGGAAAAGCATCTCTCTTCCATTCCGGGTTAGGAGCTGGATTTCCAGGGATTTTCCTTCAATCAGTTGGAGCTCATGGCTAAAGGAACGAGTACAGATGGTGACAGCAATCACAGCCACAGATGACACATGCTTCAAGTGGCCATTTAATTCAGATTTTGTGTAAATCCTCAGCTGTTTAAGATGGAAAAATAAGCCAAGCCAATCTTTTGAACAAAACGGTGCAAATCTTGCTTTTTTCTGTCATTTTGCCACCATTAAACATATACTCCACACCAGTGGTTTTTAAACATGTCCCAAAGGCACCCCTGTCCTGCACATTTTGTATATTTTACATATCAGATACACCCAATTCACGTCTTGCAGTCTCTACTTACGAGCTGATGAGTGGAATCAGGTGTTTTAGATTAGGAAGACATACAAAATGGCACTCAGGACATATGCACTCAGGATGCAACGTGCCAATAAACTGAAGAAGAAGAAGAAGACTCCAGTATGTCAGTAAGTTAATGGTTTCGTAGTTTTCCCTATAAGCCCTACTATTCTTGGTGCAATATTAGAAACTAACAAGTAGGTGAGTTCTATCAGGGTTGGAGGTAAACTCTGCAGTTCATTGGACCTCCAGGGTAAGATGGCATAGAGCACACTTTCTAATAGTTGAATACTTATTTAAAAGAAGCAACTTTGAACGTTGCTAGTGTGTTTTTGATTGGCTTTTTTTGGGACTGTAAACGTAACCATTTAAAAACGAGGTTCAAAGGGTAATTTTTGCACAGATATATACAGTAAGCCATGTAAATTTGTGAAAATGATGATGACATACACATGCATATTACATGTTTTGGAGCATAGTGTCTCTGGATGTGAATTTTTCGATCAATTAATTGTTAACCTAAATGCTGAAAAATGTGTCTGTTGCAAAGACGTGATGTGTAAATGTTTTAAATTCATAATTGTTGTGCAATGCAATAGAATATTAGAAATATACAGTTTCATGTGCAGTTTATGTTTACCTATACACAATTATAAAATTTGTATGATTTTATTAGGCATATTTTACTGTTCGCTGTGTTTTATTATTTGCATTCAGAAATGTTTTCCCTGTCCATAAGTACGGAAGAGAATTGAACTGTGACCTATTTTTGGAAATCGTATGCAGTAAATTGAGCACTGACTATTTGCAGAAAAAAGACACTGAAAGAAAGCACTCAAGTCAGTCAGAAGCAGTATTTTGTCAGCCGTAGTAAGGGGAATTGGCTCTTCCGATGCGAAAGAGCTTTAGTTCAAATCAGACCACATACTGTGTGCTAGCGAGCTTTACATCTGAGAATATTCCTTTGTCGTATGCATGCTTACGGCAACACACAAATACAAACACGCGAAGACGTTAATATTAGAAAACAAAACTGAACCTCCAATAGACGGCATGCGATGGCCAAATAACACACTCCCACTGATCGCAGACGTAAATAACATGCATGGACAAGGCAGGAAGCTTCCACTGATGTGCTTCCCCTGAGGCTTAAGGATCGTGGCCGGCTTTAGACGTGCGGTTAGCTGCCCTTAATGTCTTTTAGTCCTGACTTGGGTAACAGCTGGATAAAGACAGTTAACCCATCACCCAGCTTTAAAGCCAGTCATTATCCATATGCCAGTGAACTTCTCTGAGAGGGCATCCTGCCTACAGGTCAAAGGTCATCTGAGATGGAGGCATAAATGAAGCATGCAGGTGTTATGGATGAAAATGATATGGCCCTGTGTCATTTGACAGTCTGCTCCTCTGCTGTTAATGAGCAGTTCGTCTGTACAGCTTAATGACTCACACTGTTACACACCATGGGACAATAAAAAAGATATAGGACACAGGAAGAAGAGAAACATCATTAGAAAGACCGCATGCATGAGAGTTGAGGGGTCAATGGTTGAACATGCTTTGGTCAGATTTAGCACAATGCTGTAACCAAAGACATGGGTCATTAAAATGGAGGGGAGAGCCATGTTAAATGCAAAATGAACCATGTATCATGTACTCATTGATATTTTATTAAATATTAAGTAAATATGCTTATGGGGGTAAAGAGGAGGAGAAAATACCATCTACACTATATGTGGTGGTGTTGTTGTTATAGGTTATGAATTCAAAGTCAACAGTGTTTTGTAAGAGATTCACCTGTCACATGGTAAAATATGCTAATATGTATGCAAATATGCTATTACTGATGTTATTTAACCATGTGGTTATTCAGTGTTTTTTTTAATCACAATTTTAAATTTTCCTATTCAGTCTTTGTTATTGTAGAATACAGTTCATGAAAATATTACTTTTAATGTTTTTGTACAATACTTTTTTTTTTTCCTCTTTTTTTCTTATTTTTGTCCAAGTTTTTTAAACTCATGTCCGATGTAAAAGCTGGGTCCTGAAACAAAACAACTGAAGAGCACTGATTTTAAGGAAAGAGTGGATGAAATATTGATAGAGCAACAAAAATATTAATCATTGAAGAGTTTTACTAGAATGCTGTAGGTAGATAAAAAGAAACTCAGGTTTTCTTAAATGACGAAACCTACAGTACTATGATGAAACTGGTCATGTGTTCACTTACACCGCATAAGAAAACTGAAAAATTTATAAGTGATGTGCTTTATTCATTCATTGTTTTGTTAAGGCGTAGCCCTAAATGTGCTTATAGCTTTTTATTTATTTTTTATTTTTTTTTGCAGAAGAATAATTTAAATCCTGTTAACCTGCCCAGGAATGAGCTACCTCATGTTTGGGGCTGAATAATTCTCGGAATGTCATGGGTTTACTTTAGAATGCGATTAGAAATACTAGTTTCTCCAGAATGCTGTGGGTTTGGTTATTGTGGAATTTCCTGAATGCAGCTGTTGATCTGTTAAGCTGAAAGTTGTAAGCTAACACCCGTGACATTTCCTCTAGTGTTTTGTTAATTGTTATGTCACAAGTTATAAATTTTTCCTTGATCTTTTAACTTGTACTATGAAAATACTATCTTTCAGAACTCTTTACCACTATTTCCAATCCTTTCAGTTTGATCTTAACATATTGAGTGGCACATTTCTGTTTTGATTGTTTTGTGATTCTGTCATAAGAAGGCTTTCCAGAGATATAGTTTTTTAAGAATGCAGTGCAGGTGCTATTGGACCTGACAACTACGGATGGACAGGAACACAATTTCAGACCGGCAAATCTCACACTCATTCAGCAAATGGTGAAACCACAGACAACCCTATTATTTGTATGGCCATCACATACAAAGGTCTAAATCCTTAGGCCGGGGGCGTGCAGAACAATTGAAGGCTTTCTCTTGAACTGCATTTTCAATTCATCTTTCCTTTTCTGATATCTCTGTCTCTCCCTTGTGTCTGTGTAATTGTGTTGTTATAGTTGTACCTATTGCTATGAACTGGAACTGTGTCCACCTTGTTGTAAAACAACCACCTGATTGTAATTTGAAGAATATCATGTTATGACTTCAAAACAATATTAATATGCGCTGGGCAGGTCAGTAATGTCTCTAAATGTGCTGTTTCTTCTCCTTCCTTGATTAGGTTGTTTGAATAATTTAAAATAAATTCTAGGGACAAAAGCTGCCTCACATAGACTTTCAGTAGTCCATTGAGAACATGTGGAGCTCACGTGATTGACTTTTTTGCTTTCATAATGCGTATGCAGCCAGTTTGTAGCCAATCAATTGAAAGAAACGCTGAATGTGTCACGTAAAAAGAAATGAACAATCACAACCATTTTTAGAGAATGTGGAGACACGTGGCTGGCATTTTGTTGCTCATGTAAGCAACGTTTTAAACCTGTCCTATGTGAGCCTGGGCCTTAAGTATTTATTTTAGTATTAGATTAGGTGTATCTAAAATGGTATCTAAATGCCTTTTATGACGCTTGACCTCTTTAGTGGAAAAGGATGGACTGCTGATGCAAAGCATCTTCACCCACTAGTTATGAAATCAGATTTATTATGATACGTTCATCAGACGATTGAGTTAGAGGAAGTGTTGTCCTCGGTGTTCAGTGTTTTAAATTAAATCAGTGCTCTGTAAAAGGCACAGTGGATTCATTTACTCCTAATGTAATCACACGTTTCTTCAGTAGACTCTTGTTTTGGGAGGCAGGAGCCTTTTTCTTTCATGCCTGTTGTGCTTTAATAATGGCACGTCAATTTTAGTAGTTTTGTGAGGTGGGGAAGGGAAAGTCTGAGAGGATTTTGAATACACTTTCAATTGACAGAGCTGTGGTTTTCTGCGTTGCTCTGTCTCTTCTTTCTTTTTACACAACATCATTTTTGCTCCAATTTTCCACCTATTTACAATCTTTAGGAGCAGTGTTGCCAATTTAATTATTTTGGAGTTAGTGACTTCCCCACCACTTTTGAGACTTTTTTTTTTTAAGTTTAGAAGTTGATGGTAGTTTTTTGCTTCAGACACTAAATCCGAAGAAAACAAACATGTTTGATATTTTAGCTAATTTTAGAACACATTGTGTTTGTTTGTTAATTGTCTCCTAGCCACAAAGTGAACATTTCTAGTAAGTTGTGAATGGAATAACTTCATAGTCTGCTACTGTATCATCTACATTTGTGTAATTTAATAGATGTTTTGATAATAACTTGTTTCGAGAGGATCGCTGTACGAATTAGCCACGGCTGGTATCGCATCATCTCGTTATCTCCAATCAAATCTTTTTCTCCACTATAAATAAACCCTTTTCTCACTTTTGTGCACCCCTCCGCCTCCCCAACTACTCTTTAGCTCCACAACTTCCTCAAAAGGGGGAGGCAGTCGGAGATCGAGCCGTACGCCGAACCGCTAAAATCCCGTCCAGGGTTTAAGCCACTAGGGTTCGGAGTCCGCCGATCCTCCCAGCACGCCCCCCGGACAGCACGCCAAATTTGCTTTATAAATGGAGGAAGCGTGAATTCATGAAATGGCCAGTTTGCCTTTGTCACTATTGATTTTTTCATGAAGTCATTAACTGTATCATGTATCAGTGTTTTAAAAATCTGTGTAGTCTATTCCAGACTTCACACATATAGTTTACCTGAAAATTTTGTTATTAGAACAAATTCATCTCATTCCAAGACCGGGAGGGGACATGTATGGTTTAATTAGTGTTGTCGTGGACATGTCATATTAACTTACTAACCACGGGATCATTGTGTTGAGGAAACGACATCCTGCCGTGGCCTCAAGATCCTGTGTTGATGTAACAATATCTGTTTCTCGTGGTTGTGGCTTCTTATGTTGAGGGAACAACATATTCTCATGGCAACACATTTAATGCATAAACAAACCTGCATGACCATAGCATAGAATTTAGGTAACACTTTATGTAAGGGTCTCTTAGTTGCTTTTTTGCATGCATATTACTAGAATATTAGCCATTTAGTAGTAATCAAACTCATATTAATGCCTTATTCTACACCCCTAATCATACCCAATACCTAGAGCAAAGAAGTGAAAGGTTAATAGTGACTAAGTGTTCCCTATTCTCAATTGTTACTGAAACTATTATCCATCCTAAAGTTTGTTGATCATGTATTTTTGCTTAATATATTTTTTATGTTGCTGCTATTGTTATTATTATTACTATTTCTTTTTTTGTGTGTAATACTATGTGTTAATGTGTTAATATTTCAGTCCCAGTATACAGAAATTTATGGTCTTAGTGAGAAACTAAAATATTTGATCATTTTGATGTTGATTTTATTTTGTTTTATTCATTTTATTTATTCATTTTTTGATAATACTGGAATTGAATACACTGAATTTTTCTATTCAATTTCTTAGGCCTCTAGAGGAGCTCCATAGAGCAACAACAGCATAATGCAGAGTAGCATGAGGAAAACACTGATGCAAAATTACATCATATATGAAAACACATTAATTCCCTTAACAGCAACATCATCAGTCTCACAGAAATATGCTCTGCAGCTCAGGCCCTGAGGATCATGGTTACCACCCAAAACCCCTGCTATTGTCTTGTATGCAGTAGGGTTAAAAAATACAGGAGAAACTATCAAAGCAAACTTGTTCCGATATGGAGAAACACACACACACACAATCAAGATAAAATGGGGGAAAAACATTTTTCTTCCATGTTATCATTGTTTTTCCATTTTAGTTGTGGTGTGTGAACAGACACAGTGAAAATTGTGTGTGTATGTATTTGACTGTGTGGTAAGAGGACACATGCAGGACATTTTGATCTGTGGATCAAAAGAGATAAAAAAAAAATTTAGGTTTGTTTCATGACTTTTTATTTATTTTAAGCAGAACCACAGTGACATTGAATCTTCGGCCTGGCATTTCACCCAGGACAGTGGTCAGATCACACACGTAAATGATGATTGCTTGGATCAGTCGTGGTCTTTGTGGACTTAAAGTTGTTGCAATACAATTGACTGTGACGTCAGTATGATGTTTTTAAGATTGTGTAATGTCAGTTTTAAAGTCTGTGTTTTTTGGATGGAAATACCTATGTAGACCCGTGTATAAAATATTAGTTTATGGTTCTCAGCAGAGGCCATTAGACAAGGCATGTTGCAGTGTTCAGTTAATTATCAGATACACCTCTGTCAGCACAGTAAGTCACAGCTGGGTCTGCTCAGTGTGGTGTCTCCTTTCCTTTTTTCTTCTCTCTTTTAAGTTGTGGATATGGATGCAAAATATATATTGGTCTTATTTTAATCTTTTTTTCATTTAGCATTCTTATTCTCATTTTTTTTTTTCTCATTGCATTTCGTTCATTTGAAAGAACTTGCTCGGTGAGCACCAAAATTTAGATGGCAGCCTTCACAATCACAAAAATATTGTTTTAAATATAAAATATATATATATATATATAAACTTTGGTGCTCACCAAACAAGCTCTTCCAAATTAATGAAATGCAATGCGAATATGAATGCTAAATGAAAAAAGACTAAAAGTGTAATTTCCTATCAAATGAATAAATAAATAAAAACAATACCTGAATTAATGTAATTTTATCAAGAGTTCTTGTACTGGATCTGTTTACTTTGGACCTGCATAGCTCTTGGGTGTACAAGGTAAACTTGCATCACAAGCTGTGTGTGTACATATACACCTGTCGTGCTGCCAGTTTTTTCCTTTGTTTTGGAGCTTTCTCAAAGAAATAAGTTTTATGACTAACAGGCTGTGGTTGTAGGGCCTGCATGATTTCCTGTGGAACATACACAATGCTAGGGGTGAATGAGCATGTTTTATGTGTTTGTGTTTTCTCTTGCTCTCTTTACAGATTATTATAATACATATAACACTATTATTTCAATGTAACACAACCTTGTTAGAACAAATTTGCAAAATTTTTAGAGCTGCCTCATTGTATAAAGTTCACCAAGGGCCAAAAATAGTATTCGTGCAAAAAAAGTATTCTTGTAGCATCACGAAAGTGAGGTTGATACATTGACTTTTTTAACCGGTGTTTTTGCTACGTTTCTGGATCTGAATCCCTTCAGTTGTATTGCTTTCTATGGAGAGACAACAGTTCATTTGTGTTCCAAAGGTGAACGGAGGTCTTATGGGTTTAGAATGACAGGAGATGAGTTGTTAATGACACAATTTTTGTTTTTGAGTGAACTAACCCTTTAATTCTTGGACTGGAGTCAAGTGGATTACAGATCATTGTGATGTTTTATCAGCTGTTTGAACTCTCATTCACTGATTTGATAATGTAGAAAAGTTACAATATGATGCACAATTAAGCATTTATGTAAAACACACATCAGTGGATGTAACTCTTTACACAGAAGTATGCAATTCCTTAAACACGGCTGTTCTTTTATACCTCTTTTACTGCTGTTAGGAGGCCTGTAAATACCATTGACCCTCATCTAGCACTCACACTCAAGCACACGGCCACACACACTTCACCTTATTCATATATGGCCTGTCAAGTTCATTTATATTGCTGCTAGAGTTCAATATATGTCCTCACGCATGAAAACACAGCAACACCACTTTCAATAAATGTCCAGCCTCAGAATTTCAATAAAGCTCCTTGTATTTGTTACTACCTGGGTTAACGGTGGACAACAAATGCTGACAGAAACTTATTGCTTTTCCGGCATCACCAACACACTCTGCTAGTGTGATAGCTTTAAGTGCTGCTCTTGATTTTCTTTCTTTCTTTTTTTTTGTTGCTATAGGTTTGTGAGTAATTTTTCTTCAGTTGAACGACTCTGGAATTCTGATGGCACATAAGCTTTTACAAATTAGATTAGCACTTAAAACACATCCAGGAACAAGGAGACTGCTGATCATGATAAGATGTTGGAAAATTTGTGAAAGCAGTATGTCAGAGTTGAGGAACAAATAAAAGATGAATCTAAGGCCTTTGAGTGAAAAGGGATTCTGGTGGCATGTTTCTTTCATTAAAGTTGTTTGCCGACTTCAAAGCTGTCTGCGTCATGTGGATAGCTGTGTGTTTGTGTGTGATAAGCCAGGCCGAGATGAATGCCAAATACAGAGTTGTTATCCTGGGATTGTAAGATGTTGATTGTTTAAGTCTGGAAAAACACAACATTTTCTCCAGATTTCTGTCTTGATTCATGGTCAAGACGACAAACTTTTTAAACTTGTTAGTCTGAATGATTAAAAGTCCGGTAGTCTGTGCTCTTTAGTTATTCTTTCAGTCGAATCACTTCAACGTTACATATGGGAACTCGCCAGAGAGACCAACTGCCTTTGAGCTTTATACAAAAGGCCAATGAAATTGTCGTACACCGTTCTGTGTAACAACCACACGGACTTCTGACACACTGCGTAGTTCCGTAGGCTGCCTGGAGGAGACCACTCCCCCTGGAATAGGGCCGAGTGTGTCCTTTGGAGCACCCCGAGAGAATGAGACGTCTTCCACAGCATCAGAGGTTGAGTCAGACAGGTGGGCGTCGCACCGCAGCATCTGTCCCGTTTGCAGCGGATGCTGTACTGTCAGCTTTGCTTCTCCGCGCTGCGGAAGGAATCGGTTTGGAGGTGCCCCGTGCATCCCTGGGCGACCCTTCGCAGCTGGATGATTGGTTTTTGGAGGTCAGACATGCAGCCCCGCCACGCTCTCCTCTGGTGCCTTTCTTCCTGGAGGTACATGAAGAGCTTACCAGGTCATGGCGGGCCCCTTACCCAGGCTCTTCGGCCCTCGCCACTCTCGAGGGCAGTGCAGCCAGGGGGTACGAGGCTGTCCCCCAGGTGGAGCGCGGCGTGGCGGTGCACTTGTGCCCGCGCCGGCAGGCCCGGCTCCCGTCCGGTGCATGTGAGTTGTCGTCCACCCTGGTGGGCGATGCTTATTGTGCTGCCGGGCAGGCTGCCACCGCCCTGCATGTGCTCGCGACGCACCAAGTCTACCAGGCTGGGACGTTGCAACTCATGCTGGAGCGTAGCCCCGACCAAGGGGCAATGCAGGAACTCAGCGCTGTGACTGACTTCGCTCTTCGGACGATTAAGATCGTGGCGTGTGCCCTTGGTCAGGTGATGTCCACCAAGGTGGTCCAGGAGTGACTGCAATGGCTGAGCCTGACGCAGGTGCCGGAGCCTGAGAGAGCACACTTTCTCGACGTCCCCATCTTCCAGGCCGGCCTATTCGGTGACACTGTCGAGGACTTAGTCTGCTCCTGAACTGCAGAGAACTCCTGGGCTGAGGCGATGACCCACATCCTGCCTCGGCCGGCCAGTCTGCCCCCGAGCGCACAGCCTTCGTCTGCTCCGACCCAGTGGCACCCAGTGATCCTGCTCCGACCCCCGCTAATGCCCAACCAGTGGCCCATCGTCTGCTACACCCGGAGGGGCGGGAAGCGTTCCTGTCACAAGCAGCCTGGAAGAGGGCCAGGAGTTTCTGTACACACAGAGAGTGCAAGCCTTAACAAAATTCTCACCACCTCCGGGCCCAGCACCCATAGGTTCCCATCTGACTCAATGTTTTTTGTCTCCTCAGATGCTGACCCAGAGTGCTGTATCGCCAGCGCGGGATCCAGGGAGGCAGGTAAGCACCGCACAGAGTGGCCAGACTTTTCTCCAGGATGTTTATCCTTCTGGGATCAGTCCCTTCCCCTGTCCCCCTATAGGCTGCCCCACCACGGGCATGGCGGTCAACGTTCCCTTCATTCCCCTAGCAATGCGGCTCGGAGCCCGAATTGCGCTCCCCAGCCCCTCACGGTGGTTGATACGGACGGTACGCCTCGGCTATGCGATCCAATTCGCCAGGCGCCCACCCAGGTTCCGCGTCATCCGCTACACCTCTGTCCGTGCGGAGTGCGATGCTGCCGTCCTGCGCGCGGAGGTTGCTGTCCTACTGGCGAAGGAAACAATTGAGCCTGTCCCTTCAGCCGAGATGAGGTCCGGGTTACAGCCCTCACTTCATCATGCCTAGAAAGAGTGGTAGTTAA
>JAUMHI010000048.1:4469929-4491658 GCA_032359435.1 Enteromius unitaeniatus | reverse complement strand
TGAGCCTGTCCCTTCAGCCGAGATGAGGTCCGGGTTACAGCCCTCACTTCATCATGCC
Source organism: Enteromius unitaeniatus (assembly GCA_032359435.1). Lineage (NCBI taxonomy): Eukaryota > Metazoa > Chordata > Actinopteri > Cypriniformes > Cyprinidae > Enteromius > Enteromius unitaeniatus. Next base: position 4,491,600 of record JAUMHI010000048.1, on the reverse strand, counting down.
TAGAAAGAGTGGTAGTTAAACTCTCCTGGTTCTACGAGCTTTAAACTGGCCCTTTCAGTGTGCTAGCCTCTAGTAAGAGGGAAGGGATCAGTAAAACCATCTCTGTCAACATTGAGTGTCTAAAAGCTGGCAGCTAATACCCGGTCAGCTTGTGCCCAGGGTTCCTACTATGCCTTTCTGCGATTAGGTAGTAAACTTGGGAGGAGGCAGACCCAGCCTTAAAGTTGTTGTGTCCTGTACGCGGTCTGCGCCTCTACACTGACCGCACTCGGAGCATCAGACGCTCCCAGCAGCTCTTCATCTGCTATGGTGGCCAGCAGAGAGGGAATGCTCACAGCAGGTAGGTGAGAGGACCGACTGGTGCCGGCTTGCTGCGCCACTCCTTCGAGATTCATGCACTACAATATCTCAGTGTTCCCTTAAAACTGCGTAACCTGCGCCACTCCCTGCCCCACTGTCCGACTAGAGTGGAGATAGCTCCGGCTGTGCTTCCTCTGGGTCTCCTTCGCCCAGCAGGTGTGGCAAAGAGATGTTACCCTTTTTCCTGCCACGACTCTGAGGTCGCGTTGACGCCAGCTCGGCTCTTCAGCAAAAACCTGCATATGCACTCCGCTCGTGCCCTCTTATACTCACGCAGTGACGAGGTGCACCAAAAAAAGCAAGTGTGTATTATAGTGTTTTAAAATCTGTTCAGGCATTAAAATTAGTGTGTAAAATTATAATAATTCATATTCCAGCATGGTAAAAGTTAGTTAAAAGTCCAAAGCCACTTAAACATGCTTGCAGTTTGCTCTTGGAGAGTTTATTTTGGACCCTCACCGTACTATTTCCAGTTTAATTCAATACACTTGTGTACAGTACATCTCTCAGGGTGGTGTTTTTGACCTTTGAATCCAGCTAAAGGGCATCAGGTATGTGACTAGCTGTGAGAGCCCAGCAGTGGCCCAAGTGACATTTCAGGATTGACAGCGAAGTGGATGTAACGCACATGGTGGATAATGACTGAAAGACCAGTCGTCATTGTTGGAGTTGAATATGCATGTGTTCTTGAGAGTGATATATGTCTGAGTGCTTACCAGTATTCATGTCCTTGGATCTTGTGGATGATTGAAAGTGAAAGAGATTGTGTATGTTACCCCACATGAAGACAGCAGTAAACAACTCCACCCCATCCAGTTCACTTGAGTTCAGTTCAGTGAACAAGCTAGTACATCTAATTGCGCACACACACATATATATATAGTGAGTGAGTAATTGTAATGTTGACTCCATTAGAAATCTATATAGAGGAGCTGTAATGAGTCAGGACCAGCAAAGTATAAGGGTTTACAATGTAAACTTGCTTGGCACTAAATAATTGGATTGGACCAGTTAATGAAACCGTTAGGAATAGAGCCAATGGGCCTGTTATTCTATTAGGAAATGCACAAGAAGTAGCCTGACCCTCAATTATGCAAGCTTTTCAAATAAAACATGGATGCATGGTCTAAAACATTTGTTGCGAAAATTTATGTAATCCAGTTTGATTCCGCCTCTATTGAGAAAGCGTCTCTGTAGATGCCATCTAACATGTTCACAGCTTTGATCTACTCTCACAGGTATTTCCTTGTTTTCTTCAGTTCTTTCTCAAGTTTCCATTCAATTCACAGGAACAAAGAAGTGGGATGATTTGCATTTAAGTGGCTAAATGTTAACCTCATGAACAATGTTTACAACAGGGTTTCTACGATGAGAAGATTAGGTTTTTCTCCTGAGAACAGACTGATGTCATGGGAAAATCAAAGCAAGCAACCACACCTGTAGACATTAATAAAATCCTGCGACCGTAAATAGAAGCTTGTACTTTACACAGAAATCTTTAGAAAGGTGTCAATTAATAAAATGCAAAAAAAAATATTGATATTGAATGCTGATGAAGAGGGTTGGTCTTTTTCATTATGATTACACTTTATTTTGATAACTTTGTAACTACATTTTAACTAATTAAAAAAAATTCAGCTACTGATTTTTAGGGTAGGTTTAGGGTTAATAGAATTAGTTGACATGTACTTAAAAAAAAAAGTTTCTGATACTTGGTTTGTTGTATGTTTTGGAAATATCAAAATAAAATGTGTTAACACTCTAATAACCGCTGGTTGACGTGCTGGTTACTTACTGTTAGTAGAATGTCTAAACTAGACTATAGAAATAATAAAGTGTTACCTGGTTATAAGTCTTGCTAATATCACTACTGTTATTCACAGCCGCATTCACAAACCTGGGTCTGTTGCCCAATTTTAGTACTGTAGTGGTGCATGAAGCACAATTCACTTCCAAACCAAAGCATCTTTTTGTGGTCAACAAGGTTCAAAATGTTAATGGGTAAATGTTTATGCCCTTACAAAAAAATAAAAATAATTCCATAATTCTGATTGAAACTGGATTTTGCCTGAGAAATTTAATTGAGCAGCAGTACAATAAATGTGATGGACCATTAGAGTTACAGATGTGAACAAACACCTAATTATTTAACTGTAGAAGATATAGACCTGTTTACACCAAGACAAATGTTCAGTGCGAAAATGTGTTACAATGAACATTTCAATTTGATTGAACAGCTGTTAGTGCATCTGTTCAGACCGACACTAACACTGGCATGCCATTTTTTCACATTGATCAAATTGCATGCAAAACCTGGACTGATTTGTTGTGCCATTAATTTTTGTTATCTGTTCAGCTGTCTCCGGTGTGTAAATCAAAGATTGTTCCAGTATCTTCTATAATGTCAGCAGCACTGTATGTGCTCCATATAAATGTGACGGACTGTCTGCAGAAAACAGGAGATAAGAGGAGGCCCAAGCATGTGCTTCACTCACCTGTTCTGATCATTTTCATTTCTTATCTTAACACAGTCCTGCTGGGAGGAAGTCTCCTGAGTGTCACCAGCAATTAAGGTTTCCAGCTGCTTGCGGCCTCATCTATTTACGAGTACCTCTGCATGTCCTCTGGGAATTGACGGACCGTCCATACAGCCTATCCTTAAATGGCATACGCATGATAGCAAGCAAAACTTCACACATGCACGCTTCAATCACAGTATGAAGCTGTTTATGTCTCCACTGAGGTGTGTTATGGATATGTACAGTAAACATATGACTGCGTTATTCTGAGATTATTCCAGAAGGATTTTTTTGTGCTTTGGAAATGTATGTAATGTTTGACATGTTATTAGTAGTGTATTGGTAATCTTGCAAGCCCTGCATGATGAAATGTAATTGCCTCCTTTTTGCATGTATTATTAACATATTCTGTGCCTGTATAATATATTAACTCATTCTGTTCAAGCTGATCTAGATGGGAGGTTTTTCATCTTGCAGTGTTCTGCATGTGAGTTCAGCTGTATCAAGGTAGAAATGTAATTTATTGCAGTGTAAAGCTATTGGAAGCTGTCATTAATATTACAAAGGCCATCAAATTCTAATAAATACATTTATATCACATTTAAGTAAATCCATTTAGCAAACACTTTTATCCATCACACCTTAGAATATTTTTTTTCTGAAGTGATTTATGATAAGTAAGCAATTACATTTATTACACTGCTCTAAATTACTTCATTAGGATTGCTCACATAGTTCTTTCTTTGAACATTTAATGCATTTCCCTTTATTACATATATATGCTATATATATATATATATATATATATATATATATTTTTTTTTTTTTTTTTTTTTTTTTCAACTTTTATAAATGTACGCACCATATTTCATGTTGCTATTTAAGCTGGATAATTTATAATAGGTAAAACAAATAGTACTGCATCACTTTTGGATAAGAATCATTGTATTTTATGAATTTTATTTAGAAATTTATTTTAAACTTTGCAGTAAGCTGAACATATGCAAAGTTGGTAAAGCTAACACTATCACCTCTTCAAAGCACTGCACAATCTTTGCATCAACTAAATTAATATTCAAGCTAATAAGGTTTACATTGTGTCCCTAATGCACCCATTTTTACAGAGTTTGGTCTGTGTCCCTGGTAAAGTGCGATAGGCAGGGAATGCTGCATGTGATGGATGGCACGTAACGACAATTGGGAAAAGTGGAGAAGGGGGGCTTTACAAACAGGAAATCCTGAGGTAAAAATCAATACAATCACTCAAGGCCACCATTAGATACCCAGGCGAAGAGCAGGCTGGGTGGAGCCGTTAAGGTAGACGGAGACAGAAAAGGCATGTTAAACCCACCGCTAATACCACAGTGACCTGTGGTTAGCCTTTCCCCTATACCTGACCGCTATATCGTTCCATATCACAAACACCATGCTAAAACCCTCACCCTTCACCCTTACAGCATTGTGGGATAATAAGTTTAGAACATAAGCGGCAAAACAGATATAGGGTTAAACCGGTGGCCAAAGTGGCTGTGCTGACATACAGACCCTGTGGAGTGAAAATCCATCCAGCTAGCCATTCATTGTCCAAACAGCTTGTCCTATATAGAGTTTTCACCTAAAGCTATTTTCCTCTCATAAAGCAAAATCTTTGATTCATTTGGGATTGCCTGGTCCTAAATGAATCTCTCTATTACAAGTACCATTAGTAATAATGATTCATTTGAACAATTTAAAAAGTTGTAGTACATTAAATGATTCAAAAAATGGAAAAAAAATTCGTGCTGGCTTTGAGTGTGTGTGGGAAGCTCAGACTTCCAGTGATTTCCCAAAAGCAACTATATGGTCACAAGTTCCATTCTTACCAGTAGAGTTCAATAGAATCAAATACCATAGCTAGCAATGCTATTAAGAAAGTCAGAACATGTCTAATTAAGTCTAATTATTTACTTATATATATCTTATTAAATCCAAAAGAACTTAATCTGACTTAAAAATTATGAAATTGATTCATTTCTATTTCATTTCCATCACACAGTATTTCTACAGTATACTGTATATTATAATATAGCTTATTTACAAATATTGTCACGAGCAGTCCGCGGCGGTGAGGCGTGCAGCTGCGCTTCTCAGCCGGGCAAGGAGTAGAGGACGCGGAACGTTCAAATATAACATTTATTGAACAAACAAACAAAACAAGAAGCTGACGAGGTAGCGACTACAATAAACCCCACGTACATAGACACACGCAACTTCAACAACCGACCCCGGGAACTGAAAACAAGGGCTTTAAGTACACAGAAAAACTAAATCACCAAAAGTGAGGACAGCTGGGAAACACAGGTGAACGAAATCAACTAATCACAACCTAATCCCCGGAAACACCAAATAAGGACAGGACTGAACCAAAAATACAAAGACAGGGGGGAAATAAAGACAGACCGACATGAAACGCCAAAAAGACAGACATAGAACATGACAAATATATGGGAATGACTCATTTTGATCGCCTTTGCATGAGACAGTATTTCTAAATTAATATTGTTTTTTTTTCAAAATAATGAAATCATGCATCACGGCTAGACTGATATACAGTAGCTACATTCATATATTATATATTTTCTAAAAAAAGAAATTATTAATTTCTAACATATGCATATATAAAGCAAAAGTCCTGCTTTTTACTTTTGTCTTTTGTCCCTTGAAGTAGGTTTAATGCTACATTTTGTTGCCTTGTACAGCAGCCAAGCATAGCTGTAGCTGAACTGCCTTACAATATCTGTATCTTAGCTAGCTACAGTTTAAAAGCTCCTGTTGAAAAATCACATTAGCCCTTTTTGTGTGCATGTGTGTGTGTGTTCCTCGATTGTTGTTTCAGGAGTCATGACCCTTTGATGCCCACTTGCAACTGTTTGACAATTATCTGAGAATTAACTGAGGTGTTTCAATTTATGAGAGCACAGATTTCAGCTTGAGAGGCAAGCAATCGTTGAAACTGTCAACTTGTAATCTTCTCAGAAGGCTGCAAAAGACCAGAATCAACAACATTTTGACACTGAGTCAGCCATTACAGCACACAACAGCCATTTGTTCAGAACATACAGCAAACATTTAAGATTATTTAAGAAATGTCAGGATCTGCTTTCCTTTTACTGGTTTGATTAGTTCTCCCTGCAGCCTTTAGGCCAATATATACCAATCACACACTCAGAAAGCAACTGACAGCCTCACAAAATGAATCGTGATGCCCCCCAATGCACCATCTCCCCACCATATCCAATATGTGACCAGTCAAATTTATCAATCCATCTTGGTCCAGCGTTCTCCAATTATCCCCTGCAATCCCAAACACATGCGCACACAGTATCGGGCCGCTAGCACTGGAGCGGTGTACTTTCTTCTGATTTATTTCTGTTTTCATGAGAGTGGCTAGGAGGCCATTTTGTGTAGGTTGAAAGGTCCTCCATTACAGCTGTGTGGGGGCAGGGGGGAGAGTTATGGTCTTGGGGTGTAATTGCTCTCAAACTGTCCCTTGATGCTGTGGTAATAACGGTCCAGGCCACCCTGGCCCTCCTGGCCTTCTCAGCCATATGGGTCTACCTCTCTAGGTCACCTTTGTTGTAAATTTGCCCCGCCCCGTGTTAGTTGTTCTGAACAGCAATAGCCCTTTTCTCACTTTCAGACCCATCGCTCCCTAAGGAGCAGTTAACTGCAAGTGTGTTTGCAGGAGATTACCTGAAAATGTCAGATTACCTGTAAATGCCAGGGGAAGAAAAGTGAGGTGCTTTCCAACTATACTGAAAACACTCCATCTTTTCCTTGCCGCAATCTAATTGACAAACAAACACACAGAGTCCATGTACAGTCACCCAAATAGGCAGCGCAAACAGGTAAACTCTCTACAGCTGACAACACAAAGAAATCAATACACCAGCGGTAAAGCACACAAACACCGTTTACTCACATACATGCTTGTGCACAAAGTTAATGAAATCGGCCGGAGGTGAAAAGACCCCGTTTCTCCTCCAGAACCCAGGAGTTTAAATCCCAGGAGTCCATGGAAAATATAAGGAAGAATGTAGCTTAAATTTACATGGCATTTCTATATTTCTAACACATGATTTATGTAGCATTCCATAGTTTTAAATGAACTAAATTAACTATAAAAAATGTACATTTAGTTATTAATTAGTACATTACCATTCAAAAGTTTTGGTTCACTAAGATTATTTATTGAACAAAACACAGTAAGGACAATGTTTCAAAAGTTTGACAATTAAATTTTTTTTTTTTTTTTTTGTAAGATATCCTAAAATCACAATTTCCAAAAATATATTAAATAATTTTCAACATTTTATAAAAAAAGAAAGGATCATAACAATAACAATAATAAAGGCATTTTGAATATATTATATCAGCGTATTAGAAAATTCAGCTAGGTATATATCACTGAAAGAATTTTTTTTACAAAAACAAAAAAAATTATTTCGAGATTTAATCACTTTTTACTGTGTTTTTATTTATTTTATTTTAAGTTTTTTTATCAAATAAATTCAGCACATTTTTAAATCCAAAAGGCAACTTTATTTTAGGGTGCATATTAGCATGCATATTATTATTGAGTCCTATTCTAAAGTGTTACCAAACAAAATTTGGTAGATTACCCTTCTATACCTTTACGGTATACTTGTTACAGTGTAATTATACATTTATTGCATTATTATTATTTTATTTAATTATGCATTTATTGTTTTGAGTAATATAAATTAACTACATGTATTTACATGTACTATATGGTAAGGATTTTGTTTAATACTTTTTTTAAGGTGACCTTGTTACACATGCCATGTACTTATTATTATAAAGAACATTGAATTGTGCATGATTACATAATGTATCCCTAAACCAAACCCTAATCCTAACCTTAACCAAGTACATGTAAGTCCATGTAGTTAATTCATATTTCTTAGTACTTAAATGTACAATTACATTGTAACAAGGACACATTAAAATAAAGCATAACATGGTTTGGTACACTATATGTGTAACATATGCTCAGAGTCGTGTGGATCCATCTGCAAGGCTTTATTATTCAACACAGGAATCAATGCCGGCAAACAGGCGCTGTCCATGACTATATGTTTTTTTCTTTACCTTTTTCTTTCTTTTAATGACATGTTTTGAATATCTAAAAGCTAGCTGTCTATTTAGTTGGGTGAGATTCTGGCTGAGCCTCCCTGGCTCTGGTTAGGTCAGAAGCCCCTATTTTTTGAGGGAAAAACACAAAGAGGGAGCAGTTTAGCTTTCATCTACCCTAGAGATGCGGCAAATTTCCTGTCACTAATAAGCTGTGAGTGTAGAACAGCTTTCGCCTGAACAGGCTCATCTGAATCCTCTTTAGGCCAGTTATAAGGGTCTCCATTAGTACCCCAAAGGTGACCAGCATTGGACATATATTGTTTTGTACAAATACTGCACATCTGACCAAATGAATTGGTTAACCAAAGTTTTCCATTGACATTCCATAACAAGCTAGTGAACATCAATTCATGTACGATCTTCATTTAAAATCATCAAAAGTCTTACTTTTTCCACTCCTGCCGCGAGTGAAGGGACTGGTTCTTTTGAGAGGATTTAAATGGGATATTAAAAGTCAGTATGTCTCTTGGGTAACTGTCACTAACATGAGCCATGACCGACTTCATCAAAAGGCCTGTTAGATCGTACGCAGCCTGTTCTGTTGAGACTCCAGTATTGATCTGAACCTTTGTTACCTCCAGCTGTTTTGGGAAATAGGATGCAACACAGGCCTTTATCGCTAAACAATATGATGATGGAGGCATGCTAAAATCATTCAGAGTGACATGTAGCAGTGGAAGGCCTTGCATGAGGAACATAAAAAAACACACTTGGGCAATATGGCTAAGGTCAAGGCTGCAGTTACCAAGGAAACAATGCAGCTCTTATACAGACTATATTTAATGAACTGCCTACTGATTCATTATTTCATACAGCTTATGTCTTACATTTTATGGAACACAACTATTTAAATTAAGGACTCTTAGCACTTTTTTGTGAATACTCACACCCCAGCCTATAAACACATTTCAGTCCAACAAAAGGCATCATTTTCTAAACTGAGTGAATGTTTCAGATTTGCATTACTTTGCTAACACTAACCCTTGCCTACTAAAGCTTGTTATATCTCTCTGGTGGCTCTGCTAGTGCCAGACAAAAAACCCCAGACTTCACCATCATGGCTGCTGCCCGTGCTCTGTCAGCACCATCACATCGTGCTAATTGCTCTGTTAATTAGTTTAATTATTGAAGACCTCGGCAGTGTTGTTCCAAAGCTGCTGACGATTTACGGCATGCTAAAAGAGAAAGAGCTGCTGGCTTACCGCTGTCGATCACCCGATTTCAGACGCACACAGACAGTATGAGATACTCGCAAAAAAGACATGCACATATAATGAAATATTATTATTTTTTAAATTCTCTATGTCTGCCGTATATGTTAATATTAGTGCTGTCAAACGATTAATCAAAACAATAATAATAATAATAATAATAAATAAATAAATAAAGTTTTTGTTTACATAATAGTGTATATGTATGTGTATTTATTTATTGTGCATATATAAATACACATACGTTCAGTATATATTTTGGAAATAGTTTATATATAAATATATTTAATATGGCAACATAACATTTTGCTTAAATATATACATGCATGTGTTTATATAATAAATATACAAAGGAAATCTTGTAGTTTGGATGTGATTCATTGTTTGACAGAACTAAGATATGTATACATACATAACCTAACCGAAATGCATCACATAGATCAAGTTTTTAAGTATTTAAAAGTATATTTATGTCCTGTAATTGTTACATAAATGCATGAATCCTGTCAGCTCTTAAAACTTTACTTTGTTACAGTAGCTTATCCTTTAATGGCCTGTCTGGGTATTAATTCACCTAATATAATATCCGTAGATATATATGTGGTGTTGTTGTATTTAAAAGTATGCCTTGTAATGAAGTGTGCTCATAAAAAGAGCGGCAGACACATGTGCTTGAGAAAGGGCCAGCAGGGGCCCTGTGATTGACGGCCCCTCAGAGCAGTCTGGAGAAACTGTACTCATCTTTAATTGAAAATTGAGACAGTGTTGAAATGAAAATATTGATTCATTCATGGGACAGACATAGACCCAGCCTGTCTGGATTTGTGGGATATGGGAGGGAGATGGAGGAGGGGTGGAAAGGGGATTGTGAGGAGATTCTTGCATGAGGTTGAGTGGATTCTGACGAGAGTGGCATAATCGAGAGAGAAAGAGAAAATTATAAGAACATTCTGAATGATATAAAATGGAAAAAATAAAGATAAGGCATGTAATTGTTTATTACGACCAGGTAATTGCTCACTGAGCGCGTGGAATGAGATGTTTTTGTTTGTACATCACATCCATCTTTGAGCGTGTGCTTTTGAACAGCCAGACAATAGCATCTATATGACAGCAGCGCCTCATGTTAAGTTCTGGGGTCTTCAGATATCTCACTGCTGTAATCATCCACTGCTGCCTAATTGCAACTTCTAATTGATTTCATTAAGTTTTTAATTGGATCTAAGGACAATCAGAGAAGGCTCATCTGAGGAAAGAACGATGGTTAATGAAATGTGTTAAACAGGTGAACACATCTAACAATATATCTGCAAACCAGTAAGCCGTTCTGCTTTAAAATCAATAGAACAGGAAGCAATTACAGCAGAGATCTAATGTAGCTGTGAAGCAATGAGCCAATTAATACTGGAGCCAATAAGAAATCTGTAACTATCAAAATAAAATCATCTTAAGCATTAAGTATTTTTTCGAGTTTAGTATGTGAAGCCAAAACAACACAAAATACTTCAAATAATGATGTTTTTATTAGTTCTGTAAGTGCATGCTATTACAAAAGGTCAAATCCTATTTTGATTGTATTTAGAATATCTATATATGTATTTCCAGCTGGTTCCTACAGATAATTCATAAAAATCCTCTCCTTTTTTATCTTTCGGTGCAATACCATAAATGTCCACTTTCAATCACCCATCTAATTAAAATAATAAAGGTCATCGCTTTATTGCTGCATACATTACTTTTTGACATTTACAAGCTTTCTATCATTTTAAATATGTTTTATCTGACTTGGAAATAATTATGCATTTATTTTTTGCTTTGTAAGGCGACGATAATCCATTGGGGAAAAAAGCTTGGTGAGTTTGAGTTCCACAATTAAAACAGCCATTAAGTAAATGAATAGCTGGCATTGTCCAATAATGCATTTTGGCAGAAACATGAAGCAATTTTATGATCACAGTCATCATGGAAATAGATGTGGGAGAGATATAAGGGATTTAGGATGAGACTGTAATTTTGTCTACTTGTCCATTTAAACTCTCTTTAATCAGTTAAAACAGCATATAAATAACATTTGTATTGTTTTTCACTCTCAGAATTCTGTCAGAATTTACTCACCCTCTCTCTCTCTCTCTCTCTCTCTCTCTCTCTCTCTCTCTCTCTCATATAATAATATAATTAAATAATAATAATAGTAATAAAAAGATCCAAATACAAACCAGAAATCAGGGATGCAAAATAATTATTAAAACATTCTCCTTTTTTGTGCCACCTACAAAAACAAGCATAATCTGAAACAGCATGATGAATTCATGATTTATTTTATTTTTTTTGTTTGTTTAAAGGGAGGAGGATCCCTTTAAAGTTTCTGTTGCGCTTGTCCTGTCCATTGATTTGTACAGTTTTCAAAAGCAAGAGCATAAAATAAGGCATTCAGGCTTTAGATGAAGCATTTATGATGTCTGAATGGGAATATAATGGTTTTGGTTATGGTGTCCTCTTCTACATTAGAGATAATGTGATTGCCATGAGCGGCATGACCATCATTACAAAAAAAAAGCATGCTGGAGTATCGTGCGTGTGCGTGCGTGTGCGTGTGTGTGTGTGTGTGGTCAGACAGCCATTTTCTTTGTTCTACTTCTTATTACAGCACATCATTATGCTTTCACACCATACACACACAAGAGAACAAGCCCACGTTTTGAAGCTGACAGGGTGAATGAAAATGTAAATTGATGTATTGATCTAACTTTTGTTCTGAGGGCTGTGGTGTGTGTGTTTGTGTATGTGTGCAGGAAAATGTATGCACATGTGCCACATTATTCCACAAGATCAATACAAGTGTAAAAATGATGTGAATATCTTCATCCTGTGTCAGTGTTATGCTTGCTAGACACCAAAACAACACACAAGAACAGTGAGTACACAAAAATACTGTTAACCCTCCATGAAATGTGGGGGTTTCCCAAGAACAGGGAAAATTCGTGGAAGGAGGAATTGATGTGTTTCCTGAACACATGCACCTGTTTGGCAGTTTTTGTGCAAATGTGTGTGTGTGTGTATTGCAGGTGATACTCTGTAAAGGCCTTTCACATTAACTCGTAATGCTGTTGACATTTATAGTCCCTGAAGTCTCGTGGAGGTCATTGATGGCTTTCTCTTTAAATGCCACATTGTAAAAATGACACTTTCCTCTCTCTCCTCTGCCATCCCGTAACCGCCAGCGATCTGATAAAAGCGGGATTACGACTGACCGACATCCATGAATACTTTGACCTTTCACCTGTCCGTTTGCTTTTTACAACTTGTTTTAACTGCGCCTGTCTCACACATAAATATCCCAGCCGTTAGAATTCATCTGCGGTTTTCCAGCCAATTCTGAAACAGTAAAAAGCCATATTTTCCTTATGTATTCAGTGTCTTATCCTTGATCTGATCACGAGAACAGTGTTTTTGTGTTCCCGTCTAGTTCCTCCAGTTTCTTGTAAGGACTCAGGAGAAGGTGTGAGCGTTGATTTGGCCTCAGGTGGAGATCTGATGGAAAACGGCAGTAATCTGAATTCTTCTGTTGTAACGCCATTGGGATGTTTGATTGAAGTAAATTTCTTAATCCTGGCTGTGTTGAGTTGGCACAAAGATTACTGCTGTTCTGAGCATTTAATTTGTGCTAATCATAAATGCCCAGAATGCACCCAGTCGCACCTTGATCTCGAGAAATATTTAATTGATTAATGGCCTTTAGTTAGATGCAATATTTAAATCCTTACGCTTGATTCCCATCTAGCATTAGCTATTATTTCTTTCAAGTCTATGTTGAAAACATTGTTGATTAAAAAAAAAAACAATTGCAAATAATGCAGGGCCTGAATTTGCTAGGAATTTAATGTGCATTCATTCATTGTAATTTCAAGATCATTATTATGTGAGGGGGATTGTTGACTTGTGAGCCAAGCTAGCATCGTTTACTCAACCCCTCTAAAGACTCACTTACGCTGGTGCTGTTAAACCCACACTGTATTCAATGTATCACTTTGGCTTAACACAGGTCATTTAGTGCTTAACAAGATTTATTAGAAGTAATTGTAGTACATGAGAAGATGATGAAAGTGAACGGACTGAGAGAGAGAGAGCAGGATCGTTTTTCTTCCTTTTGCTTAGATGCAGAGATCATGGATGTTTATTAACTTGCTTTCTTGCTTATAATACTTATATTTGCATAAACATATATTTTGTAAACTCTCAATTCTGAAATAAAAAGAGAAAGTTCATAAAATGTTAAGTCATATTTTAAATTGTGGGGGAAAAAGGCATAAGTGTGCAAAAGCAATGAAAATCTGAATTCCTATATATATATATATATATATATTCCAGTTTAGAAAAAAGAGAGAAAGAAAGATGTTTGTGAGACAACTGTGACATGTTAACCTAAAATTGCAAGATATAAAAAAAGTCAAAATTGTGAGAATATAATTGACTTTTTTCATGGTGGAAACTGACTAAATAAGACAATAAAAACAAAACCTAAGCATTTCTTCATTTTCCCTTTGTTTCTAATGGACAACAAACACGTTTCCTAAATAATATTGATTTAACTGTTAAAGAAAGAGTGTGCTTCCTGTGTCCTCCTGTTTTCCGCAATATCACCTTTCCCCCTCGTCTTTCGTTATAAGCCAACATCCAGTTTTTCCTTTTGATGAGCGGCTGAACTGATGGAAATGTTTGTGTGTTGCATGTGATGCACAGCAGGTGTGTTTAGGTAGCATTAGTGTGGATAGATGAATGCATGGATGGCCGAGTTGTCTTTGTCACTCACAGTGTGAGGTGTCATGCATCATTAAAACCACCTTCACATTTGTTGAGAAACAAGAGGAGGTTAATGCGTTCCCGTCAATCAAATCACATGCACATACTGTATATATATATATATATATATATACACAAGTTTTTTACCCTTCCTCTATAACAGAACCCATGACATTTGCTCATAGACATGTCCCTGAGTTTTCCATAAGTGTTCTTTTTATTTCTACATAAGACTTTTTTAAATAATACAAGCACAAGCTGAAAATCAGAATATTGTGTCAAGGCAACCTGTACAAATAACTGAATCCTGATGCAGTGCGATATTTCTATAACCCAGGGGATTTCTCACCGCTGGCAGCATCTGCTGCAGTGGCAGGGCTCAATGTCTTTTAAAGTGTGAGTTTCCACCTGTCCAAAGACTAATCCATGTTTTTCCACATGATAAGTCTGATATCTCTCTGTCACTCGCAGCTATACGGTATCAGTCTAGCCATCGCTGGATGCTCATATAGGAAATCATTGGCTCACTGTAATGACCTTTTAATGGTTTCTGTGGGGTACGGATGATCCATCAGCGTGCGTTAATTAAAAACGACCCCAACAGTAGTGAGTTCTAATTGCCTGAGATATTTGGAAAGGAGGGTGTCTTTAAATGTACATGATCATTTCCTCTGTCAGCAAAGCGTTTTGAGCGATTTATTCTAATCCAGTGTTCATTTGATTCGCCGGAAACGGAAATGGCACTTCATCAACACTGCAGTGGTAAAATGCTCCCATTATAATCACAGACACGTGCGTTTGCACTGTGTATACTTCTTTTAGACTTGTTTTGTGTGGACACTGTTTTTAGGGGCGCTCACAAATACAGCCTTCAAATCACAGGCTTTAAATGCTGGCTTCTAGTGGGAGTTTCTATGATTCAAGTGCATTAGGCAGCGGATCACTATAACAGTGCTAATTAGACCAAGAAGAAATAAAATGAGAACGAGGCAATAAAATGCAATAATGCAATAGGCCACTCTGCATGTCATTGAACAGTATAAACTGGGACATTATAATACACTAAACATTAAAACAGTAACCAAGTACATCCTAAATATCCTTTTTTATAATCTCAGACGTTATTGCTTGTAATAAACATTATCTACTGACAAAACAATGACACTGTGATCCATGGAGAATGATTAGCAATAGTACATTGCTGCAGCGTATTATTTATTGGATTATATTTATGTTTTTGTAGTCAGGTCAAAAATAATAATGCATGTTTGTTAAAACAATGTTTTGTCTCTTAATATCAAGACATGTTGTGGTTAAAATATATATGAGGTAAACTGCTTATTAAAAATGTTCAAAATCACGTAATGTTTTTTTACGTAATATAAACCGTATATTTTTCTTTACATAATATAATTAATTAAAAAACCTTTCCAGTAATAATCATATATGGCAATTTTATAATTTTGTAATTGTTTTTTAACAATATATGACACTCTACAAAGTTATTAGTCAAATTTTATTTACGCTGGCACATTGATGCCACATACATATTATTTTCTTCTGTATTTGTTATAATAATAATAATAATAATAACATGTCATAAAACCAGGTGCTGTTTTGTCACGAAGCAGTGAGTCACAGAGTCGTTCGGATTAATTATACGCAAGCTGTTTTTTAGAAACACAATGGACAGGCTGGGTCATCAACAGCGAACATGAACAACTAAGGCGAGGCAAAGGGTAGTCAGCGTCCAGGCAAGAGTCGAGCGAACAGCAAATGGTAATCCTAGGAGTAAGACAAACTTCGGGAATCCAGGGGAAAGCTAAGGGTCCGCAACGAGAGATCCAAAAACAAAAAATAAGACTAGGAACACGAATCAAACTATATATATATAATATATATATATATATATATATATATATATAATTTTCAATTGTTGTCATATTTAAAAAGTAATATTTTGTCTTTGCATCATGTTTTATCCAACACAATCTCACGAGCAATCCGTATTTATTCGTACGAGGTGCCAAATATGTGCCAATTCGTACTATTCGACCTCACTCGTACGATTTGTCTAAAACCACGTGATTGGTAGGTTTAGGGGTGGGGTTATGTTTAGGTCATTCATACAAATTCATATGAATTGGCAACTGGTAAAATACGTACGATTTAGAATAAATATGTTTTCATATGAGTGAGGTCGTACAAATTCGTACGAATTAGCCACTTCGTAAAATATGTACGAATTGCCGTGAGATCAGGTTGGTTTTATCATATAAACAGACAGAAAAAAAAGATATGTAAGTATTTTCTTCCCAGTATGGCTCAATCAGTGAAAAGTACAGACAGCTTTGTTGATCGTAATAGGGTGTCATAGTTTATCATATCACACTGCAGTATACCGTACACCGGGTTAGGAGTGCATATCAGCCAAATGTAGCATTATGAACAGTGTGACACATACACGGAGAGGATACTATTTCAAGAACAGCAGTAAATGGGGGATTGAGGATATTTTTAAGTGTTGTGAGCGAGCTGGGGAGAAACGATAGCGATGAGGGCGGTTTGTCGTTTTCTGTGATGAACTGGATGAGTGAGATTAATGGCTGCAGTTGCTCTGATTTGTGGCCTGAAACATCAGCAGCATCTCTTGATATGCTGAAATCCTGCACTTGTTCAACCCTCTCCACCCCTCTCTCTCTCCCTCTCTCTGTTGAATATGTAGTGTCTGGGACAGTACCATTCCAGCAGACAGGGTCCATTACAAAAACATCCCCTTGGGTTCTGTGGAAAGGTCTAAGCTGACACACACATACACACACACACACACACACACGTATTAGTATGCAGCAGGCATTATTGTAGGTATAGGCCTCTCTCTCAGACACACACACTGACGCTGGTGACACTTTGTCTGCTCAATAATGTCTCTGTCCTCCAGTTATTGGCTGTTTGTTCTCTGGATCTGATATCTTTATATGTAGCAAACTTGAACCTCTCTACACCCTTAGAGATTGCAGAAACACACACAGGCACAGACTTAACCTTTATACACACAATAAAACAGAGTAAAACAATACAAATCACACTGATGAAGCGCTGAAAACACTGTCCTATAACTGTGCTAGATTTGTAATTTAGCTGCTCGAAATCAGAAATAATTGTAAGATGTTTGTGAAGAAAAGAAAAGGAAACTAGTGACATAAATCATCAGAAAATTTATATATTTTTTAAATACAGAGTGATTTATTTTCAGTTATTTGTTTTTCTTTGCAATAATATGCATGAGAAATAAATATTAACAATGAAATTGATTCCACAGTGACCGTTAATTTTCCTATAATTTTCCTGTAAATTATATTTAGATCTCTCTCATTCTTTCAGTATTCACCGTTACAACTCCCTCAGGTAGAGAGGCTCATGTGGGGGAGTAATGAAACATTGCTTAGGTATTAAAATAGGTTACTGCAGTGCCTTATATGATAGAATGTGTGTGGGCTACAGTAAATGAAATTCCGCTGTCCATCAATTACGAGACGCTTTAAAACGGTCATGACTGAGAAATCCAAATTCCCTTGATCTTTTGATATATAAGAGGTCATTGTGCTATAAAAACATTCTGTACAATGCAGAACTTTCTCAATCATCTATAAAATAGCTTATATTGAAGACTTAAAGGAGATCAGTCCTTTGTTGTTGCAAGTCCAAGGCTTTGGAATAGCGTTCCATCTGAGATTAGAGAATCTACATCTATACATGTTATTTCTTGTCATTTGTGTTAGAAGATTGGGCTACTGTTTGTGTTTGATTTTTGAATTTTGTGATTTATATGTTGTATGTTAATGTTTTGTTTATTGTTCAGCACTTTGGTCTGTTGGTGCAGTATGCAGTATGCAGAATGAATGAATGAAGGAAAATACCAGCAGCATGTTTTTGCCCAAAGTATATATACATACACCTGGCAAGAAAATACAAACATACTGTAGTTGTATGGCGAATTTTTATGTGAATCAACAATCCAGTGGTGACCTTTCCTCCAGTTACCTCTTGTGTTTATAGAATCTGTGTGTTCGCTTTGTGAAACACTTTGCTATGTTTTAATGTTTATGTCACGCCGTTACCTGTCTCTTTTTTGTCATTTGTTCGCTGTGCTTCTTTGTTTTTGTTTTCCTTTCGTTCTCTATGTGCTGTGCCTCATTTGTAACCCCGCCACTCTCATTATGTCTGATCCTTTCCCAGCTGTGTCTTTCCAGGTGTTTCTTGTCTTGTCTTGATTAGCCTTTGTATTTATTTCATGCCTTGTCTTCAATCTAGCATCCGTTGTTAAAGTGATGTCCTTGTGTGTTTGTCTACACTGACTTTGCATATTCATCAGCATTTCATTGTATCCTGTGTCACTTATTAAATGTACTTCTCACCGAGTTTCTGTCTCCGTGCCTGCTTCAGACCACTGAGAAGTGAAGTCGCAACACCCCTGCGTTACAGAATGATGGACCACTGTTGAGTGGGACTCTTGAGTGAATGTCGACCGAAGTCTCTGCGGACCCAGAAGCTATCTGCAGCTGCCCGGCTCTCTTCTCGCTATTCGGGGGGTCCACCTCCGATTCGTGCCAGCACTCCAAAAGTGAGTCCAGATCCCTGCGGATTCCAGTCCGCGCGGTCCGGAGCCGGATTTGTGGACCGACATGCCAGCGCTACTCCCTGCGGATTCCGTTCCGCAGTTCCCTGTTCTAGTTCCAGAGTTACGGCCAGGTGTGCCGTTCCCGAGTCCAATTCCAGAGTTGGTAGCGCCGATCCCGTATCCAGTTCCTGATTCTCAGCTAGGGGAGCCAATCCTGATTCCAGTCCCTAAATTACGGCCTGGGGTGCCATCCACCTCCAGTTCCGCCTCCATTCCACTTGCACAGTATTAATACATATCTGTCAACACTTAGTTTAACATCAACACCACTATATCCACACCTATATTTTTTTTTTCACACCTATACTTTTCTCCACACTTTTATATGAGTTTGTCACTATGCAAAATAATGAAGTTATTGTGGGTATTGTGAATCTAGCAAATGTGAGTTAACATCAAGCAATCCGAAATTTTGTCTCAGTATTTGTGACTTAATATAGAATTCTGACTTTATATTTGGCATTTCTGATTTGCGAGGGGAAAGCCTGAATTCTGAGATAGAATTATGATATTTTGTTTGTGCAATAAATAAAAAAAATGTTTTAACTGTGAAAAATGAGCGTTAGTCAGTGCATGGCAATTTATACATATTTTACAAGGTGGCTAACTCATACAAATTTGTACGACCTCACTTTCGATTTTTTTTGCAAAATCGTACGTATTTTACGAGTTGCCAATTCGTATAAATTTATACAAATGACCTACACCTAACCCCGCCCCTAAACCTACCAGTCACTGGGTGCAAAATCACACGAGAGAGGTTGTATGAATTAGCAAGAATTTTTCCTACGAATATGTACAAATAATAAGTATGTTGGTTAGTATTTCTGTGCAGAGTCATTCAGACTTTAGTCAGGTCTTAATGCTCTCCTTCTGTCTTCTGATTGTTTACATTTATTTTCAGCCTCAGTTTCCATCTTTTGCGCAACTTGGATATGGTTTGCTTTAGTGCTGACGTCTGTCAAGGTGCTCTAAAAAAAGGACTTTTGTTCCGCAGCACAAGAACACTCTGAGGCCCACGCATTCATGCCAGTATCTGATTCTTGTGTGGTGCAGAACGACCTTGAGTCAGAGTGAAGCAGGACTCAAAAGAGCTGGAAACTGCAGAGATTTTTATCTGATATACTGTATGTGTGTGCAGGTCTAGTGGGAAACAGGGCTAACACTAAAGGCACTGGAGGAATAGAGCAGGTCTGTGTGGGCAGGGCATGGCAGAACACAGCATATCCCTTTGCCAGGTCCAGCTGGCACAAACCTGTGAACATTGTCCTCTTAGAACATAGAGTTCCTTAATAACATGGAGAAAAATTACCTAACTGTCTAGTCAAGATAGATGTTTACATGCACAGATGTTCATAAAATCTACAGTGTTGTATAATTCTAGATTTCAAAACAAAATTTCAGATAATCTTAAGAGCAGTATTTTGAATAAACATTACCATTGCTCTTCACACAGGGTAAAGAAGCAAGGTTAATGTGTTTTAAAGGAAAATCCACTTTTAAATAAATGTATTTATTGCTTATTAATATATTATTGCATACTGGCAAATTGTGGTTTTGGATGATATCAGCATAAATCATTTTTCTTATAATTTTTTGGTGCAAATACATTAAAGTAACTTTACATTATCATTAAAGACCAGCAATAATAATTTTCATTTTGATTACATAATAATGGCAATATATACCCAACCTCAACCCAATTGAGCTACTATGGGAGAAACTGGACAGTGATGTCCGTAAGAAGTGTCCAATCATTCATCAAACATGCTAAGAAATCTTCTTGTGTTGTTGTTTAAGGTGAAGTGTGTCATCTGATTATTGTGCAGAGCATACAAGTCAATTACTAAGGAGAGGACACTCTATCAGTCGAACACTGTCATTCTACATGCAAATATCAGAAAAAAATTCACAATCCCAAGGTAAAAATATGCCAGTGGGGTTGACAGGCCTCGTGTTGACATGTGGTCTCGTTATACCGGGTCTTTGTAATGAATTTTACTCTGTGTTTAAGAGCTATGAGGGCTTTAACGCAACACCCAGCGCTCATCTGACAGGGGTCAAACTCCGGCCTTCTGCTTATTAGATCATGACAATAAGGCTTATATTTAGCACAATGTGCGCAGGGCTAATTGGAACTCTTATTAAAAAAATAATTGATTCCCCTCCCACGAGATGGACAAGCAATGAAGGAAGGGAGTGTAGTGTCCGGCCGGGAAACGAGAGGAGAATGAAAGGGGCTCTCCGGAGAGAGCTGTCACTCATACACAGCTTTACAGAGGAGCATATCAACACACATACATAAATATTCATGAACACACAAGTCATCATCATCATCATCATCATCATCATCTAATTTGCTTTTTATAATCAGTGATTAAATCAATTAGTACCTGATCTGCTTGATTTTAATTACAAGTCAAATTAATTGTTGGGAAAGTGTTCCTAGATTTTGACTGAGGTCATATGTACTACATAAGCACGACACTGTTCTGTTAGCCTGTATTTATCTCTCTATTATCTATTGTATTTATCACTTTTCCTCCTCCGCCCAGTCTTCTTTGCTTGTTGTGCTCTCAAGGATCTGGTTCATGTCTGAATAGAACACTGTGTATCTTAAACACTTCCCAAGTTAATTAAGGGACATCACCGTACACCTACACAAGATCAACCAGGGAAAAAAACACAGACAGGACAGCGTGAGGCTTAACAGCTTAACAAACTTATAATACCTCAGTGTTAGCTGAAGACACCCTGCATTTCACCTTTTCAAAAGATAGGGGTTTTATTACATTAGATTGTATTCCTTTTATCAATGTAAAACTGACAAACATATGCAGTCATAACAAATGCACTTCTGATAAAAATCAGCAGGTTAAAACAGTAATAGATTAATAAATCTGA
>JAUMHI010000048.1:4443995-4460801 GCA_032359435.1 Enteromius unitaeniatus | reverse complement strand
CTGTAGGCATGACCACACGCATGTGAGTTTAGAAGGAGGTTTTAGATAGAACTTTAGGTAGAATTTTAGATGTTTAGTAAGAAATGTTGCATCGCAAAATAAATGCCAACTTATATCCGACGCACACTTTTTTTAAAATCAATGCGTTAATGTGAATGGTGTATTTTACCGTATGTGTGTGGAATCGGAAACGAGTGAAGAACAACGCCCACCTGGCCTGCCTGGCCTTGAGCCTCTTAGCGCTGCGGAGATATTCTAGGTTACGGTGGTCTGTGAGTACTAGGAATGGCTCCTGAGCCATAGCCAGTGTCGCCATTCCTCTAGGGCGGCCTTGAGTGCCAGCAGCTCGCGATCCCCCACATCATAATTCTGCTCGGCCGGACTGAGTTTCTGAGAGAAGAAGGCGCAGGGGTAGAGTTTGGTCGGTGCCCCGTGCCGCTGAGATAGGACTGCCCCGATGCCGGTGTTAGAAGCATCCACCTCCACTACAAATGGTTTCAAGGGGTCGGGGTGCCGTAGTATAGGAGTGGTGGTGAAGCGGCTCTTGAGTTCATGGAAGGCGGTTAAGCTTTCATCTGTCCAGGGGAGGCGTCGAGTGTCCCTTGTCATAGACGTTAGGGGGGCCGCGATCTTGCTAAAGTCTCTGATGAACTGCCGGTAGAAGTTGGCAAAACCCAGAAAGCGTTGCAGCTCTTTTAGAGTACGTGGTTGCGGCCATTCGGTTACGGCGGTAACTTTGCCCTCGTCCATGGCCACGCCCTCCGGGCTTATGACGTACCCCAGAAACGTGATACTGGTCCGATGAAATTCACATTTGGACATCTTGGCGTAAAGCTGGTGTTTGATCAGTCTTTCAAGAACTTCTCGAACATGCTGGGTATGACTGTCCAAATCGGGAGAATAGATGAGTATGTCATCAATGTTAATGATTACGAATCGGTTAAGCATATCCCGGAAGACTTTGTTCACCAAGGACTGAAATACTGCGGGGCTGTTAGCTAGTCCGAACGGCATGACCAGATATTCGTAGTGGCCATTTGTGGTAGAAAAGGCCGTCTTCCACTCGTCCCCCTCTCTGATCCGGATGAGGTTGTAGGCGCAGCGGAGGTCTAACTTTGTGAAGTAATGGGCCGAGCGAAGTTGCTCCAGGGCCGCAAGTACCAGGGGAAGAGGATACCGGTATTTGATAGTTATCTCGTTCAGGGCCCGGTAGTCGATGCACGGCCGCAGTCCTCCATCCTTTTTCTTTACGAAGAAGAACCCTGCTGACGCCGGTGAGGTGGAGGGCCGAATGAAGCCTTTAGCGAGCTCCTCCTTGATGTATTGTTCCATGCAATGGGTCTCAGGCTGAGATAGTGGAAATATACGGCCACGGGGAGGCGTGCTGCCTGGCAAGAGTTCGATGGCGCAATCCGTCTCATGATGGGGTGGTAGCCGTGTTGCCCGGGTGGAGCTGAAGGCAATGTGGAGGTCGTGGTAGGCTTGGGGTAGTTCTGTGAGATCGACTTCCACTGGCTCGGTTTCGGGGGTGAGTAGGGTCCGACGAGTGATGGGCTGGAGGCAGTGCAGGTGACAATAGGATGACCAGCGGGTGATTTGGTGAGTCTGCCAGCAGATGGTGGGGTTGTGTTTCATCAGCCAGGGCATGCCCAGGATTATCGGGTGGTCAGGTGACGTGATGACGTGGAAGGAGATCACCTCGGTGTGTAGTGCGCTGGTGGAGAGGGTGAGTGAAGAGGTTTGGGAGGTGATGCGTCCATCACCTAGGGGCCGGCGGTCGAGGGCTGCCACCGTCACGGAAGGAACACGTGGATGGAGAGGAAGGTTGTAATTAGAGACGAACCCGACATCAATGAAGTTGCCAGCCGCGCCCGAATCCACTAGGGCCCCGACCGACAACACTTCATCTTGACAATTAAGTTCCACAGCAATCTTCATGGCAGCACTCACCCGGAAGGTCTTGACTTGAGGAGGCCTCGTGGGACAGGTAGCACGGAGGTGACCAGCCAGTCCGCAGTAGAGACACAGGTGGTTAGCCAGACGCCGCAGACGTTCCTCTTTGGTGAGTTGGGTCGTGCCGATCTGCATGGGTTCGGCGGGAGGCAGAGCCAGGCGGGTTGAAGTCTGGTGAGTGAATGCTTGGAAGGGCGCGGGGCGACGCGGTCTGCGAGACCGTAGAATATGGTCCGTCCGGATGGCGAGCTCCATGTAGTCCTTGAGCGACATGCCTTGATCCCGACTGGCCAGCTCAGTCTGAAGGTCTTCTCGGAGGCCGCGGCGGTAAACCGTGAGCAGGGGATCCGCATCCCAACCCGTCTGGGCTGCCAAGGTACGGAAGAGCATGGTGTAATCTGCTGCTGACATGGACCCTTGCTGGAGCGTCATTATTTCATCCCTGACGTTACGCCCATCGACGGGGTGGTCAAAGACTTCCCGGAACTCACGGAGGAAGCTTCGATACAGAGGGAATCGACCGCTGTTCCCCTTCCATACAGCGGTGGCCCAGTCGAGTGCCTTGCCAGTGAGGAGCGAGCAGAGAAATGACACTTTACTCTCATCAGAATGGAAACTGAGAGCCTGCTGAGACATATAAATATCACACTGGAGCAGAAACCCATCGCACTTGCCTGCTGCACCGTCGTATTTCTCTGGGAGTGATAGTCGCGCTGGATGGGCGACTGCAGCGGGGTCGGGTTGAGCCGGCGGGGCGACCGGAAGTGGCGCGGCGGCGGGTGTAGCTTGACTCAGGGCCACGGTGGCGGTTGTCAGGGCCTGGATGGAGCGAACCAGCTCGTCGGTGAGAGTCTGATGGGTGGAGAGAACGGAAGCTTGTCGACCCATTTCCCCCATCATATGGAACAAAGCCGCTGGATCCGGGTTTGGCGAAGTTTTCTGTAACGCACTCTCAGAGTCGTCTGGATCCATGTGCGAGCTTTATTGCAGATACAGGCACAATACAAACAAATCCAGAGGGGCAATCCAAAGAATAGTAAAGTCCAGGCAGAAGGTCAAGGCAAGCAGCGAATAACAAAATCCAGATAGACAGTCCAAGGTCGAAAACACACGGGGAAAACTCACAGTATAAACGCTCAGAGATGATTGCTAGGCAAGTCAGAACTTCGCAAAGAACTAGCGTCCAAAGTGCCGCTTAAATAGTCCCCGTATTGGCGGGAGCGGCGAGCGGAAGTGCGCAAGGTACGTGGGGTAAAAGGGTCCGGGTAGGAACTAGTATTCCGGTGAAGGTTCCCGCTGCAGTCTCTCGGAGAGCGCCACAGAGGCGCGGCTTGTGACAGTGTGTGTGTGTGTGTGTGTATATACACATATACATATTATTGCTGTCAAATGTACAGCATAATTATGATTAATCTTTGTTTTCATAATATATGTGTGTGTGTAGTGTGTATATTTATAATGTATAGGCCCATATAAATACACCAAGAAAACCTTTTATTCTGAATGATTAATCATGATTATTCGTTTGAGAGTACTAATTATCACTGTATTCGTAATCACATGCAAAGGAAAAAAATAACAAAAAATGCTTCGGGAACTTGTTCTGTAAGTGTGTTGTTGATTAAAAAGGCATCAGACTGCAACCACACATTTAATGACTCAACACTGTGGAAACCTTGGATTTTTTTTTTTTTTTCAAAAAGATTTTTTGCACTGACTTAAAAAAGAAAACACACACACACACACACATATATACATATAGTAGTGCTGTGAAATTAAGTTTTTAATTAATATGTTTTTCTTTACATAATACATGTGTTTGTATTGTGTTTATTTATTATGTATATATTAAAACACAAATACAGTGTATATATATATATATATATATATATATATATATATATTTGAAAGTATTTACATGAAAATGCATTTATAAATTTATGTTCTTATATAAATATATTTAATATGTAAACATATTTGTATTAAATATTTACATGCATATGTTTGCATTTATACATAATAAATATACCCAGTATACACAAATATATTATGTAAAGAAATACTTTTATTTACTAAATTCTTAAGGCAGTTGTGCAACTTTCATTGAGGAGGAAGTTTCTTTCATTTTCTTTTGCTTTCTCTCTTTGTTTCTCACAGAGTTTAGCAATATCTGATAGTGGGGTGAGTACACGCAAGACTCAATTGACATAGCTGTAAACAAAACAATTAATAGTTGCATATGTTCATGTGTGTTCTCACCAGACCATATGTGCATGCATGGGAATATTTCTTCTCTTTCTTAAGTATCTAAAGCAAGATATGAGCTAACATTTTTCTACTGAATTGTCTTAGTTTCTGTTATGATCACAGTGTTTTAAATGTGTATCTTATCTCTCAAATTGTGGACGTTTGAGTGAGATTCTTTGGTTGCGAAAGAGTGCAACACAATACTGAGTAAGCCACTGATCTTGTATCTTACATACTCTGTACCTGGTGTTAATGGGTACATGAGTGTGTTTGTGTGGCTGGTTGGCACAATGGCTGCTTATGTAAATCGGTCCTGCCCCAGAGCTGACCCACATCTCTACTATCATAACATGTTTTTAGTGCTGTGCAGTACTGAACAAACACACACACATACAGCTCTTACATGTTGAACCCTTGTCTTCGTATTACGTAGATGTGAAAATCAGTGATTTGTGGGATAAAACAGACAACGGATCTAAAAATATGTATTATTATTGTATTTATATGTTAAATATATTCATTCAGTGTTCCTGCTTTGTTGCAACATTGTGGCAATTTCATTTTCTTCTCACTCAATGCCAACATTCCCTGATACATAAATAATGCATCAAATATTTATTATAAACACTGACAAATCTACCATTCGCTTCAATTAATGAATGAATGAATAAATTGCAGAAGGTTTTTTACAAAATACCCATGTACAGTGGGTACAGAAAGTATTCAGACCCCCTTATATTTTTCACTCTTTGTTATATTGCAGCCATTTGCTAAAATTAAGTTCACTTTTTTTGCCCACTTATTAAAAAAGAAAAACTGAAATATCATATGGTCCTAAGTATTCAGACCTTTTGCTCAGTATTTAGTAGAAGCACCCTTTTGATCTAATACTGCCATGAGTCTTTTCTGGAAAGATGCAACACGTTTTTCACACCTGGATTTGGGGATCCTCTGCCATTCCTCCTTGCAGATCCTCTCCAGTTCTGTCAGGTTTGATGGTAAACGTTGGTGGACAGCCATGTTTAGGTCTCTCCAGAGATGCTTAATTGGGTTTAAGTCAGAGCTCTGGTTGGGCCATTCAAGAACAGTCACAAAGTTGTTGTGAAGCCACTCCTTCATTATTTTAGCTGTGTGCTTGGGGTCACTGTCTTGTTGGAAGGTAAACCTTCAGCCCAGTCTGAGGTTCTGAGCACTCTGGAGAAGGAATCTTAAAATTATTAAGTAAATAGTTATTAAAAAATAATAAGATAACTTGACAGTTCAAATAACATAATTTTTAATTATTGTTTACTTAATTTTAAGGCAACAGGGTTTCTCAATATTTGGGAGTTAAGTCAACTTATCACTTTTTACAGAGAGCTGTTTTTTACTTGGTCTTAATATGTAAATGGATTTATAGTCTGAAGACAGGTTTCGGCAGCATAGCATCATCATTTTGATCACATAATCAGATATCACATTGTTAAATTAATCTGATACATTTCAGAATGGAAATATTGCTAACCCTGTGCATGGTCTCATATGAGGACATTATATTTTAGTGAATTTCTCTGAGACAGTTTTAAGATGTCCTGTACAGAGCACATTCAGGGCTTTTCAGAGATACTAAATGATTGGATGTTTCATCATGAACACTCCCTCTCTTTGTTCTTTAAAAATGGCTGACATTAATTTAATGATACCCTTATGGAAATATAATACTATTTTGTAATTATAATTTAAATCTGTCTAATTTTCAAATTGTGTGTCACAAATCAACGTCTCAAGAAAATGTGAGTGGATTCCTAAATATGACTTTATGTTACGAAATAGGACATTGATTCTCATATGAGGACACCAAGACTAAAAGCATGCTTATTATGCATTTTGGAAGACATGACAAATAAACAAGATTAAAAAAAATTATATCTCAGGATTCAATGAAAAATCATATATCTTTAAGAAAATCTTATAAATTATTACTTATTACTTACTTATCTATCATTATTACATGTTTTCATGACATGTTGGCCCAAAAATACATTAATATGCAAATTAGATTTAGTTTATAGATTGTACATTGTACATAATGAGAAAACCCACTTATGGCCAGACAATTTGCAGAACATGAGCATAATTTTATTCAAAGTTGGAAAATAAAAATCTTGAAAACTAAAAATGCATTAGTGATTTTAAAAATCAATTGCTTTTGCGTATGCATGTTCATTTGTCTTTTATAAAAAAAATAAAATAAAATGAAAATTGAGCATAACCTATGGATGAAATATAATTTTTATTTATTTATTTATTATTATTTTTTAATTTTTTATTTTTTTACATTAAATGACATCAAAACTGTTGTGGGCTGTGAGAAGTGTTTTGTTTATATAACTCTTATTTCTCAAGAATCATTTGTGTATTTCCTTCCCCACCTCATTTTATCCTCTTTAGGTTGTTTCCCCACATGTTCTTGCAGGTTGCAAGACACAAAGGAAGCAAACACACACACACACACACACACACACACAAAGACAGACAGACAGACAGACAAAACAGCAGGCATGTAGACAAACACATGCACATGTGTGGAGCCACGAGCCAGCCCTGGAGAGGGGGCTGGGTGAATGAGTGTGAATCAAGCCTTTGGGGAATGAATGTTTTATAGAGTCGCTGTGCTGGGGGGAGGGACAAATAAATAATTAGAAGCAGCGCCGCTCATCAGCCTATAGCCACACAAGAGAAAGTCTCCCTATGGATGTTGGCAAGCACATTCACATAATGAAATGAAAATAAATGACTGCAAATGAAACAGCCATCGATATCTATCTTTCAGGATATGTCAACACGAACGTCATCGATCAGACTATTCATTTCTTTCTGTGCTATTGTGTAAAATCTCCTCCCTCTTGCTTGGATAGACTTCCAGCTAAACACACACAGCTAATATTGTTCTTCAAACAGGCAAGGCTTTGGGGCCGGAAGCACCCCTTCCTCAAATATTTATTCTAGAATTCCTAGTCTGAATACTAAACTTGCTATCATGTAACTAGTTCCGAAAGTGCATTTGTTTGGCTAATAGCATTGGGAGATTTTGTCTTTCTTTTGTTTTCCGTTAAACAAAGGCTTATGTTTAGAATAGCAAACTACTATGCTATTTTCTATTTCTGCAGTATGTATTGTGAACACTGTGCACAGTATACAGATTTTCTGTTGCGTGGAATACCCAGATGACTTACTACATTAGCCAAATGAGAGGTATATAGTACACATTGCACCATGATGCAGAACCTGATTTTGCTGAGTTCGACATGTCCCTGGGTCAACATCTTTGTTGACCCTGAAACAACTTTGTGATTAGCCAATCAGATTTGAAGAACCAGTTTATAGTTTTTGTGAAGTTTAGGCTCATAATCAGTGTTTGGTGCTTGTACATCAGTGTCATTCATCTATCATTTCCTCTGATTTTAGGCATTACTCATGGGTAGGGTTAGGTTTAGGTGTAGAGATATGGTCAAAACTAAAATTTTGGAATAAAATGTTGTTCCAGGGTCAACAAAATATGTTAACCCAGAAACACGCCTAACTCGGCAAAATCAGGACGTGTGCACCATGATGATATCATGTAACAAACACATAGTCCCGGCTAAAACATTATTTATAGACTAAATACAGTAACACACTCTATACAGTATATGCTGAGCTGTATTTATTAAGTAGCCTAGCTAACAGTTAATGTCCTTACGACTTCTGCCAGTGTTCTCTCATTAGCCTCTTTGACACAGTAAATTGCCATAAAATGACTGGACAACTATAGTAGTAAATACAAAAGCAGGCAGTGATGTCCTGTGTTTTTGTCGGTAAAACAACATTCAGACATCAGTTTCTTAATTATTAATAATAATTACCCAGAAACGACATCTAAACGGCTGCGCCTCCAGGAGTTGTATTTGTAAGCATGGAGGGGTATGTTATATGCAATCACTGTTTTTGTTGGTGTTTTAATTTTTGTGTCAAACGTTCAAATTCACGCAGCATTTGGCCCAGAGATACAACACATTACAGGACAAACTACACAGTGTAAAATATCTGCATCAAAATGTTAGAATTGACCCAGAACCACTAAATGCTGAAGATCAGTGGCTCTTGACTGGCTCAGAGTAGACGTATTACATCAGTGTGTTCTAAACTCACAACATTACACACAAACACATTATTTAATGTGGAGCGTTTTTTTTATTTTTTTTATTTTAATACTTGTTTTAGAATGCTCAGGGAAAATACTATCATTTTTGCATAAATATATTTTAAATATCCCAAGAACATTTAGAACTAACATTTTCAATGCCTCAGGAAATGTTAATAATAATATGCTAATAGTCTTCTGCATCTTATCAGCCTAAAATGTAGATAACTGGCAGATGTATTAAACAACTAAGCCAGTTCCAAACTTACTAACCAGTAAAAACGCAACATGGACATTCATGGCTTTTTCTTCAGATAATTATATGACTAATTGATTTAAAGATGGGTCTTGTGTGCTTGTAAAATGTCTTGCTTAATTATTACTGTGCCTTCTATCTGTTAGTATTGATTTAGTATTAATACCAAGATTGGGACCATTCAAATAACACCAAACTTTCACTGCGCTTGTCAATTAAACTTCATATAGCTTTTTATTGTGCATAAATGGAAAAACGAAGAGCCTTTTTTAACAGGGCGATTTTGTAAGGTTTGTCTAAACCTCAGAGACCAGTACGTTTAGGGGCAGGGTTAGGTTTGTCCTTAAGGACAAAATATAAAAAATATAAATTTATAAATTTATACAAATGAAATGGCAACTTGTAAAATACGTATGATTTAGCAAAAATCTTATGAATTTGTGCGGTTGTACAAATTTGTACAAATTAGCCCCTTCGTAAAATATGTACGAATTGCCATGAGATCTGGCTTAAATATCAAATAACCTGATATTAAATATTAGACATTAATAAAACTGACATACAGTTGTGAGAAACTAAAGTGGCCTCACAAAATATTTTGGATTAGCTCTGTCCAGCAGGAAGCCTTAAATAACCAGCAACGTTACAAAAACACCCAAGAATCATTCCAGATTCATTTGAACAAGAATGTTCTTGTACAAAACCAAACAACTAAACAAGAAGCAGAGAGTTTTGTGAGCTGAGGTGTCAGGTAAGGCTGAATAAGGCAAATATTGAGAACCGCTAATCAAATCAACCTGGACCTTTACGACTGT
The DNA here is from genome assembly GCA_032359435.1 of Enteromius unitaeniatus. NCBI lineage: Eukaryota > Metazoa > Chordata > Actinopteri > Cypriniformes > Cyprinidae > Enteromius > Enteromius unitaeniatus. Next base: position 4,451,368 of record JAUMHI010000048.1, on the reverse strand, counting down.
TAACCACAGATGAATCTAACCTCCATTTAAGTCCACTGGGTACTGGTGTTGAACTCATTTAAACCCAGGGATTTCCTTAGAAAAGAGAAAAGAAGTGCATATCAGTGCTGCGGCATAAGAAAATGAGGAGAGAGTGGGAACAGGATAGTTGCTTAACATCTGGCCTGAAAACAAGCTTAATGAAAAGCAGACAGGGAAGCTCAACACACACTTATGACGAATGGGTTATTGCCCAGCCTCAGACTTGGCTTATATTATTTTATTTGTTGAACTGTCTCATCTTCCTCCCTCTTTTTTGTAGCGCTGGAGAAAAACAAACACATTCCTGACAGCATTCCTGAAGTGGGAAAAACAGCATTCAGAACATCTTGGTCCTGTTTACAACATCTCGCTCAGGTGATTCTGATCACAAGTGGTCAGCCGAGTCAGACTGCGGTATTTGACCCAATTCACATTAAAGGAGTAGTTTAGCCAAAAATGAAGCTTTGTGGAAAGTTTACAGGATGCAGACGTGTTTGCTTTCCCAGAGTCCACACAACTAATAAAACATCACAATAATCCACAAATCCAGTCCATCAATTAATGTTGTGTGAGATAAAAAGCTGCACGTTTGTAAGAAACAAAATGTATTATTAAGACTAAATTAATAAGATTGTCCATAATTCTTAATAATGCTTGCTCCAGTGAAACTCACATCAAAATACACTAACCCACACACATATATATATATTAGCACATGCCTATATCAAAAGTGAATTGCGTGGACAAATGGCGGGTGTAAATGGGGCCTCAAGCCAGTATTTTTTTGACATGCACATGCATTTCTTAATTTCTTAAAGGCTCCCTTTCTCTCTCTCTCACACACACACATAGTCTAATCCAGTTCTTATCTGATGAGGAATGAGGTAAATCTCAGAATGTGAGCAGTGTGGTAAAGAAAAACCCAAAGAAGAAGCAAAACAGAAATGAGGAAAATTTGCAACAGGGAAAAAGAGAATGCCACTCAGGTTAAGCTTTCTAGAAGCTACCAAATAACAGGGAGCTTGAAAATTTAGGGAAGAAACCTAATATAGCTTGGTGTCACTGAGACAGGTTCAAAGAGTGGGGCTCAAAATGTCATCTTCATGTCCTTTCAGATTCTTATATATTCTTATTAATTATTTTTTTAACGCAAAATGAGAAATCGTGCCAATTATCCAATTATCCAACAATGACAAGGAGCCTTATTTATTAAAATGTTGCACATAAACGATCCTAAATTTGATCTCATAATCATTTCTCAGATATGCGAACAGTACGTGCGATTCATAGAATAAATGTAAGAAAGGAAAATTTGCATCAACCTCTCTTTCTATGTGAAATCTACGAATCGCAAATGATCTTGAACTCATGCGCAAATAAATGGTTTCAGCTCTCTGCCTTGTAAATGACTCCTAATTAATGTTATTAACATATAAAATATAACCAATCATAATAATTTAAAGCAGCGAGCTGTAAGAACAGCCAAGCACTTTTTCACGTCAAAGCATACGCACATTTTAAGATTGAATCTGTACATACGCACGCTTCATAAATGAGGCCCCAGATGTCAATTTTGTAAAAAAAAAAGCATGGTATAAAATGGATGGGAACAGTCTGGGAATAAGCAAGAAAAACTGATTTGCAATTTTTTTTAATTGTTACTTCTGTATTTTTCAGCTTCCCTCACTGCCAGCATCTTTCCTGTTAATCTGAGCAGAGCAATATTTGGTCAAAGAAGAGCTATCATCAGTTAACCTTTTGATTACACCAGGGATCAAAGGAAACAATTAGAGAAAGATAACTCATGGTTCTTCAACGACGCATCCATAGAAGCTCATTTAATTAAGCTTAGTGTTTTGGGGTTGGGTTTTTGGTCTGGCTTTGACTCATAAACGATTGAGGTTTGTTATACTTCAAGTGTTATTATGCAACAAACACTGATGTAATTATTACTTAAAAGCTTATAGAAGCATATTCATGCATTTCTTCATTGTAATGGTTGTGAAAAAAGGAAACATTTGGACCTGCACAGTTATCACCCTCTCTGGAATAATTATTTCCCTCTCTTCCATTCCATTTTCTGCGCTGTCATCAATAAGGATACTACTGACTTCCTATTAACTAGCCTAGAGTTTTCAGCACTTCCTGTCGAGTGTCAGCCGGCATACACACAAAAATAAACACATACACAAAATGTACATACTCTTTTCCTGTCAACGGTTTTCACTTTTTCATTCAGCAGTCTAATAACTTCCTTCCTGCACCCAGGGTTTGACACGAGATATTAGAAGGCCGAGAGAGAGAATAAACAGGAGACAGCAAAAGAAAGCGAGGCACAGAGAGAAAGCCTGGCTCAGAGAGAGGAAGTGGCACTAAGTGAATGATAAACAGAGAGAGCGAGACCATGTGTGCAGTTTGCTCAAGCGCAACTAATAAAAGTCTTCCTCCCTCTGATCGCTATCAGTGCACACACACACAGCCGACAGCTTTTGCAAGCAATGTTTAATGCAAAAAAAAGCATATTATTCAATAACCACCGAAATTCGGTCTTACCTGTGCTAAGCACAGAGATGTGAAAATTTAAATTATGTCATTGTTTTCAGTACAAACACGCTTACTTTGTTTGTAAGTAGGCTCATTATCTACACGTCTTATTCCCAAATTTCAGAATTATTTGGCAGCCGTTGCCCTAAAATAAAGGGTTTTATCTAAACTGTATCTAAAAAAAAAGATGTTTGTGTATGTTTTTGATATTTTGACCTTGACAACAATAAAATATCAGAAGATTCAACCTGATCTCACAGCAATTCGTACATATTTTATGAGGTGGCTAATTCGTACAAATGCATACGATTTCTAAATCAAACGTATTTTACGAGTTGCCAATTTGTATGAATGACCTAAACCTAACCCCGCCCCTAAACCTAGGTTTTAGACAAATCGTACGAATTAGTACAAATAAGCACAAATTTGGGACCTTGTATAAATACGTATGAATTGGTCATGAGATTGACCAGTCATCCATAAGATGTGCAGTGTTGACATTTTAAAGCCAATTCAGCATTTTGCACAACAAAACCATGTTTTGTGCCTTTAATATTTATGGAAATAAGTCATTAGAAATTGTATATATTCTTGAATTTTTATTCAGATGTAGAGTTTGGGTTACATATTAAATTTGGAATCTCCAATTGAATCGGACTAATTCAGATTGACTACTTGTGTTCCTTCAAGCCTAAAATGAGATGAAAGTCATTTGATTCCCCCTTTCTATGATGTCCTCATGTAATATATGTAAAAAGGCACTGTAACGAGCACATGATTGCGAGAGATTTCCATCTCTCTCTCTCTCTCTCTCTCTCCCCCCATCCTCTACTCTCATTATATATCTGGAGGACACTGCTGGAAAAATGAAAGGCCTGAAAGTTTCTTCACAAGTAGGAGGCCACACCGCTCTGGCTTGACTCCAGAAGAGCAGCATTCACAGCTTACATGCTGTGAGGGATTCCCTCAAAAACTGTGTAGATCTAAACCCAAACACACAAATCCACTTTCTATCCATACAGAACAATACTCTATTCTACACAGTAATGTGGCTCATGCATCAGCAAACACCAATGAACCACATAACGTTTACCACTATTAAATGCATATTCTGGGTAAAATATAATTTAAGTTCAGCAGATGTGACTTGCCACAGCAATTCATTTGTCAAATGTGCTTTCAGCTACCTCTAAATGAGGTTTGAATTATCTGAAATTACATTTATTGCTGTGAACATACAAATGTATTTGATTTAAATAAAATAATTATGTCTTTAAAAATGTGTTCATTGAAAATGCTGCACAAATCTGTTTGGGAAAGCAATACATTCATGTAACTAAAAGTATAAACAAGGTTTAAATATGGCTACCTGTGATACAAGCAATAATCAGTTAGATAAAATTTAAGGTATTGAAAAAAAACATACATAAATATATAATAATTTTAAATATGTGATAGGAACTATTTGGGTGTGTCTTTAATACTAGGTCTAAACAGTTACATTTTGTTTTATTAATGTCACTTATTTTTATGCTGCAGCACTACAGTACAAATGCATTCACATAGTTACATTCAGTAATAATGAAATCACTTTTCTCTATTAGACGTTAATCATGTTTTCTGCAGACTTGACCCTCTGTTTGGAGTTTCCTGCTGTTTACAGGACCACACAGATCTGTTTTTCTGCATGCCTGTTATATTATGTCACCCTATTCCTATAATGATCACTCACAATGAAAAGTGGGTGTTATTTGAGTGTCAGAAATTTAACCCGCACATATTTGTTCCAACTCAAAAACAAGATCTGCACGACCAGGCATGGGCAGTTTATCAGGGATGGAAACATGTTCTAAAAATACTCTATTTCCAAGATACAAAGCAGAAAGTATGACGCGTTGATGTAAACAGACTTTTAGTCTCTCACAAACGAGTGTCCAAATGGCGTTAAGTCTTGTCAATGAAGCATGTAAGCACATAATACGTTGTCCTTTAGCACAGGCACACAAGACGCGCAAATCTTCAAAGCTCCTTATCAAATCAGCTTTCCCATTTTTGCAAGAGATATCACTGTAATAATATTAGCGAGAGATTTTATGAGAGGTTTTATTTAACTGATTTATGCCATTTACAGTAAGCACCACTGGCTTCACTGCATGCATGTGTCTGCGAGGGTCATAAATTAGGTTAATAAAAGTGCTTATTGCAGGTTTGTGACATAAAGTGTAGACAATTGGGTGTTATCTGATTAGACAACACCTACAGTAACAGCATCGGCCTTGAACAGAACACACAAGTAAATACATGGTTATGAAGAGCCAACATCAAGGTTATGCTTCCTATGATTCATTTAGCTCTATTGACTGATTGGATTTATAAAAAAAGTGTGCTCTTTGATTTCATTGAGATGATCACTCGACTAGACAGACGGCACAGCTGATGTATGCAGAGACAATGAGATTTAGATTCAGACATGATCATCATTATGATGTTTTCATGTGCTCTATAAAGCTATATAATAGATTTGTTTTAAGCAGTCATTGTAGGGGCATGATTAAGATATCGGTTTTATTTGTGCTGTCTTATGGTGCGTTCAAGTCAAGTCACAAAGACGTTATTATTAGTAGGAAACTCAAAAAGTTTCTGGGTTGGAGGCACATCTAACACAGTCTCATGACCAATTTGTACGTATTCATACGAGGTAGCTAATTCGTACAAATTCGTACAACCTCACTCATAGTTTAAAAGTTGCCAATTCGTATGAATTTGTACAAATGACCTACACCTAACCCTGCCCCTAGACCTACTCGTAAAATACGTACAAGTGAGGTCGTATGAATGTGTATAAATATAGCGCAATAGTGAAAAAACGTGTTAGATAGTAAAGACGCAGCCAAAAACTAAAAATATGAATTGAACACAGCATTACATACATTGATGCCTGAGAATAATCTTTAAAACAATGTAACTGCTATAGCAGTGACTATTCATTCCCAGAAAGAAAAAAAAAACGGTATGAAAACTGTTAGTGATTTGCTACCAGGTACACATCTGCCTATAGTTAATGGTACATCTGTCCCTCTGACATCTTTTGTCCCTTTATGTGTGTTTTTTTGTAAAAATTGTGGGTTTACCCACAATTCCTGTTGAACTAGTTCCTGCTGAGGACCAGCACTTGTCCAGCTTAAACCAGAAACCATGCTTTAAAACACACCTAAATTAGCATATGTTTTTTTTTTTATTAGGATTAGGATGTTTCACTCCAGTGCTGCTGTAGACTATCATCCCAGTATCTTGTAAACCCTGCAATTTTCTTTCTTTTTTTGGACAGTGCCTGTCAGTTTTGTTTACGGCTGGTGATCCATGAGTAATCCATCAGAGGCCAAAAGCTGGGAACTAGCGAGTTAGCCTTGAACATGTACCATGTAAACAAGTCCTGTGACAGGAGGGAAGCCTTTGTTAAGTCTGCATTAGATCACAACAACACTTATGTCAGTGTCCAAACCTGGCTCAACTTCAGAGACAGAGGAACCGGCAGCACAGATGATCAGACAAAACATTAGATCAGAGGCAAGCAGTCATCGCAAACAGATTCAAATCACATGGTCTCATTGAGATAAGCGGTCAAAGTTTTGAGCCTAACAGCTTGAAACATAAACCTATTGTCCATGTGATGCTTTGATGCTCAACGCTTGTACAACGTGACACAAACAACTGTACTCAAAGAGAGATCACGGGGCTGTTTTGACAGGATTGCAGTCTGTAGGAATAACTATCCTAAATGTAAATAATAATTAAATTAATTTAAATAAAACACTTTTACAGACTAGTCATGTGTTGGCTAACAAAAGTGAAACTAAACAGAACTAAATTTAACTCTAACAAAACTAAGCATATTGTACTTAACATTTAATTCAAGAAAATACTATAAAATATTATATTAAATGTATTAACTATAAATAAAAGTAAATATATACATTATTAATAAAGAAAACATAGCTACTGTATATCCTTGCACAATTATAAAGATAATTAACTTTAACATATAATGTCATGATTAATTCTAGAAATTATTATTGTAACTTTATATTTAAAAAGTTGTCACATTTTACACACACAATAATCATTTTAATCCAATCTGAAAATGCTCTGATGATGTCAGTTTGACTGTCCCTTAATCAAGCCCCACAATTTATGTATGAAGAAACTTTACTACATCCAATGAATTTGCAGCAGAAAAACAAGCCGCGCCCTCTGTTTTCCTCATTATTTTTTTTTTCAGAAATGCATTATAATACTAATATTAAATTAACATTACATTACATTACATTACAAACAATTAACATTACTGAGAGCCTGAGTATATATATATATATATATACTTCTTGGCAGCACAAATTTAGATAATATAATTAGAATGTACACATTGGTCAGTGGTAGCCACAAAGAAGACATCTGTTTTCATAACCAACTGGAGAATAAACAAATCAAATGTGGTATTGCAAATCAAGGACCATCACTTATTTTCTGTTATGCTTGAGTGAGTGGAACTTATAACAGAAACAATGCTTTCGGAAATGTCCACCAGCGTCCTAGTCTCACTTGTACATTTTCTTCCCTTCTCCTGCTGTGCTATTGAGGCTTTATTTGAGCGTGATAAGCACTCCACGGCTTTCCCACCACTCTCTGTTTGAATTTCCCAACATGCAGCTGGCTCATAGCGATAAAGAGCTCTTTTCAGAAATGGAGAATACACATGTGTGACAGCGTGACATTCCGGGTTGATAAAAAAAATAAATAACTAATAATAA
>JAUMHI010000048.1:4410358-4437824 GCA_032359435.1 Enteromius unitaeniatus | reverse complement strand
CTAAACATCTAAAATTCTACCTAAAGTTCTATCTAAAACCTCCTTCTAAACTCACATGCGTGTGGTCATGCCTACAGTTGATGCTTGTATTAGTCCATTACTTGTAAAACGTTTAAAATATACACATGATATATAACAGGTGTGCTTTCTTTGGAACTGTGTGGGTGCAAACTTTGCATGAACCTGCTTATCACTTCAGTGACGATTCCGAGGAGCCTTTTAAAAGAAAAACATGTCAGGAAAAAGTTCAAAGATAAATCTGCACATCAGCATGGTGTGATAATAGCTTTTGTGATTGAATGGATGTGGTTGTGGGTCATCCGTTGTTGTTCGCATGCTGGTTAGGGCGTGTGAGAGAGATGGGAGTCTGGACTTAGCCCCCCGGAAACAGCAAACATTCCCACTTATCCCAGTCAGGCCTGGGAAAAAGCCACAGGCTGGGGCCAGGCGTAAACAAGCAGGAAAGAAGGAAGCACCCACAGAAGAAGAGAGAGGCCACATTCCATGACTTGTCTGAGCAAGGAGAAAGAAAGCGAGACAAAGTTAGTGAGTGAGAATTGGTTGATTTCCACATATTTTCTCAAAGAGTTTCCTGTAAGCTCCCAGAGAGTCAACATGTTTGTGAGACACTGATGAGCCAGGGACACACATAATTCTGTAAGCTGACACAGAATTTCATCTGAATTTGTGATTCATAGACACTCCCTTATCAGCCTGATTGATTTCAGATGTCTAGTCTTTTTTTTTTTTTTGGCATTTACACCAATTATTACATATTTGTTTTTGTGGTTGTTTTCTGCAGCTGGCTTGCTTCATGTTTAGGAGGGAGTGGAATAAGATCAGAGCTGTGTCACCCTTAATCTAGCAAACTGTGCATAATATTTATAATATAAACATATATTTGGAAATTGCCGGTAATACACAGCTGCCTGCAATTGAACAAGCCTCTTTTGGTATCATTTATCTGAGCAGAAAATATGGTAAAGCAAAAGTAATATTGTGAAATTTCCTATTGGTTATGTCAAAGCTGAATTTTAATCTGCTGATCCTATGCTCATGTAACAATCGTAATAATAATAATAGTGTGAAAGCTGTGATAAATAAATAAAAACACACACAAACACATGAAGTTGTGTTGTCTATATGTTGAAGCAAGTGAGCTGTGGGCGGGTCAAATCTAAACCCCGCCCCTCCCTGCTGCTACTGTGAGTTCTGGGAAAACAACAAAGGCAAAAGAGGAAAAAGAGAGAAGGGGTGGGGTGGGGGGGGCATGAGCTCACCCCCTGAACACTGGCCAATTTGATAGTGAGTCATCCCAGGTGTGCTCAGGTGTTTGTGTTTGTCTGTTTTCAGTCTCATGAGCTCTTTGTATGCCTCATGCTGTCTTTGTTCACTGCATGTTTGTATGGAGCAACCCTATTACTCTGTCTGACCTATCAGCATCGGTTTGCCAGAGAGACAGAAAGACTAAAGGAAAGAGTGGAAGAGGGTGTCTTTGATAGTTCATCTGTCTGTCTGGCGAGTTTCTGCAGGTCAGATCTGGCCTGCATAGCAAGGGAGAGACGGAGAAAGAGCGAGAGAGGGAGGGTGGGAGAGGACTAATCCCTCCGCTGAGCCTGCCTTCACAACAGCAGCAGAAAAAATACAAAAAAATTCCAGTGCTTACGCAATGCTGAAAGTCCAACATGAATCAGCTGAGAAACACTTGGCGTCTCACCTCAGCCTTACCATTACTTTCAGTACACCAGCACATTTACTGAGCAACACATTTAATGGCTTTCATATGTCTCACAGAGCAAGAAATTCAAATGTAGGTTTCTGATTGACTGAACAAATATGCTGGATTGGTGTGATCACAATAGCAAAATTTGAAAGGTCTATGAGTTCATGCAACTTTTTGGCCAACTTTATAAAATGTTGCGCATAAACCATCCTAAATTTGATCTTCCAATCATTTCTCTGATACGTGTACATGTGATGAACATGCGAACCGAAAAACATGCGTATGTGTCTCTTTCAGACGTGAAATCTATGAATCGCAAATGATCTTTGGTTTCAGCTCTCTGCCTTGCAAACAACTCCTAATTAATGTCATTAACATATAAAATATCACCAGTCATCATCAATTTGACCAATGAGCAGCAAGAACAGCTTACATTTTCAAATACATGCAATACTCCACAATTAAAATTGAGTATTTCTGCTCAGACCCTGACGTGACGCTTAGCACTTTTCCACATTTTTTTTTTTTTATATAAACATTAGTGCTGTCGTGGATTTAAATTTGTACACACACTCTACGATCAAATATATGCATACAAACGTTTTACAAATGAAGCCCCACGTCTTCAACACAGTGAATCGGCATGAACAAGTGTGTGTGACAAAATGTTTCCCCTCAAACTAAATTTCCGTTCGTATGGAATCCATAGAAATGACTGGATTTCATCTTTTGTGATCACAGTATTTTTCAGTAAATGGTTAAAAATGCTACAACCTCATGGTAATTCTTTTTACGAAGTGGTTAATTCATGCAACCTTGTTAGTACAAATTCATACCTTTTATGAAAAAACAGAAGTAATTTATTAATAGGAAATTGTACAAATGACAATCCCCAACAGACCAGAGCTCTTCTGACTAAAAGTGCAGGCTTTGAAAACATGAAACTATTTGATCTGATACGCTGTGTAAGTGAAACAGCAGTGTACATATGTATTTTCAGACACATGCGCACTGAAAAATGCATTATTAGTTATATTTGAATGCAAGTGCCCAGAAACCTTGATTTCTTTTGCAGCATTAGGTCTCCCTCTAAGGCACAGTGCATATATATGGTGTGGTCATTTAGGGACTGCATCTAACCAGATAATGTCTATTTAATATGATGCACTTTAGCATGTCTCATACACTTAACATGATTAGTTTAACCCTCAGATGGCTTGTACTCCCTCTCTCATTATTAAAGCTCATTACGGCCCTGAGCAGAACAGCGCGGTAGTATCAGTGCACATGGTTCAATATAACCTGTGTAGAGATATACTTTGACATGCAACTAAAATGACCCTTAATCAGCACTGTTACTTTAATGAGTTTTATAGACTTGACCCCAGGACAGTCAGGAGCCCTGTTTTAAACAGGTTTGCATTCGATGGGCTTTTTTTCCATCCATCCATACATAACAATAGCAATTATAGCTTAACTGTTTTAATTGTCCCAAAAAAGGGACTTTTCATTTTTGGGCGAACTATCCCTTTAAGAGAAAAATTAAAATAATCAATTTCCGCAAAACTACAGTGTATCGCTCTTTTATGTGTGGAGTGTTCACTTTTAAAATTTTAAAGCAGGGATTTAGATGTTTTTGTATAATAATGAAAAAAAAAATGGACACAGTTTTGTTATATTTATAGTAAACACTTTCGGTTCTCCATCATCAAATCTGAGTAGCCATTCTCCCATCTACAAGATGATTTTAATCATCCATTATCTTTTATTATTTAATAAGATCAATTAGCGTGCTTAATTGGTTCAAACGAGCTGTGTGTAGCTGATGAGGGCTGTGATGGATGATGGGATTGTCAGCAAATTGAGGAAAGCCGTTTCTCTCAGGGACAATCTCCCTGCTCTCATTCAAGCCTCCTGGGTCTTTTTTGGTTTCAATCATATACCTGCACAGTATCTCAGAAAAAGCAAGTCTGACTCGCCCAGTTATTCCCACAAGTCAATGCGTTTACTGATTGTAACATTCTGACATTTGTGGGAAACTGCCAGCATTTCACATAATATTTAAATGAGACATGAGTGCTGCTCAAAGCTGGCATAAATCTGTCTAATCGGTCAGGACATGCTGACCGAACATATCAGGGAGTCTTGACACAGAAAGCCGTCCGGTCTCAGCTCAGCGAGATCCCAAGAATCCCTGCATCTGCTGAGGAAGGCCAGAGGGAAGAATCCCAGACCTGTTTATTTTGATCCTTTTGTCGCCTGTCCCAAACCCCCACACTGTTGGCACTGACCAGGCTGTGCAATCCCAAGACTTAATTACCATTTTAATTAGCAGGGGCTTGAGAATTAATAATCCTTCATCATATGGCTTTGAGCAGGAAAATGCATAATTCCTTTAGTCAGTTATGTATTCTGGGTCAGACAGTAAATCAGACTATTGTGAGCGTCTTCATGAACTATTTGTTTAGTCTGCGTTTAATTAACCGCACAGACTCCTTAAGTTACACCACTTAGATTGAATGTATTCTGAGTGTTTTGAGTGTGACGTGTCTGGGACGTTGCTCAGATGATGAATGAAGACATCTGCTGTCTGGAGGAGCCAGGTTGTTTTCAGGAAGTCGCACAAGTCGTGTCATTTGTAAGCTATGAAGCAGAGGAGCCAGGTTTCTTAAATAATGTTAATTTTTTATTGCATGTGGCTATTCAGAATCAATACAGTTCTAAAGCAATGCTAATTACACTATGTTTAAATTATCATTTCTAAGTAGCATCACAATGCAAAGAATATGAAGTATATACAATGGAAGACACAGGAAGAAAAAAAAAAAACAACTCGCTCAGGCATTGAAATATTCAAGCTTTCCATACTGAGAAACAGCATTCGTATAAGAACGCTGCTGAAATTACTGTTAAGATTCAACAGCAAAAAAAAACAAAAACAATGACAGAGAGAAAAAAAACACTTTTCCATTTAAAAGTTGGCAGAAAAAAGGCGTACAGCAAAACACGTTTTTAAGGTTTTAAATATATTAACAAAGTATTTATACATTTGGTTCCTTTCTGTAAACTAATCTTTAAAAAAATGTAAATATTGCATATGCCGTTTGTGAATTTGTACCTATTTTTGTAATATCAAGTATTATTCACTGAATTTTATTTCTTTTTATATCATAGCATTATCAAATATCCTCCAAGTGGCATTTATTATACAGTGTACATACTTTTACAAACGTACTGATAAGTTAGAAAAGAAAAGCGCCAGGCCAAAGTTCAGCCTTTGGCAAGTACCTTCATTAGTGCTTTAGTTGTTTGGGGGAAATTCATTCACGTACCATATATATATATTTATATATATATATATATATACAAAAAAAGACATAAGTTATCATCTTTAACTTAAAAACGTCAGTTGCAATCTCTTTATACACTATGTACAGCTTTCTAGGCAAACGTTTTCATATACTTAAGTTGTGTGGTGTGTGTTGTACTTTGTTTCGCTTGCTTGCGTACGACTCTGTCTCTGTTGGTGGATGATTGGCCTCCTGCGGAGATCTCCGGAATACTCTACATTCAAAAGTGTCTTGTGTTACAATCTAAGGAGTTTGTAAGTGCAAGACAAAGCATTGGTTCTGATGAGTCTATCCCTCTCTGACGGTAGGGAGCAGCATTAATGGTGTCAGGCCTTCTGAGACGTCCCTGAATCTATCACTCTCTCTTGAGCTGACGGGTGCGGGTGTAAGGCGAAGGGAAGCCTGTGTGTTCAGAGCAGTGAGAGAGGGCAAGTCAGCAGAGGCTTCTGGGCTGTTAAAGACAGTGAGTTAAAGTGTGCTAGCGTGCCTAGGCTTGAGGTGAGGTGCTCCTCTCTCTCTGACCCGAGGCGCACGACATCATCTAGCGTACCGTAAGGGTTGTGTGTTAATCGCGTGTGGCTTCGTTCCAAAACTGATAACTCTGGAAGCCTGCTTTGCATATGTGCGCGGTGACGGGCGGGCACATGGCCACCCGTCCGATAAATAGCATTATATTAAAATCCGTTAAATATCTGTGTAGAATGCAAAATAACATTAATAGATCTTTGATTGCAGCGCAAGACCTTTCTCGGGCTGCAGTACAAGACATTCATGGCAAACAGTAATCTTTGATACTCTCGAAAGTGTATGCAGGTCCTCCAGAAAACACTGTTTGACAGTACAGTCAGTAAGGCTTTGGATTGGTGTTTTTTTGTTTCGTTTTGTCTTGTTTTTTAAGAAAACATTCACTTGTAAAAATAAATTAGTTTCTCGATATATATATATATATATATATTTATATATATATATATATTATTTTTGTAAGTCATAACCTGGCTCGTTCTGAGGTAGGGTTTCCAAGTGACTGCTTTTTTCTGATTTCCAATTGAGTAAATTTCTGAAATGCCGGTTTTGTGCAGTGTTGCGAGCGAACGCGCACACACACACACACACACGCACGCATGCACGCACGCCACTGCCACGGGGTAAATAAATAAGTGACTTGTGCGACAGGTGTTGCGTGCGTGTGTTGGTCGGATGTCTCTTTTCGTGTTTGGTTCACAGGTTTTAGAGGGGGTTGAGGGACACTGGCCACTCGAAGTCCAGAGCTCGTAACAAAACCAGTGGTAAAAAAGGTCCATAACACAGAAACTGAGGAATTGTAGGCGAGTAACAGATGGACAGGAAGTCCCGCCTCATGCCTCGCGCTGGGGTCAAGTGTCCGTGTTGCTGTGACGACGGCCATTCGAATGGATTAAGGAGGTCAAGGATCAGCAAAAAGCTGAAGAAGCAGCAGCAGCAGGTCCATCTGTCCACATGAGCGCCTCCTCTTCTTCTCTTGATGGCGTAATGAGGAGACCGGCTCTGTTTAGTCTGCAAGAAATAAGAGAGAGAGCACATTAATGGGATGTCTATAAATATCCAGACAGAGAAAGCACACAAACCAATAAAACACAATGTTCCTTGAGATCAACATAGTCGCGCTGCTGTCACATAACACAACAGCCTTTTATGGGCATTCGGTGTTTCTGCATTTTTCTGAAACACTATCATATTCCTCCATGCCTTGTCTGGAAAATCTTCTCTTTTAACAGAGCGGTGTGTGTTTTTCCATGACCGTCCGTGTGTGATTTATAAACGAGGAACGAAGCAGACTAGTGGGGGGATAAAAGATCATATGCTCCCCCTCTCTCATTCTCTCCTTTACCAAGTAAGGAATGTGCGCTCTTTCGCTACGTGCAACAGAAGTGGCAGGTGCTCCGAGACCGACGAGGGGAAACACTCGCTGACATTTAGCACTACGCAGCTGACGGAAAGAGCACAAGAATACAACACATCCACCGCCATGCCAAACAGCCTTAAATGTTCAGCACCATCCATGTGAAATGTCATTTAATATTAAATATTTAAATTTAGACTTGCACAATCTGGGGGAATATATTTGGGGCGCATTAGCTAAATATGGTTATTAGTACAATGGAACTTTATTGGTGACTATGGAACTGGAGACCACAGTTGCTTCTGGGAAATGCACCCCTGATTGTTTTTGCATGTTAAGCTGAAATAGGACAGGGGGTTTCCAAACAAGTATATTGGGACCCCCAGGGGACTAAAAGAAGGTCTTTGGAGGCCCGCAGAAAATCAGAAACTTTTCACAATATTTTCAAGCACCTTGCTGAGTGGCTGCAAAATAATGCTTAATATGTTTTTTTCTCTCATTGCATAAATGGGTCACAATGTAATTTTAGAAAAGTTCATCTATAGCTAGCATATATTGATATATAATTAACAATTAAGACATTCATACAATTCCCGCCAATGCAAGAATCCGTCCTGTGTGAATTTTCTCATAAGAGAGAAAAAAATAACTAGCATCACCTTTATGTTTGAAAAGTAAACATCAAAGTGTGATTTGACAGTTTGCTTCTCTCTCTTGCCACTGTCTGGGTTCTGTTTACAAGACTAGATCGCTATCCTGACCTCTCACCCGTTGTACTTGTTTGTGAGGTTTCATTTGCATGTAAGCCTCGCATTGGGCGGAAGTCTCTGCAAACACAAACCCCTGGGCCTGTCCTGCCTGGTCGTGATCTAGCGCCACCCCTCCTCCTCTGATCTCCTCCTCCTGCTTTTCATCCACCTAGAACAAGAGCGGTTTTCATAGAGCGAGACTCACTCTCACACACACTTAACAAACCCTTGATTCACGGCCATCGGCTATACGGCATGCCATAATCGCTCCCATTATCTGGACTCCCCGCACACATTCCCAACACTTCCGCATGTGAGCCCGATATCACAACATCCACTCCAACAGGGATGGAAGTAATTCCCATGAACGTCAGTAGGGCTGCATTCTCTCACGGAGAGCTGGGTGAAGTCAGGGAGGAGGGGCCAGCGAGAGGTCAAGCGTTTTCACGGTCGTAAAAGAGCCTCATCTTTTCCTGCTCTTTGATACCTCCCTCTGTGTGGTATTACGAGGTATTACTCTTCCAGTTAAGTGCTGACAGAACTGTTTGCTCATGGCCAACTAGTGAAGACAGAGAAGAAGCGAAAGAGCGAGAGAGGAGGAGAGGAAGAGAAGGTGCTTTCCTGATGTCCTTTTAACTTTACCGACTGTGGGAAAAACAGCAGAAAACATGTTTACGTCGTTGCCTCACCCTGAGGGTAAAAAACCCACCAATGATAAAAACTAGATCTACAACAGTAACAATGGCAAACGACAACACTAAAAATGGCTCAAACTATTGGATCCAGCCCTTTCTTCTGATTGGTCAATGCACAGAATGCAACATCCAAGTTTAAACGTCCACCCTAAAAAGACTCTGTTGTCCTATTTAGTAGTCCAATTGATAAACAAATAATTTTCATTAACTCATTAGCAGATTTTGGTTCTGTTGATTTTTATCTTTATTAAACTGGGGTGCGTTTCTCAAAAGGAGCATTAGCCAACAATGGTTGTAAGTTCTGTCGTTGCAAACATTGTTCAACAATTCTGTGTTTCACCAAACCATAGTTCAAAAGAGCATTCGCAAACTTGTGGTTGAAACTACAGCACGTGATCCTTGTGTTAGTAAGACATATGTGACCCTATAGCACAAAAAATAGCCTGGGTATATTTGTAGCAATAGCCAAAAATACATTGTATGGGTCGAAATGATTGATTTATCTTCTATGTGACTAGGCAGTTTGTTTCCACAATAATGCATCGTACTACGGTGGTTAATCAACGTGTTACGGGTCCTGTTATTTATTTATTTTGTTATAAAGTCAAAAGATTCACTTTATTATTTACACTATTCGTTTTTAAAACGTTTGTCCTAATGGAAGCTACGATGTGTGTTCAGCATAGTTGCTCATAAATGGATAATGACATTATATGACCTAACCTACTTTAGTGCTTCAGAGAAACCACCTCTAAAACAAAGGCACTATATTAACCACAGAAACATCAGTGTAACCTCTTACATGACGGCGCAGTGGAAACCTTGATGTGAACTTGAACTTGACTGCTCGTATCCATACTCTCAGAGTACCATGTCGGGTGGTCTGCTTTCGTCATGTGTATAAATAGACACAAAATAGACAACAGATCCCTTTCCCTCTCTCGCTGATTCTCACATTCACACTGATGCCACAGGGCTGGAGTCATGTGACTGTGTGGAGGTCAGAGAGGGAGCTTGAATTTCACACAGCTAATTAAGCAAGAGGAAGCTTGGCAATTTCATGGATGTCCCATTCTGATCCGGAAAGGCAGAGAAAAAAAAAAAACAGCACCAATGAACGAGGGGAAAGAAAGAGCCATGAGGTCATGGGACAAGCACTCAACAGAGACATAGAGAGATGAATGAGCAGAGGGATATATTTTATCTGTCTTTTTCCTCAAACTTCATTCAGATCTGACTTTTCAATGCGTCCTACAGGACTCAGCATCACGTGAAAGAGATAAATTTGATTTTACTTGAGCTATGCTATGTTGTAGTCGAACAGTGATATATATATATTTTAGTAATTTCTTATTCATGTTTTTTTCTCCTAATCATTTTTTTTTTTAAATAAAAATCTAATCAAACGATATAAAAGCTAAATGTAAATATGCTCAAATCCAAATATCAGTAAGAGCAGATGGAAACAAAAAGTGGGAGGTCTTCTTGAACCCTCTGACCTCAAATCCCCTCCCCCATCTCTCTCCCTCTTGTTTTGTCTCTCAAGAGTGATCTCCCAACTCATAAACAACTTCAGATCTACATAGCTGAGTGCAACATATTGCTTCCTAAACACATTCGTGACATTGAAACTTCCTCGTGTCTGTGGGAGAAATCAGCACAGGTATTTAAAGCAGCTGTAATCCGGACCCCGCTGGTTCGAGTCGACAGCCTGTGAACCCGCTGCCCCCCAAACCCCCCAGAACTATCCCCGCTCCGCACACACATTTGTCCTGCGACTCATTTTTTATTTATTTCACACAGGTTAAATTTAGCCCCCTGCAGCCAGGCCGGGAACAGCCTGGTGCTCTCACACACATGAAACACAACTGTTCTCACACACAAGGCATATTTACAGTAGTGGGAAAAGCAGCTGAGTGACTGACTGTACTGTAAACATGTGCTAGTGTTACTAATTTATTTATCTACGCTGCTCTCATATATCATAGATAGGGGGGTATCAGTTTTAACCCGTGTGGTAGAAATAATGTTTCTGTTCATCTTCACTCAGCAGGATCTTCCATTAGGGATGTTCACACTGTCAGCGATTTGCAGTCATTTATTTTTAGTAAGACTTTAAGCTAGGAAGTGACCTACAAAATAAAATTGAAGGCATACCCTCATTGAAACGCGTTACAAAACTACTGTACGACGAACGATTTGTTAACACATCTATGACAGATTCTCAGCTCAGTGCCAACCTGCAACAGTCTGGACATCATCAGCTACGGGAAGAGAGGTAGAGAGATGTCTGGGTAAAAGGTTATACTGTATGCGTGGTGTGATGATCTTCATGTGTAAATGTCACGGTCTAATCTCATCACACTACGGCCAACTAAGCCAACAGAGCTCAGTGGTCGCATGGAAATAATCGCCAGCCATGAATAAGAAAGTGTGTGGATAAGTGTGTGAGCTCAGCAGATCTCATAGTCATTCCCTTTTATACAAATCCAAAAAACAGCGGCCAAGATAATGCCCAAGGAGCCATTTAAAATCATTTGATGACTGTAAAGCATCACTATATATTCTGCTTCCCCTGCCACACACACTCAGATCACTTAGCTCAGCAGGGGAGAAAAGGAGTATTCATTCAGAATCAGGCCACATACCATGCAATTATTCCCACACATGGCACGTGCTTAAAAAGAGCACCGTATGCAGATTTTAAATGATATTTTACAGCCACATCCCACTCACACGTACAGATGTTAAGTGGATGTTAACATAGTATGTTAAATGTTATATACTTTCCACACACGTACAGAAATGATGGAGAGTGATAAATGTACCGTGTTGATCCAAGAAGCCATAGAGGTACATACCATCCTAAAATGTCAGAAGGGGTATTACATGAAGGTACTATTTGGGAGTTATTCTCTCAAAACTTGTGATATTCATATAAATGAATTGTTTTATTGGTGATTATTTTGTATTTTTATATTAGAATAAAATAAGAGCATTACTATTATAATAAAATAGTTATTCTATTGATTGTAAGGCAAAACATAACAAGCAGATCACCCGCGTATGTGTGTGCGCGCATGTTTGCTATTTACTTGGCCACCAAATAAAGCTTCTCAACAATGTCTAATCTGTGGCAGCATGTAATCCGCCTTATCTGTGCTGCTAAAAGTAGGGAGCAGTGAGAGCATTTAACAGAACATCTTGGATAAGTTTAACGCTATAAAATCTGCTACAATAGCAGGTACTTACAGAGTCAACAACAACAGGGCTAAGAGGGAGAAAGGATTGGGCTGCAGATTCAGATTGATGATTGGTGATCGGCGGGGAAAGAACAAAAATAAAATAATCCCTCAAATATGGATAGGAGATATTAATCGATAGAATGATGTTGGACTAGGATTCAAGGGAATAAGTCTGTGTTGTGATGGGGGATGGTCATCTGAGTCTGTTCTCTAGAAATAAAAGCAGGAAAATTGATAGACACAATCTCGCTTTCGCTGCTAGACTTTTCAATTAAGTCAAGTCTATCAAAGGAGAAAGGGGCGGGACTGCGACACAAGAGAGATTTCACTTTTATTTCAAGCTTGTGCCAAATGTTTTCACTGGTTATCTAACTGTATCTCCTGTATCTCTGAGCTGTTGTGTGGGGCAGCAGATGGTCGCTAATCATTAGTGTATTGTCAGGGCTCTGATGAGCCCGATAACCACTGTGCACTGCTTGGAAAGGCAGGTGCACGACCCTGGCCCCCACCATCTGCTGCCCCGTCCCCTCACACACACTATTCTCTGGAGGGAGGCTTCTCCGGAAGCCCACTCGGCTCTCAAGATGAGTTCTTGGGATGTCCTAATGGTAAATTTTTAATAAGACAATATTTACTCTTTCCTCTATTTTAAAGGAAGAACAGGAACCCACAGCTTATCTCTTTAGCCCTCTATATCCAAGGCCAGAGGTGACCGATTTGATGTGTTTTATCGTTCAGTGCAGGTAAAACACTGGGATAAATACGCAAGAACGTGACAAAAACCAATCAGTCCTGACAAAATGAAGCGTCGTCATAAACCACCAGAGTCAAACATCCGGCACACTATGTAAATATGTGGTTGTGTTTGTCAAAGTATGCGTCTGCTTCCCATTCACAAACGTACTATTCAAATCAATGTGTAAAAGTGACGGGAGGAGGGAAGGAGTGGAATGTGGCATTACAGACGCTGGCGTAGTAAACAGAGCACAGCCTATCTGAGCTCTCATCTCTGCTCAATGGATCCCGTGCTGGCCTAAGTTCCTATCAGGAAGACTATCAGGTCATTCTACACAAATAAGAGCTCTGTTCCGTCTCTGTGGCTCATCTTTTGTTTTGGTGGAATGTTGTCTGTGGCCAATCACAGGACAGGACGGATGAGCTCTAGCTAGTGTGTGTCGATGTTTGTGCAAGTCTTCTTTGTGGTCTCCTCCCACTGTTCTAGGGCTTCCGTGGCCTGCGGCTACGTATTTCTGCTCCGTCCACTTGTGGAGGTAAACAGAGAACTGCAGAAACACCTGCTCCGCCAGCACAAACACTCTCACACACACCCTAGAGATCATAATTGAGCTTCTGATGTCGTCTATTTGACTTGCGCGGTGTGTGCTTCTGCTTCTAGCCTCTTTTGTGAAGTGCCATTCATCAGACAAGCCACTCTTTTTTTTTTCACCTTGACATTTTGTCAGTGCAGGGGTCTCAATAAAATGTAGAGTACACTTTTTAACACTTATTTACATAATGCAGTCACACTCAACAAAAACAACACCTATCTTGCCACTCGTTTCAATGCGTGAGTCCACGTGAGTCTATATCTGTCAGTATATCAGTGTATCAGTCCACATGTTTATCCGTGAGGTGCACAAACAACTTTGTTTTTCAAGTCGTGCTGAAAAACAAAAGGTTGGTCGTTCCTTGATAGAATCTTGGCAGGTCGGAAAAACAAGTCAACGTTAACCTCTTCGAACAACCTTTGCACACGTTCTGCATTCCAGCCCTAAAACCCTCTACCTGAAAATGGATAAACAACTGACTCACTTGTTTTTATCTAAGCTACTGTTCACTCAAGCATGACACAATGACTAATTCTGATTCAGAGAACAAGTCAAGGTATGATGCAAATATTGGGAGTTATTCCCCTTTTGCTGGGTTATTAAAATGCGTATATGATCTCACTGTCGTTCCCTTTTACATTTACATCCTCTTAACCTGACCGCATCCCACTGAGTCATCACGCTATTGTCTACAAAACTAAAAAGCAGCGGCAGCATGGAGAAATAAACCCTTCAACTGAGCTGTTTTCATCCTAAACACTCTGCAGGCATGGATGAAGCGATCAGTCTCTGTGAATAAAAACTGCGCCACAGCTTTTAAAGAGGCTTTTCCATCATTCTGACACTCAGGTTGCTCAATTAGCTCTCTCACATCTGTCATGTGCCATGTTTATCTGGTACACAAGTAATATGCTGTTGTTATTTTAGAAAAAAAAATCATGTCATGTCATATTGTGGCACATTAACACAGCTGATAATCGTCCCAAATAAACATTTCAGAGCATAGTAATAAGAAATGAATGACTGTTGCACAGTTATGAATTCAAAAAGCTAACCTTTTACTGTTGTTGCCGTCTCCTTGAACCCAAGGCTGGCATACGGACTGGCATGTATTCCGTTGATGCCCTCTTTACAGCAGCTGGCAGCTTTGAACCGGACAAGAGAATCACAGCTGGCGAGTCCTCCATCCATCAAGTTTAAGGCAATGTAGTTAAGTCCATTCTGAAAGCCAGCTGACGTCTCCCTGCACATGGGACTGTTATACTCTTCATCCGATCCTTCGCTGTTCTTCACAGAAACAGACACGTTCTCCACAGAGGCCGAACCGTGCCGCCTGGCGTCGTGTGCGAATGAGGGAAAAACTGGTGTTACGGTGGTGGTTGAGGAGAATGTCTCTGAACTGTGCCGCCTGCGTCCCTGGGGGTCGGCACGAATCACCTTGGCCCCCCGATCAGGGTCCACCAAGGCCAGAGTGGTGCCACGCAGTAGAAAAGCCTCAACAGCAGGCACTCCCACAGCCTCTTCCACGGTCAGCCTCTGCATGCAGGAGGATGGGCTGATGGTCTGCCCACCTTCTGAGGGCTGCGAGACAGGCTGTGGAGGGGAAGCGGGCACGCCGAACGTCATCTCTGTGTAATCGTCTTTAGCTTTGTCGACCGGGCCCACCGGTGCCACTTGTGCAGTGAGCTGGTACCTCTGGTCTTCCTCCACTTCCTCGGGGTGGGCGGGGCAGGACGTGAGCTCCAGAAGGGGCTCTAAACGATCAGATGGAGCAGCGTTTCCAGATTTGGGTGACTGTGAACTCACATCGATGTTCATGTAATCAGAGATGGGGGACGTCCTGTGATCGGCGGATGAGCCGATGGATGAGGCTGGGCTCTCTGAGGAAGCAGTGGAGGGTGGAGTGCAACTTTCAGCAACATGTCCAAAGTCTATGTTTACATACTCGCCGGGGCTTTTCGGCTCGGAGGGGAGGGGATGTTCATTCATGCTAGGCAATGTCCGAAACGTGTCCAGGGAGAGGCGTGTTGGCCGGCTGATCCTGTGCCGGAGGATGAGGCTGTCTGTGCGGCTTTGTCTTAGTGGCGATGGGGATGCTGTGTTTATGGACTCCTCTATTATCCTGTGACTTTGAGGATTCATGACAACGTACTGATCACTGTCCGCATCCTTTAGCATCTGCTGGGGCTTATGACAGCGGGGCAAAGAGTTAAACGAATGAAGCTGTCGGAGGCAGGGAGACTGCTCTATACCCACAGGGCTCAGGTAGCAGTCTGGTGGCGTGACCGAATCTGCAGGCGACATGTTGAGGTACTCACCATTTGTCATTTTGCCATCCGAGCTGTCTATGGAGAACTTAGAGCCGCACAGCATCCTCATGTAGCCACTGTCATCCAGAGAACAGCTGCTTGGAGAATTGGTTCTGTAACCATTAGCCACAGTGAGGGGGTGCGTCCTGGGGTTGATTATCTGCTTGGGAGCGGAAACGCACATTGGGCTCATAGGCATGTAGTTGTCACCCTTCCCCCCTTGAGGGGCCACACCTGGCATCATTGGCATGTAGCCATTGTCACCCAGATTACTGCTGGAACTTTTCAGCAGCGATCCGATTTCAATGTCCCCGTAATCCTCTGGGTATGTGACTTTTGGGGATGCGGTGTGAGAGCTGCGCCCCGAATGGCCTCCAGTTGTGTATGTGGCTCTCATGAGTGTGTACTCATCCAGTGAAGCTGAGGACACTTGTGATGGCACCCTCTTCTGGTAAGGCATGGTTAGAGAATGCGTCCTCTTCCTGTAGGCATTCTCCACATCTCCTTTGCTTTCCTCAGCTGCTGCCCGGATGCTTCTCCGTCCACAGCTATTAGGCCTCTCCATGATCATGTATCCATACAGGTCGCTGGGGGGGGTGTCAGCGAGCGATTCAGGTGTGTTGCTTCGGTTCGCTGCTAAAAGGTGCCGCATGTCACCCGGGCTGGAGCCACACTCGTCGCAGGAGATAAAGCCAGCATCGCTGGGGGACCCCGAGATGGAAGCAGTGCAACTGGATGGCCGAGGGCCGCCTTCTATATTATTGCAGCAGGACATGCTGACAGGGCTGGCAGCCGAGGGAGGGGAGTGAGACACAGGCATGCACATGGATTTACTATGCTGCAGGGATGACACCTCAAATGTTCTGCATGGGCGAGCTGTCACCGTGTTGGAGCGGCTCAGGTGCTTTCTGTTCACACCTGGGCTGATGGGGCTGCCGTCGCCCTCACTCGCCGTGCGAATCCTGCAAGACGTCAGTTTCGTCACGGGAGACGTCGCTGCCATGCTGTCGGTTCGCGAGCGCCGCTGCAGCCCGGTTTGACTCGGAGGGAGGTTGTTAAAGTGCCGCCTTGTGGGCACAGAGATGGGGTTGCTACCTGAGGACTGGCTTTTGCTGCGCGGGCGGAACTCTGACATCTCTTTCATGGCTTTCATCGCCTCCAAAATAGTCTCGTGGATGTTTTGCGCCACCACCGAGTCATCCGCCTGCATCCACAACTCGCCGGGTCCGATAGACGCGGACCGGCCCACCTCGATGAAGAAAAAGCTGTCCGAGTGTCCGCATCGGCGGATGTTCATCAGCTGTAAGATCACCGACGCCGCCTCCGTGTTGAGTTTGACGAAGCTGATCGTTCGGCTGGATAAACACAGTCTGTAAACGCCCGTTAAGTTCCTGCTCTGCCCGAGTCCTTTAGATTTCAGATTGACCTGCCAAATCTCCTTGTAAGTGGCGGAGACGGGCGTTATCACGCCGTAGCTCGCCTCATCAAAGCCGACGAGGGAAGACGCCGAATTATTCGCGGAGCCGTCGCTCACTTTCCCCTCGTTCATTAAATCCGTTAAGACCGTGTACCAGTCCTCCTGTTCCTGCTCGTTTTCGGCGGCCACGGCAAAATACTCGTCCTTGGTATAAAGGGCGATCAGGTGTTTGTGTTTGGCATCGGCTCTCTTGTTGATGTTCAGGCACGAGTCCAAAGCTATAACCCGTTTAGCAGCCGACTTGTTTTTCCATTTCTTCTCGCTCTCGTAATACTCCAACCGGGCGCGAGAGCCCTCGCTCGGCTCCCTCAGCACAAAAAACCGCTTGTGTCCGTGTTTCTGCTTCCTCAGATAGCCGCATTTCTTAACGTGGTTGTTGTTCTTCACGGTCATATTTGAAATCAGCTGTCCTCCCGTCGGCGGCGGACTCGCCATTCTCATATACGCTGTGAAGAAAAACTCTCACTTTCCCTTAACTTGTGCTGTCAGTCAGTTATAATCCTGTCAGACTCTCTTATGGACCCGACTCGGAGTGCGCGTTTGCTGCGTGGAGCGGTTTAACAGTAAATAACACATATCGCTAAGTGACTGGAGTGAAGAGGAAAAACAACATGTGACGTCCTACACATCCAAGCTTTGGTTACAAAAAAAATAGAAAGAAAAAAATACGCACACACACAGAAACGAGGCGGCGCAACCTTCGGGGGGAAGGCGTACCTGTAAATCCGCCCCTATAACAGTTCATTGGGCTCATTGGTGGAAATGTCTGATTGACAGAAAAGCGAGCCAATCACTTTCTACTCCTATCCGCCGCTCCGCCCCCCTACTGGAGCAACTCGAGCTACGGGAGACTCGTCAGAGGAACTGTGCGTGCTGCTCGGATAGCCGCTCACTTTTACGGTTTTACATTTTACTCAAATGCGGAATAAATTGACTGCGTAGTCTAATGTTATAATATCCTCGGGGCGCTTTAGGGAACAGCCGGGGTGGTTAAAACAACCAGTAAGTACTGATAGAGGCGCAACTTTTGCTATGTTCTTTAATTTGTATTCATTTCGCTTATAATTTTGTAAAAATCATTCTTCTGATGCGTTTCAGCTCACATATGTAACGCAATTCACAATTATTGTTAAGTTCAGTGTATCGTTGGCTATACTGTTAAATTATCTATAAATGTGCTTATGTGTGTTTTTCGGATGAGGATTATGGGTAAACTAAAATAGCAAATGTTTACATTTTAAGGCCATTTGCAAACATAAATTACTTCTTTTTTTAATTTTAACCATAATACTGAGTATCATTTTATTATTGAAAGATAAACCTAGATCACGTCAGTAAGCATCATCTCTGCTCTGACGCATCATAAAATTCATACGCAGTGCTCGTGACTTAATATTCCTATATAGCCTATTAGTTAATTCTGTTGACCTCGTTGTATTGACGCATTAGGTTTAAGGCGAATCATTTAACTGTGAGTCTATAAAAAAACAAAAAGTTTGCGGAGCATCCTCGTTATGTAACGCAACCGGTGCTCTGTATTTACAGAGTCTGAATGCGTCTTGTGTTACGCCACTGCCTCTAGCGTTCCCCAATATATTATATGTGTGCGTTTGCCTTCCACTAGAAGATTTTTTTCCGGTCATTGCCTTTTCCTCACACTCCTCCTTCACAGTGTAATGTATAATACCCCTCCTTCACCGACGCGACGAAAGACGCTTCCTATATGATGAATGAACTGCAAACACTGCATGCGCACGATAAACTTCTATTATAGCGCGAGCGCTGTAGTTTTACGCGGCCACGTCACTCACTAGTAGGTCCCATGGTGTATTTATATAACATAAATGAAGCATCTAAACCCAGAATAAAAGAATGTCAGCGAAACTGTGTCAGTATGTTCGTGTGGAAACCGCGGAGCATTAGTTCTGCTCTAGTTTTTGGTGGGTATCAGTGATGACGCTGCGATGCAGGTCTTCTGAGGATTGAGTACGTCAGTGACTGGCTATGTACGTAAAGAGAGAGATGCTTGTACTCCTCTCAGATGAAGAGCACACACCTCCCGGGACAAGATCTCTCATCTGACAGAGGAAAAAAAACAGCAAATAAGACTATATTTCTTTGAAGGCATTTCGCCATCATGTCTGAGTGAAATGTATTGCATTGAGCTCTTAGCTTTCGCACTAAAACAAAACGGGTGGAGTTTTTCAGATGTATTCAGTAGGCTAATTTGTTTAAATATGTGTGTTTTATATTCTATTGCCCCAATATGTGTGTAACATTTAAAGCCTTCTGCAGATCATTAAAGTAAACATTGGTATGGGTTTGTCTTGTCTAATTAACCCCTGGTTGTCATTTTAGAAATGGTCTGGTGTTTATGGCCTTGAAAAAAGTCCCAGAGGAGAAGAAGACCTTTCCTTCCTCACATGCAGAGTTTTTGCTGTCTCAGCTCTCTAGGTCACCTCCTTATTCTAAGGTCAATTATACATCTCTGAATAGGGCAATCAGAGCAACAATCCAAATGACTGTGGAAATGAAATCAAAATACTTAGTGCTTCTGTCCTCTGCCTGTGAATAACTCAATTCAACAGCTCAGTTGTAGTCTAAGAGTCACTGGCCCAGTAATGTCATTAATGTCACTGATTTTCACACTGTCACCCTGCAAATGATAAACTTGAGTGAAGCAGGTATGTATGTCATGTGAGACCTGCTAGAATTAATTGAGTATGCCATTATAAATAACCCCAGCCCTATTTAGGCGATGCAAAACAGCTGTGTTTATAGCACTATGAATAATCAAAGCTAGCAGTTATATTTGGGTTATGTTTATCTGTGTCTAAAATAAAGTTTTGTTTTTTTTGTCTTTGTTTAAATTAAATTATATAATAATAATATATAATTTAAATTATATTATTTACCTAATAAGTACTCCTTTTAAAAGAATGCCTTAAGTTTACTTTATTAGTTTTTTTTTTACAAGGATAGACTGATAAAATAGTGAAAGTCTGAAAAATAAAAAATTTTTAATTTCTAAGATAAAATGTTCCTTATTCAGTGTTTGCAGTAACTTAAGAAGAACCCCTGATGGGCTTAGTGTTGAAAAAATGTGAAGCCTAACTTGGCAGGCTGGCCATCATGAACAATAGCGGCACTTGTCACATTCATTTGTCTGCTATTAAGTGGGAAACGTGCCTACACAGTTCTGCAATAACAAGGCATCAGACGAGTTTAGAAGTAATAGGAGGAAACATTCAAAATGTGAAGCATACCTTATAATGGGATTAAATTCAGTATGGTTGTTTTTAAATGACAGTATGTATGAAGTATGGAGCATAAACCCTTCTCCTGACATACCTTGAGTGACACTGACCTATGGTGGAGGAGCACATATAATGCTTTCCCTCCCTCCCTCGCTCCAGCCCTGTCTGTTTGTGTGGGAAGATGGGAAAACGTGTGTGTGTGTGTTTATGTGTTTATCCATAAAGTCTTCTGGAGTAAAATGCAAATCAAGGCTTCATAAAACTGCAATAAGATGCATGATTTTTCTGCATTATGCATGTTCACAAACATGCAAAGCAGATTACATTTAAAGATACACAAGCATGTGCAAACACACACACATTCACACACACATTTGATATAATGCCCATCTCAGGTCCATCTGCTCTTACTGATCCTTTTAGGTTCATTATTTAAGCATGCATATGTATCAGCTTGAAATTTACACACTGTGATCCATTAATCTACTACTTAATTAAATGCCCATCAAACTCTTATTTACGAGGGTGTAAAGTTGATCGTTCTGGACTGCTGCCATGACACTCTTTTCTATTTACAATTAAACTACAGGTGTGACATGAAAGAGACACTAAAATTGTGTGAAAACATAGGATGATGTTGAGTTCTGGGAATATATATATTTTCTGGATTGGAGCTATCAGATAAATATATATATATATATATTTATTTCTGTAATTGTACAGGATTCTCTTTTTATAGTGATGTTGATATATCATTGTAATCATTTCACACTTCATTCCCTCTCTGACTGCTTACAGTAAAATATGAGCCGAGTATGTATGTTTGTGTGTGTGTGTGTTGGTGTACTTGAGTACTAGATACACTCTCAGAAATGAAGGTACAAAATGTTACTGGGGTGGAACCTTTTCAAAAGGTACACTTTTGTACCTGTTAGGTTCAAATATGGTACCTTTGTGGTAACAAAAGGACATGTATCTTTTGAAAAGCAACTGCCCCAGTGACAGCATTTGTATCTTTATTTCTGAGGGTGTATAAAAAAATAACAGATTCTGATACAATATCTGAGTACCAAACTGTTTTGCTTTTTTGATTTGAAAAATCTGCTTTTAATAATGCTGGATTCGAGACAGTGGTAATTTCCCCATTCTTTTATTAGACAGTTTTAGCATCAGAAGTTTTCTTATTTTATTATGTTTCTTGGTCGAAAGTAACGATAGCTGCAAAATATTTTCTCACTGAAAAACTTTTAATAGTGGGACTTTTAACCATAAGTGGAGCTTGTATAAGGCTTGGGTAGCTTTAGCGTTCCTCTGGCCAAGGGGACTTGGGAGAAAAGTTCCACTAAATTGGACAAAAATGCCCCTGCTCAAACAATTTAAATCTATTACGTCTGTTGCCAAAAAGTGAAAACGAACAGACAGTGTCGATTATGACATTAAGATTGCTCAGGTTGCACCTTATATTTTGGGGTCTAATTGATAGGCTACTCGTCTATGTAGGCTACTTCACTCGCGTTCCAGTATTTCAGGGGCACCTGAATGATTTCTTCCGAGGACATGCACCTTTTTTTTTTGCGGCCAGCGGCAGCGAGTTCATAGATAATATCAGAATAACTTATCCTCCTCAAATCACCATGACTTGCCTAAAAATTCTTTAGATATAAAACAGTTCAAGCATATCACAACGTTAGTTTAAATGTTTAAACCACATAAATGTGAGCTGGTATTTATTCGTGGCAGGGTCATTTATTTCGTTATTTTAAGTCCAACACGAATGGATGCATTCAATGGAATCTTAGTTTAAAAAACATGCTGGACTTACGAAAATAACGAAATAAATGTGTCCCTGCCACAAAAAATAGATTAAATGAAATTTCGTGATTTAGTCAAGAACTGCCGTGAGACTCTTCAGGACACAGTGGCGCCAATGTCATCACTTGCATATTATTTAAATTACTATTTTAAAAAGGAATTAATCAGGCTGATTGAACAAATTAATTGTTAAAGTGTTCTTCTTTTAGATTTGGTTATTGATTTATTATTTAAGTAAAATTATAATTCTCGTTTACGCCTATTTATCCTTTATAATGTTTTTCTCTCCGCTTGCAGAAGCACTGCAGGTGATGTAAGATCATGTGAATCCTGTTGTTTGCAAGTTTTTTGTAAAACGAATCCGTGGAAAACACAAACCTTTGCATTTTGTCAGTTAACCATTTATTTAAAATGTGATTTTATTTGATTATTTTTCTCCAGTGTGAATGTATGACCTGCCTTCACACTATAGGCCATGAACTACTATACAGGAATGCACATTGATTGGACTTTCTAGACAAGTAAAAAAAAATACTGTCCAAATTCTAAATTAAGTGAATTAATCTTTTATCAAGATTATTTTGCATTTCCCATTAGCAGATTATTTTATAAAACACTTCATTTTTCCTTTTTTTTTTTGTAAAAATATTTTTTTGTTATTTTGGCTGGAAACAAGGCAAAACAAAATTCTAGGCTAGAAAAGCATATATCAGTTCACGCATTCCTCAGGAGGCCTTGGCGTTGGTACGATGCTCTGCTTTTAGAGCTACAGGAGTTACCCCAATTACTCCACATGCACCCATTCTCCCAGACACATACACCAAAATAGGCCTTTAAATTATTTAGTTTCTTTTTCAGTTTTTTTTTTCTTTTTTTCTCATCAGGCCACATCCTGCTACGCATTATATGGCGAAAACAACAAAGAGCTCAATTCATGATCATGTAATATGAATTTGATTCAATTACACAGCTGTTAAAGCATTCAGTATCTGTCCCCTCTCATCAGACATTCTCTCAGTGGCATCAATATTCATGCCCCATTACAGAGATACGCAATTCTAGAGATGTATAGGTTTAATAACCATGATGAATTCTGTTAGAGGTCATTTGTGTTGTTTGGGGGAAATATAGAACAGATAAAAAAATAAATAAATAAAAACAGCATCAGTTTGATTTTGCCATTTGATGTTGTGTTAAAATGTTTTTGTTCTTATGTCTTCAATTTTGTAGTTGAATATTGTTCTATTAGATTTACTGTGTATTTATTATTTAAACATTTTAGGGGTCCCAGTGAACCCAGATTATTTTGGGACAAATAATAATAAAAAAGAAAACACTTTTATTTATTTATTTCCCACCATTGACTTATTATTGGAACTTGAACATAATCCTTCACAAGCCAATAACGCCTGACTCTCCACTAAAAGCAAGTAGAACATGGTTACACAGGAAGCAGTTTAACATGATATGCACCAATATTCCTCACTTGTTTTGAAGTTTGTCCGTAAAAGTTTGAATTCAAGAAGATGAAGTGCTCCGCAGTTTTACATTCACAGTCCTTGTGCAGTCCCATCCTCACCCTCCATTTTTTTGTTGGTGGTGAAAGAGTTTGAACTCTCAACTTTCGTCTCAACTTTCTTCCTTGTTTGTGGGGGTGGATCTATGCACCTGCCTCTCTCCTCCACACAGTCCCACATCCTCTTCCGCCTCTGCATCCCACTCAGTCCAGGGATGACGAGAGGATGAGTCATTCAGTCAGCCAGAGAAAGCAACGAGAGAGCTGGAGTAAAGCAGAGATCATTGATTTCAATCGTCAGACATAATCTCAGCTCAGCACAGATACACATGCTGTTTTTGGGCTGTTTGTGTGAGTGGGAGGATGTCTTACAGAGACAGGAAGGAAAGGATGAAAAAGAGAAGGAAGGAAATGCGAAAGGGCCGGAAGTCGATTAATCTGGCAGTCTGCACGTTATGTCACCGATGATAAGATTGTTGACACCATTTAGCAAGATGATTAATATTATATTATATTATATTTGGAAAATGCACATCGTTCATGATTATGAAGTCCCGAATTCTACAAAAGACTTTAACGTCAATAAACAAGCTTGTATTGAATGTTAATTTAGTGGCCTGGAGGTAATTTCTGTGAAGTGATAGAATGGCATTTGAGGTTAAACAAACACTCTTTGCTATTATTCTCCCTATGTCCTTTGCAGGCAATTATCTTCCTTTTCCCTCGAGGTCCTCATGGCAATGAAATCGATAGATCAAAAGCATTAATGTGGGAGTCACATGCCCAAAGACAATGCATAATTATGAAAAATGACAAATCGCGAGTTGGTGGGGCCCATGTATCTGGGGCTGTGGCACATTTTTTATTTATTTATTTTTTGCCAATATTATATGCTTAATGTATGTTACAATTAAAGGGGTCATAAACTGCCTTTTTTGCATTGTTCTCTGAGATCCACTTATAATGTTACAATGTTCAAACACTATGTTTGAAAAGGTGCGGTGGATTGTAGACTAAATGCCCCCTGCTATGATTGGCTAAAAACTGTGTATGTTTGACAGTGTATGTACCTCACGTGATTTAAACAAAAAATGATAAATGACTCAGTACATATCAAACAATCTGTAATAAAGATGATGAGGTAATGAAAGAATTGCTCACACTTGTATTACTGTCAGATCCAATATAGTCAGCACAGCATTGTCCTTTAATTTCAATGTTTTTGAAAACCCAAATCGGACATTGCCTTGGTTGTAAACGAACAGAGCTCTTACTAACGTGGTATGGAAGTTCATCCACTCTTTCCAAACACTGGGATCAGAAGTAAACCAACGCAAACACTGATTTTCCACAAACAGCATCTTCTTGTCTTCAAAACAAGTAGATGTCTTCAAAACAAGTGATGTAAAAGCAGACGTTGATCTTCTTATGACGAGGCGTTGCTTATATTACATCATAAAGCATAACATTCAGGTTTTGGCATACTGCCTTCTGCATAAGCTGTTTTTAATTCTGAAACGTACTTGATACTTTTATGTGTAATGACCTTTTATAGATTAAGGGAATTTTGGTCTCTCGGTTAATGACACCTTTAAAGCTAAATGAAATATATTTGAGAAAATATGAAATATTTTTAAATGTGTTTCAAATTGAACAAACAGTGAACAATGTTATAACACTATTTATACATTTTTATTAATGCTAGTTAATTCTTTAATATTAATATTTATTTCACTCATTGTTCGTTCACAGTTCATTAACCAATGTTAACAAACACAACTTTAATAATGATTTTAATAATGCATTAGTATGCTGAAAATAGCTTTACCAAAGATTAATAAAAACTGTAGAAGTATTGTTCATTTTTAGTTCATGCTAACAAATGTAGTTAACTAATGTTACTACAAACTAATGAATATGCATTTTATTAGGACATTCAGACAAACATTTTACACTGGAAATATGAAATATGTCAACAAACCCCCAGGGGTAATTTGCTATAAGAATGATTTGTGTCCGCTAATACAGAGTGATTTATTTGCATGTGTTGTCTGTGTTGTTTTAACACCTCATTCACTAAAGGAATTATGCAAATAACATAACGACACGAACACACCCAAAACAAGCATTTTGTGCTCAAAGCAATTTGCACAAAGCAATTACCTACCCTGCATCAGTTCTGATTGTTGAAACTGTTCGCATATGCGTATATTGTCCAGGCTTACTAAAAGTGCAGTATTTCTGTGCATTTGAGCATATTTTTAATTAATATTTTTAATGTAAAATTTCCGGATTAAGCTAAATTGAGAATTGCTCCTTCTTTAATACAGTGTGTGAGTCTTAATGACAACAGGATGCATTTAAAATATTGTAAAGCAGACATATGAAATATATTTTAGGAATTTAGTTACCCATATACAGTACATCTGACAGATTGAAAACCCCTGTTGTATAGTAGAGGAATGAAAAGGGGCCGGGAGACAGAGGACGGGGGATGGGACCGAGTAGCTGTATGGTGAGGAGCCTTGTTAAGGATCTGCCCTCATCTAGATTTCATGCTTAGCTTACCTCATGAATAAAACTCAGTTTGCTGATATGACAAAGAACACTAGACATGAATAAAACGCATTAAACATTAGATATTTTCTTTGAGACAAGCCTCATGGGTTAGGATGAATCAGTTGTTTGACATTTCAGTGGTGACTTCTTTCACGTATATTTCGCTAGAGTGGGGCTTGATAACATTAGACACTTGCGCCCATCTGCCAATTATTTGTTTGCAAGCACTTAAAGAAAAGCTGTATTTATAACCAACTAAATTAAATAAATAATAGTAATAAAATAAACTGCCACTGAATGCAAAAAATATACGTACACTCTTCTGTGTCAGTCGCAACACAATGATTCGTTGTCACGCCCCACAAACCCAGCTTTCTATGTACTCATAACATTCAGATTGAACCACTGATGGAAGACTATTTTGACGATTAGACTTTTCTGCACCTGTTCATTACTTCACAGTCACAAGCCTCCTAGTTTTTATCCAAACTACCTTACATTGTGTTCCAAGGATGAACAAAGGTTTTACGGGTTTGGAACAACACGGGGGTAAATAACGTTTTCATTTTGGGGCGGAGTAACGTTTGACATTTGTGTTGCATACGCAGCCAATGAGTTACTGTATATTCAAACGCTGGTTGGCATTAACTTGAGCATGCTTCTAAAATCCACCACCTTCCCAAGGTCCACCTGTACAGATCTGCTACTGGATGTTTCTATATGCTATTTGTGCAGAAGCAGTATTCTTTAATAATAACAGCACCTTAACATGCATGTATTAGCAGTAGCAAGTTCCTGTACTTGCTTGCAGCAGCAGCCATGACAATAACCTACACAACCCAGGCTCATTGGAAGTATGTGCCTCTACATACATTTCTGCAATGCCATAATTATGTACCTTACTGCACGTTTCGATGCAGTTTCAAAATTAACTGTCCAGAGAGCGGTGCTAAAACACATGTTTAATACATAAACGTGGCACGTACAGGTATGCATTGTTTTTATAATGCTGCTTGAGGTAAGTTTTTTTTGACCGTTCAGACTTCAAATATCCAGTGAGTGTCGCCAAAGATAAATGCTGTATCAAGTTGGAAATATCCCCTACAACCAACCCAAAACTAAACCTACCCAATAGTGTTACCAAATGCAATAAAAAATTTATAAAGAAGTAATAAAGAAATATATTCGCTGACACAGCCATGCTATTGTTTCTTTTTTACACTGATTTGAGCTGTTTTATTAAACTGTTTTACACAAGATTTGAATCAGTGCTTTTCACCACCTAAGTGCAACACTGTATCACATGAGCTACCGAGTAAATCGACTAAACTCGAAAACTCCTATATATGATGATCAGTTTTTAAACCGTGCAAGATGTTAAAAATGTTTTGAAATCATAATATAACATTCTGCAACTAATTGTGAGAAAATTAGCCTTTATTAATCAAAATGTACCTGTAAACATTGTTGGAAGTAATACATTATAAAAGTAATACATTACAGTAATAAATTACTTTTTGCTGTAACGCAGTAGTGTAAGGCATTACTAATCAAGTTTCAGTAATAT
>JAUMHI010000048.1:4343615-4369701 GCA_032359435.1 Enteromius unitaeniatus | reverse complement strand
TCTTTAAGTCCATCTCATGAAAAATCGGAGCAGAAACAAAGGTGTTGCGTTTATATTTTTGTTGAGTGTAAATAAAAGTGATTGATTGATTGATTATGTTTGTGCTCTTCAAATTATTGCTGTATAGGTAATTTCTTTGTATATGTAATGAATACTTATAAATGTTGTCAGTCGTACTATATTACTATTAAAATGTAAATAAAAATGTCATGTTCTTGCTGATTTTTCTTTCTGCTTTTGCATTTCACTGAAAAAGAATGGTGTGTCATAAGGGTGCGTAAATGATTTAAATTCAAATGATTCAAATTCTCATTTTCAGGTGAACTATCACTTTAATGAAAACTAGGAGGAGCATGTTCATTTAATTCTGTCAGTCTGAGGACTAATGTGAAACTACGACCTTTGAATCTCTGACTGTATGGCTGTATCTCTCCAGGGTTACAAATTGTGTCACACCTCAGGCCCGTTCATTATAGACAGCACACAAGACCTGTCTAGCCTTTCCCACTTCTAATACATTATGTATAGAAGTGAACGCTTAAATAATTGATTAGCTGACATGTTTGCACCACACACAAACATGCAAACAATGGGAATTAATGTATAAGCAAGTATACAGTACACTCCCAGACACATGCATTGGACTCCAAACATATGTCTACTGGAATTTAATATAAACTAGTATTGAATTTTTCTGTCAAGTGAGCCACAGGTCATGTGGTTGCTTTTTCTTTGCTATTGTTATTTGCGCCGCCCATTATTGAGAAAGAGCTTGATTTGTGTTTGTTATTTTTTCTAACCCTGTCAACCTTGAGGAAAATGAGCCAGTGGGAACATACATTAATTAATTCAGCAGACACAAAATTAAAACAACTGCATTATCATAACAGAATACATTTGCTGTGGCCATCTTACACTGCTCTCAGCACAGCTGGTGGTGCAGGACCTCTCAAAGTCACCAGGAAATGAGCATTTAAAAGCCCCAGAGAAAGTACTGTGCATCTGATTACACATGCAATCCTGCATTAGAGCAAAATCCACTATAATGCCTGCGATACACATGCTAGTGATTAGATACAATAGGGAGGGCGGTCTTTAAGGTATGGATACAGACACAGGCTAATGCTAATCACCATGTTTGCAATGATCTCTAGGCCGCCATGTAAAAAAATCATTATAAATGATCATCTAGTGACTATGGTAATCCTTTGGATGTCTGTCGCTGCTGCTCCAGCCTTATTGGATTTGTCCCTCTTGCTCAATTTAAGCCCCTATTAGAAATAATGAGCCTTTAGCTGCTAATAAATTGTGTGCCTTTACCCCTGACTCAAGCATTCAGAGAGAGAGAGAGATTTGTGTTTGATCGCTCATCCCTTTCCGTGATCTCTTCAGTTTCCTCTTTCTTTCTTTCTTTCTTTCTTTCTTTCTTTCTCCGAGTTCTAAATCAATGCCATTTTATTGCCATATACCAAAGTAGTTCAGTATTTTTTTAAGTACTTTCCATTTGTTTTTAATTGCAACATGGAAAAAAATCGCAAGTAGAACATTTCTGTGAGGAATACTAATATAAACTTGTACTAAAAGTGTACTTCTTGTTGGATTGCTGTGGTACCAACATACTAAGCTTCAATAATATCAG
Organism: Enteromius unitaeniatus; assembly: GCA_032359435.1. Classification (NCBI taxonomy): domain Eukaryota; kingdom Metazoa; phylum Chordata; class Actinopteri; order Cypriniformes; family Cyprinidae; genus Enteromius; species Enteromius unitaeniatus. The sequence continues at coordinate 4,368,062 of JAUMHI010000048.1, read as the reverse complement.
AATATTGTGCTGGGCAATGATTAATTGTGATTGTGATCACTTTCAAAACATACATTTGTGTTTATATTATATACTGTGTATTTATTACGTACATATAAATACAATTCAATTTATTTCAATTACATGAATTGAATTGAATATAAATACATACACATACAGTATAATTTTTTTGTAATATTTACGTGTATATATTGAGAATCGTATAAATAATTTTATATTTAAATATATTTTATATATAAATATAACATATGTTCTTAAATGTATACATGCATGTGTGTGTATTTATGTATGCATAATAAATATACACAGCACACACACATATTACGTAAACAAAGTCTTGGATTTTGAATATATATGTCTATTTATAGACATAGAAAATAGATTACTTTATGTCTGTCAAAATGTAAGTAAAAAAAAAAAAAGATTTCTGCAGCCTTGTGTGTATGTGTGTGCGTAAGTGTGGGTAATGGAGCTGAGTATACAAAGATAGTGTGTTGGAGATGTCGGAAGGCGCTCAGCTGAAGTTGAAGAATGATGGTGCTGGGGATGTGATTTAGACTGCAGCGATAAAGCAAAAGTGAAGTATTATCACATCACTTTCTGTGTATGCAGACATCTGGTATTAACCAGGTTAATTTAGCATACAATAAACATCAAAGACTACAGAGAATCCAGGGAGAAAGGATGCAGTTCATCATTCATGCCGTAAAATGTGTGAGTGTTTGGGGGTTGCATATATTGTGGAGCGCAAATGTCCCCAAAAGGGCAGTAAAACCTAAAATCACCCATACTGTGGGGAGCATCCAACAGCACCCATGAGGAAAATGGCTTAATAACGATACTAAAGAATGCCTTAATGAACATGTAAAAATGCAGTGGGTTTAAAAAATTGTGGGTTTAAAGAGGGCTGTCACAATGTGTTCATTTCTGATACCTGTTTGAAAAGGGTTTATACTACATCAAAGGATGACTGCAAGGGCTAATGGCAGGATTTGGTAAAGGGCCTTGAGCAGTGTCTCTCAGTGCTGTTTGTTTATAATAAGAGGACGGTCACACAATCAGGATGTTGACTCTAATGTCTGGGTCAGAGATCAGAGGTCATCTGTGATCTGATCCATTTACAAACAGACAGAGAGGAAACCTCCAATTCCTGACCATCACCCTGCTCTTTGCCTTGGCCTCAAACTCTTTACCATGCTCAGCTGATGACAACAGCTCTTAAACGTGATTACATTTAGCATGATGAAAATTTTCATCTAGATTAATCGGTTTATGTCATGTATTTTGACTACTTTTTAGATTACCTTTAAATTACGAATTCGTTTCAAACGTACTATTGAATGTACCATTTTAAGAAAAAAATACAAAATAAAAATAATTACATTAAGTGACACTGAACTATACATGTTGTTAAATTATTTATTTCCTTAGATATATTTAAAAAAATATTTAATGGAAAAGTGGCTTTTAAAACATTTTTAAAACATTTGGGAATCCATTTAAATTAAGAATTTGTGACAGTCTCTAAATGAATTACTACCATTATGAATAATGTGAATAATGTGTAATCATGTAATCCATAAAAAGTAATCTGATTATCATTTGTGTGTTTGTGTGTGTGTGTTGTACAATTCACAAAATAAAAAATACAAACATTTGCAATAAACATAATTGCCATTTTTTTAAATACTATTGTTTTCCCATGAGATTTAGCTGAACCATATATATATGGTTTGTTTACTTTTCCATATGAAGCAAAATAGTTGCTTTTGCTTTGATCAATGACCTGCTTTAGACTCTGCTGCGTGACCTGACCCTGGAAATGATAATGAGGTCACAGTCAGGGTCAAGGCTGAGCACCAACTGAACAACAACCGAGGTTTTCTTGATGGATGGTAACCTTGAGAGAGCCTCAAGTAACATTAGTATGCACCCTACCAAATACAGGTCATCTTCCAGAACAGATCTGCAGAAATTCTGAATATTTCTTTAAAAATTATTGGGGTGAATCCATAGTGCATTCCATTTCAACGCAAAAACCTGAAACATCTATTTTACTCACATGCAGTATTTAAATGAAGGTTCTATATAAAACATTGTGAATCTTGCAGCAATGTACGAGCTACAGTTGAGCACACCATGTAGAGATAACTTCTTCAGTATATCACGCACACGTCTAGACAGATTGTGTTCTTCCCAGTTCATCTGTCTCACAATTGTAAGTGTGTGTTTGTGTGCGTGTTGGTACATGTGCGTCTGCTTCCAAACATTTGGTTAAGCATGGGCACTCTAACCATCTGATGGTAGTGGCATAACAGGAGTTTCAAGCAGACTCTCATGCATTGAATATCAGACATCAGCCAGTCAGAATGGAGGACGCAGCTTATAGGATGGCAGATGCAGACAGTCTAGAGCACTGAATCTATAGTCATTCCAGACGTTAAAGTGACAGTCACCACAATATACAAATTTTGACATAGATTACTTATCATTGAATAGGCAAATTAAAAGCATTATGATTTCATGTTTCATTTTTATTTAATTTATTGTTTGCACCTAGTACATATGTCAGATGTGTTGTCCACACTTCAGCTATAAGATAAAAAATTACAGCACAGCAATATATATAAAAAGTGGACATATGTAGGATAAAGTATCATATTATATTATGAGAGTTATATTACGTCTTTTACTACAGTAGCTCAACCTCAGACTTCAGAAAGGTCACATAACCAGTGTTTAAAAAATGTTAGATGATGACTAGTACACAGATGACGAACTGTGTGTGTCTTTACCAATGTGATTACGCAATGGTTGAAGTCGTGGACGCACATTGTAAAGGTAGTGCAAGATGAGGATTTATGGTTAAAAGATTTTTATTTTTTCAAAAAATGGCCAATCATTTCACAGGTAAGACCCTTATTCCTCAGCTGGGATCATGTAGATCCCTTTGAAACTCTATTGAAGCAGTTTGGACTTTTTAACTCATTGGGTATTATTGAAGTCCACTATACAGAGAAACATCCTGGAATGTTTTCATAAAATCTTGATTTCGACCGAAGAAAGAGAGACATGAAATAAATGATCACGAAAGTAAACTAACCTTTTAAAGGATTAGTTCACTCAAAAATAAAAATTCTGTCATTAATTTCTCATCCTCATGTAGTTTCAAACCCATTAGACCTTCGTTCATCTTACAAATCAATCCTTACATACAGGACGTTATGAACGAAGTGTCCAGCCCGGGAACCGTTAGCCTCACCACTGGATGTTTTGATCCACTGAGTAGCCCTCCCGGGAGAGCAGAGTGAAGGTTGGTGCCGTGGCTTAGTTGGTTAAAGTCTTGTAAACAGGAGATCCTCGGTTGGGATGCCAGCGGTGCCTTTGGCAGCCCTTATGTCCCTCAAGACAGACCGTAAACAGGGGATAGCGAGGAGTGTAAAGGCAGCAGGTGATTCCGTTTCCAAAACCATCTTGACTGTTGTCAACAGTTTCAACCCATCCTGCTCCTGACCTTTGAGTCCTGGCGTTTTCTCTGTATGCTTTCATCGCCCTCTCTGAAGCCAAGTATGCGTGTGTTTGTTTGAAAATCAACCCCCTCTTGTCTCACTGTTTTACAGGAGACCCTGACAGTGCTTTAAACTGGGAGACAATTGCAAAGAGACCTGAGAGCCCGTCTTTCCTGTCCACAGAGCGTGCAAACCTTACTGAGCTTGACAGCACAAAGCAGGAAGTAAAACCTTCATGTGGCTCACCCACACTAACCATCATGATCATGGGTCATGATCCATGATTCCATCGGTGCTTTCAGCAGCCCCTGTGTCCATCAAAGGAGGGCAGACCACAATCAGGGATAAAGGCAGCAGGCGATTCCATTGTCAATGAATTTTCAATTCATAAAGCGCGTTCTGTAGGAGATAAATGCACCAGCCAGCACTTGGATTTTATAGCCTTCGCCTTAAGTTTAAAGGTAAGAGTAATATGTCATTCAGAACTGTAAAAACAAACAGTTTGGCACCATGGCTTAGTTGGCTAAAGGACCTGTCTGGTAAACATGAGATCTGTTGTTCGAATCCCAGCAGTGGCTCTGGAGGAGCTGGAGTACAACCTTGGGCTTTGTGCATTTTCGTTCCGGCAACAGAATGCAAATGACGGGTCCAGAGGAGCAGCAAGCTTGTCCTTCCTTGTCCTAAAACAGTCCATGTGACATCAGTGGCTAAACTTAAGTTTTGCGACTCAACAAAAATAAAAAACAAAAATTACATAATTTAACTCTACCATTCTTCTCCCATGACTTACTCTCTAAAATAGCGGAAGACGCATCACAACGTAAGCGTATACTTTCCTCTAGGCGCAAACAACCGCAGATTATGTACATGCTTTCACCCGGATGTAAACAAGGCTAATTATGTCAATTTAATGCGTGTGTATGTGCTGCGCTGTAATGGTGGAAGTCGCAAGTCAGGGCAGAAGAACCGTAGAGTTAAATTATGTTAGTTTTGTGGAAAACAAGTTTTCTCATAGTGCAAAAAAAAAGAAAAGAAAATGGCTCTCTGATGTCATTAAAAATATCTTAATTTGTGCTCCTAAAAAGAACAAAGGTATTATGTGTTTGGAACAACATGAGAGTGAGTAATTAATGACAATGAAATTTTCATTTTCGGGTGAACTAACCCTTTAACACATTTCTTCATTTACTATTAGGATGAACAAAAGAGAGAGTTTTTAACTTGATATGCCACTTTAAAAACAAAATGTACATGCCACAAGATGCTGATAAAAAGAGTGAGACACAACACAGCATCCAAAGATGTCCGTCTGACACATACTGTACATACTGTGCAATAGCCATTTACAGCACAGATGGAACAGAAGAACAGACTCACACTATTATATGAAGAAATGTATCATGTTATATATAAAACGTTCATGTTAAACATGAAAGAACATGAAATGATAATGAATTTGTATTCTGACCCAAATCAGAGGGCGGTTGTAAGAAACAGAAGGAGCAAGAGCAAAGAAATACACTACACAAGAGCATCAGTGGCAGCAAGCCTACTAGACGCCCACTTTCTTTTCCTTTCCTCTCCCACACACACTCTGTTCCTGTGACGTCCACTCAAATCCCCCACACGTCTGCGTGGGCGTCTGCTCCCCCATTCATCCGCACTCCTCCGCTTCACACACTGTTCTCATCCCTGCGCATCCTCCTCTCCAACCTCTCAATGGCTTCCACGAGCAGAAGTGCCACACGCTTTGGGCTTGGAGTTGGAAGAGGAAAGCGCACCATGTTCGGTGGCATAAATGCACTTCATAAAAAGTTTAGATTCTCTAAAGTCAGAGCTTCTGTTGTATAAGCCACATTTTATGCGCGTCAACTCATGTTTGGATTGGGTTGCGATAACAAGCATTCAGGATCCAGAGGTGCTCCCATCTTTCATCGGTGTCCTAATGTTACCTCGAGCTGATGTACCAGGCTTCGATTTCAACTGGCCGGTTTCCAGGAGTTACAGCCTTTTCCAAAGCTCACTCATAATCCTATCAAAACACACATCACACTTTCCATGGAGACCAGCTTGTTTCTCGGGACAATGTCTCCTGTGGTATTATGGTCACACAATGTTAAGGATTATTGCACCATCACTCATTACTAGCTGGAATTAATGTTGAAGAAGGAGCAACACATCACCTATAGCCTTTTCTGCCCATTACTGAGACTTGGGCTCACACTGTAACTGCTAGTAATGAGAATTTTCCATAGACTTGACACTAATGCTGCCTTCACATGCTATCAAAGTGATCCTACTCCCCACTTCTGAAATCTAATTACTGGCATGTCACATTTAAGTGCTTTATTCTAGCATATTTTTTGGTGAAAACCTGCTTTGATACAGAATCACTAACACATAGTGCCAATACAATAGAAAAGCATGTTGTTTACAGTCACATCCAATAAAGAATGTAGCCATAACTCAAGCTAGTAGACTCTCTTAAGTACATTTACGCTATTTAGCTTGCTTAAAATATTACATTTGGTTAAATACAAGCTATTTTTTGTTTGTTTAATGTGACATGATCAAAACAACAAGCCATATTTGGTAAAAATGAATAAATCCTACCATTTAAACTCCTCCTTGTTAAAAGGTAATGACTTCTTCCAAATCAAAATATGTTCTTTTTGAGTCGTAATTACAACGTGAGAGAGTTCATGTGCAATTTCTAGTGCTATGCAAAGGCAGCATAAAGCACATAAATAATTAATAGCCTAGACAGGCTTCCTTTATTATTCTTGGGATTTTGGAATATGTGCATATATCTTTTCAAATACTGTCTGTCCCTGTTTGCGTAGTTGAAAATCATCTCATTTAACCTCTGCTGGTATGCAAAGATGCAGAAGGAGTGTTTTCTAGTTTTCCGCGTACATTAACATATTCATAACAATGGACATTGAAGAGGCAAGGATTGGTGATTGTGATCGTATTAATATGGATGCCAGACTCATCCCTTTCTAGAGTTCTGCTTTCTGTGGAAAACAAACTTTGTGTGGATGGACGGATGGATGGATTTGCTTGTTTGTAGCTGGACTTTGTGTGGGTGGGCTAACAGTTTTCTTTCAGCTCACGTGCTGTCAGTATGTGACTAAAAATTAGGAAATGCATGTGGCAGTATGAAGAATACAGTTTCACTAAAATGAAAGGCTGAAAAACTGCCTAAGGACACAGAAGTAGAGTATGTAGAAAGTGTTGTTTAACAGGAGGATACATATGTGTTTATTTGAATGTTTGTAATCAAGGTAACCACATATTCTCTTTACTACAGGATGCATAAGCTTGAAATGCAGCACAGGTACACATTACATTATCAACATTAAAGAGGCCAAATTTGTGACATAGTGACCCAGAAATAGTGCAGATTATTTAATATTATGTTTCTTAATTTTTTTCTTCTTAGCTTTTTTGTTCATTTCCAGGTTAAAAGTGGATTTTAAAGTAAATCCCAGATTTGGGACCGTGGCCCTTACTGTAAACCTTCACATCCATAAGTCAACTAACCCCTGGTCTTTGTTTAAGAGGCGGCTCATAAGAAGAAAACTTATGACCATCTCCTCTGTCTGCTAGTTTCGGTGGCTCTCTGCTCCTCTCTGTTCCTCTTCCCTTGTGGTAGTATATTATTTCTTCTATTCATAACAACTCAAAGACGAGCAGGTTATTGTTATGATTTCGGAATGTAACCACCGAAAAGTCATGACACATTACACCTGGGCCAACAGCCCCACCCTGCCCTGCAGCCTGTTTACTTTAATGTGTGTGTGTGTGTGTGTGTGTGTTTGCATGTGTGTAAATCTAAACCATGCCTTCTCTTGCCACACCTTGCTTCATTCCTATCTAGAGAGCAATAAATCAAAAGGAATTTGCTGGAATCAAAGATCACGGTAATTTGTTTTCTTTCCCATGCTTTCATATATTTACATCATAGTACTATCTGTACAGCATTTACGTAACCAGTTCAAACGAAACAGCACACTGGATAAACACATTAACAGCAGTTAACTGATATTGGTGACACTGACTGCGTATTACAAAAGGTTAAGGTGATCAAACTTTTCCTTCCCCAATATGACCTTACCAGGGTTTCTAAACTGTCTAAAATGTCAGGATTTTGGATTTGTTTTTTAATGACATTATGCAGCCCTCATACAGTAAACGATTTGACAATTTCCTGTAGTTCCCACTTACTGGGATGCAACAATTGACCGATTATGTACAATTCCTGCATGCTGCTGGCCAAATTTTTTACAATTTTAGCCAGAACAGAATGTATTTTGGCCCTACAAAAGTAAGCAGCATAATAATTAGTGTTGTTTCATTGCAAAAAAAGCTTTTTTTTAGGCTTTTCTAGCTTAGAGTTTTTGCCCTGTTTCCAGCCAAAATATCTAGAACTTTTCAAGACAAGCAAACATTTTTGTCTTGTTTTCAGGAAAGCTTTTACTTAGAGCAAGCTAAATAATCTGCCAATGGGGTAAGAAAAATAAACGTATTTTTTAAATAGTAACCTGATTCGTTTGCTTATCCCATTGACAGATATTTTGCTTATTCATTTGTTTTATTTTATTATTTTTTTTTTTTCGAACAGGAAAATCATTTTTACTTTACTTTTTTACTTTTAAGCAGACATTTTGGCTGAAAGCAAAACAATAAAAAATCTTAGCTAGAAAAGCATTTTTTTTTGCAGTGTTGAGTACATTTTGTTGGGTAAGTGTCAAGTCCTAGTCTTTAACCAAGTGAGTTTGAGTTTAACATTTTGGCCCAGAAATCCTGGCCAGGACGCGTCCTGGGAAAATGACATGTATGGTCACCCTAAGCTCGAGTCCAAGTCCTTGTGAGTCTAAGTTCATTCATAGTTTCAGTCCAGACCCAAGTGCCCCAACTCTAATAATAAGTAGCATATATTGATATTTTATCTCATCTGATCTTTGGCCAGATCATTAGCTTAGCAACATGCTAACAGCAAACTCAAAGTCAAATCCCCTGAGTGAGAGCTTTCTTAATATGACAGACTTGCAAATCAGTTACTTAGGAGTTTTAATTTTAGTTAGGATGCTATAGGATCCAAGGGCACCTAAGTAAGCAGCAACGGAGCTCAGCAGGCTTTGAATATTTCACCTTTGTGAGGAGGTGTGAGTCTGACTCTCTTGTGTGTTATTGCAGTAAGTAGTAGGGATCTTGAGACAGCTAGGGAAAATCTCATATCCCAGGTCTTTCATTCGCTGTGTTTGATGTCAAACAGTAGTGTACTTATAAAGTTATATTTTATAACTGTGCTATTGGTCACACCTTACTTTAAAGACATGCTTGTCGGGTGTTAGCATGATGGATAGAGGTTTTGATAGCATGTTATACCAAGTGCTGATCTTTGCATTTTAATTCTATCTATTTTGAGGTTTTCTGATGTTAATTAGGCATTTCCTCTATTGACGTGCTTTCTCTCTGCATGATTTATTGACAAATTATACAAATGTCAATTTTGCTAACAAAACAGCTCGGTTGTCTACGCTAGTGTGCTGACACACATGACTTTTACACTGACTGTTTCTTCTGTTTGCATGAGCATGAAGTTACGTTTGCTTTGTGTGTCTTCTAACAACTTCTGGGAAAGAATAATAGAAAATGAAAAATGTTTTGTCGTTATTTAATGTATGTGCCCTTTTAAAAAATAAAAGGATTCATCTTGTTGTTCAAGTTGTATTAATTTGTATTAATTGTAGTAATACAATTGTATTGTATTAATCTTGTTGTATTAATATCACACAGCTTTAAACAGACCATTTTCTTACAGGCTGTGGTCCAATCATCATAAAGCCACTTCAGTGTGATCTGAAGCTTGTTTAATTAGAGTCTACACTTTCAGCCAGAGAGATGTGAGCCAGCCTTGGTAAATTCACATCGATTTATTTTCTCTCCAGTGGCTATAACACTATACTCAAAAGATTTCTGTGTAATTTGAAAAATAATTTCAATTAAACATCACTGAGAGAAGTCCATCAAGCCACAATTTTAAATAGAAAATGTTGGTTAATTACTAATTAATGTTGTAAACTCAAAAAAGGGATTCATCAAACTACATTTTTAATTGGATTTAGAACTGAAATGTTGCAGCAATATATAAAATACACTTACATTGCACTGTAAAAATATTACTAGATATTATCATGGGAGACATACTGTATGTTCACATCTCTACATTAAACATGATGTTCTATCACTAGATAAAAGGTCAATTTTTAGCATCTCCATGGCAACTACAGGATGTCCTTACTGTATTCTATATATGTGCACTCTTCCCTTGCGTGTTAAGCAGAGAAATTTAAATCCCTGGCAATTTTAAAAACATGTGAGCCTTTGAAATTTGACCGTGTTGTTATTGCCATTGCTTTGTATTGCCAACTTATGCTACACATTTGAATTCCTGGAAAGTCTCGACACCCCCCATGATGCACTTATGTGACCTTGTGTCAAGCTGCACTTCCCAGCAACCCAGCTGTGAGGTGCAACTCAGAAGTTGAAGCGCTATGCAGCGTTGAACCCAGTGACATTTCTATCAGATCAGCCTGTAATTGTATCCCCACGTGTCCAAAACTTTCATTGCTCAGCAGCAGATTTGTGGAATGTGTGTGTGTTTATGTATGAGAGGGTAATCCCTGATCAGAAAAGCTCAAGTGGTTAGGTGCTGACCTGGAGGATGAGCCTTTCGTTTGATTTGGGCTGATCAAAGGTCAAAGCCTCTCCAATCTGTCACACTGCATTCACTTCAGAGGTCTGCTGGGATTTTTACGTGTATATATAAGAGCGCACACAATGAATGAGAAAACAACCTCATCCATCTTGGTACTGTAGCTTTACCCAAGTACACACAGTAATCACCAATGATTTGTGAGACTTTCTGAGACAAAAACCTCTCTACATGGGACTCATGAATATTTAATCATTTTAATTAATTCAATGGATACTAATGCATACCGCACAAGACGCAATTACCAAGTACACACTTTTCGGGTCAAACAGCGGGAGATAATCTTTAATAGTGTGTGTGCAGTAAGAGAAAATTTAGTTGGTGTTATGGGTTCAGATGTACAGGCCACAAACCCATTGGCTGATGTTTTTACTAGGCTGAAAGAGTTAAAGATCTTTTCAACCTGTCACTATTGTGCTGTATACACAAACATTTAGTGTAATGTATGACACTCAGTGGGTTGTTTTCTGGATGCAAGTTTGTACAGAATGTGAAGTATTGTCTTATTTTAGAGTCAAAATTCAAGGGTTGTAGATCTTACTCAAAAACTTGAGGGATTAACTTATTGTAATGGTTACAAGAAGCACAACACTGGGCAGAGACGCAAAGCATCAAAATCAATCAATCAAAGATATTACAATCTAACTTTCTACCAGAGACCAGTATTCAGTAACTTTGGACGCTGATTTAAGGTTAAAAGGCTTCATACTAAATCAGCATTCTATGGCAAATCAACAACTTTTACAGGTAAAAGGAATGGGAGCTATACTAGCACCAAAACCAGTATGATGATTTACGCTAGTCTGTTTTGCACGGGTTGGCCAACATTCAGTTTTAAAGCTTTAAACAATCGTGTTATTAAACTATGTTTGACTTAAATGATTAATTCACACAAAAATGAAAATGCACTTTTTTAATGACTTTTAAATGTCATAAATTACTCACCCTCATTTCATTCTAAAACCATAAGACCTTGGTTCAACACAAATTAAGATATTTTTTAGTAAAACTTGAGAGCTGAACCTGCATATACAGCAACACAATGTTCATGTTCAAGATCCTCAAAGTTAATAAAGACATAATGAAGCTATGTGCAGCACTACATGCTTGCATCATGTTACTCTTGTATTTATTTATCACATAAATGTGTTATTTTTGTTTTCTTTGTGTGCAAATAGTATTCTTGTAGCTTTATAACATTAAAGGGGTTAGTTTACCCAAAAATGAAAACTCTCATTAATACTCACAAGTGTGAGTATTAATGACATGTCTCATAAGACCCTCATTCATCTTCGGAAAACAGATTAAGGTATTTTATATGATATCAGAGAGCCATCTGTCCCTCTATAGGCAGCAATACAACTGAAAAGATCCCAGATGCAAAAACGTGGTAACAACACCAGTAAAACAGTCCATGTGACAGTGGCTCAACGTTAGTTTTGCGACAATATGAAAATACTTTTTTGCACAAATAATAATAATAACAAATGTGGGTGAACTAACCCTTAAGCTTAACCACTGATGTCACATGGACTATTTTAACAATATATTTACTACCTTTCTAGGTCTTTACCTTGTCGGTTGCGTTGCTGTCTCTGCAGGGTCAGAAAGCTCTTGGAGTCATCAAAAAATATCTTAATTTGCGAAGATTTGCTTACAGGTTTGGAACAATAAGAAAGTGGGTAATAAATAACAATTTCCATTTCTGAGTGAACTATAAGGATTGTAGGAGATGTTTAACAGCAGTATTATGACTGTCCTCTGGTTGTGTTAATCACTTTTTCCATAAGATGTGTTGAGTGTTGCCAAATCAACGAGTGGGTTACAGAACTACGTTAAAATGACCTGCATAAGTTCCCAAATTGACAGTAAATAAAGCTTTTTTGACTAGCTATTATAAGAACAATAGTCCTGTGCATGTTTTTTGAATCATTACTCCAGTCACATGACCCTTTAGAAACCATCAAACCTCAATTTAATGCTTAAGTTTTTAAAGGTTATATATTTCATGAACTCTCCGGTATTGCATTTTGACCTTATATACACAAAATATAAAATCACTGCATAAAATTAAATGAATTATTCAAAATAATAACATAAAAATATGAAAACTACCACAATAAAAATATTAGATCATGGATCTACAAGACCATTTGCCGTACATCTCTGACCAACTTGGTCAACCATTTTCATTAGAAAATAATGTTGGTTTGTCATTTTGTAGAAGAACACTACAGTATCCCAGTCCACCAGAGAGACCAGCACCAAACAAGCTTTAACCAGCATAAACCAGCCTGCTGGTCTTTTCAGCACGTGTGCTGGAGAAAGGTTTCTCTCTGGATATTGCCAACAGCAGAGTTATTTGGCAGACTGAGAGCTCTTTGGCACATACACATAGAGTGTTCCAATAGCTATGGGAGCAATCTTCCAGTTCTGGAACAGTGTGCTCATGCCGTGCTCAAATACCTTGACTGAACCTGGCACTACTCTAATATGAGACAGAGAGAGCTTGCAGGAATACTCTATATCTGTGACTCGCACACCAGGAAGATGAAAGTTCATAACAATACGTTAAAGAACAAAAGGAAGAAGAAAAACACTTGAGCATTCAGTTGTTCTGAGAGAACGTTTCATAGACTTAACAGAAGGGAAGATGAGAAGAAAGAGACGTTGTAGATGCTTTATTGGCAGCATTGCATATGGCTAATGCTACACCTGATTAATAATTCAACACAACCAAGTTATCCAGCCATTTCACACACACACACACACACACAGCTATAGAATTGCTACACATCAACAATGAAGCAAAGGCTATGCGACACTAATATCTGGATGCTGAATGAAAAGCAGCCTTTAAAATGATTTACAGACCTATTCCACACGCTGGCCACAGAAAATGACAGCATGCTGTAGTGTTATGAGAGCAGGTTGACAGAAAACCGCTATGGCAGTTCCATGTGCTCAACAATGTTGAATGTCCTGCAGAATTTTGCTTTACACATTCAGTGCACACACATTCCATAGACGTACTGTATCTGGCATTATAACTGTGATTTGCAGTTGTGGCTAGCGCACGCTAGGGGCCATGTGGTCAGAGGGTTACAGAAGGACATGTTCAGTCAGTATAAACTGACCTTGTGTCCACCCGCCCCTAGTAACAGAGCTTAAATTAGTGGAGTCATGCATATACAGCCAAATGCACAGGGTCCAATCAACTTCAATGTCACATGGGTCTTTAGAGTTCATTATAATATGCTAATTTGGTTCTTTTTTAAAGTAACAATATTTATTAAAAAATTAAAACTGTTGTGCTACTCTACTATTTTGTGAAAGTTTTGATAGATAGCAAAACGTGTCATTCATTTGTCATTCAGTTACTATGTTTCGTATCATGGATAGGTGACACCCAGCCACTTCAGACAAATTTTATTAAACCGTGCCAGCATAGAATTATCCGTAAAGTAAATTAAGTAAATGCACATATTTTACATCAGTGTGGTTAATTCTTACTACCCAATTCCAAACCATGTTTTACGTTGCAGTTCCTAATAAAATTAACTGCCAACTGGCGAGTAAGATGTTTACAAACTATAACCAGTTTTTCCTCACATTTGGCAGCCAATGAGTGTTAGTTTTGGACCTTGTCTGCAACTTTTCACTCGAATTACACAACTTAAATACTACCTACTTTGTAGCTAAACATTTAATTCAGATCAGTCAGACAAGTGCTGTATAATTACGACAGTGCTAAAAATGTAGTGCGTGAAAAAATAATAAGTGTTTGTCTGAAATAGTAATAAATAAAATCATTAAAGGTGACATCTCATCAAAATATGACTTATTCGTGTTCAAGTGATATAATTGGATCCTCTGTGCAACTAGCAAACCAGAAAATATGAAAAAGAACAACCAAGTAATGTTTTATTTATTTATTTTTATTGTTTTGGTCAGGTTTATACCAAATCCCAATAAGACACAAAAGAGAATATAGTACTCACATGCTTTGTGAAAGGATCTTCTCAGTAAACCGTTGATCAGAATTTTGAATTAATACGGTTTACAATGCATGATTTCAGCATGATAGACATGATGCAAGCTGCAAAAGCACAATCATATTCTGCAAAAGGGGTGGGGAGTAGCGGCTCATTTGCATTTAAAGAGACATGCTCAAAAACAGTGTGTTTTTTGCTCCCTCTCAAAATACGCATTTTCAAAATGATGATCTGTTGGGTATTTTGAGCTAAAACTTCACAGAAACATTCTGGGGACACCTGGGACTTATATTATATATAGTAAAAATAAGTATCCTTTAATATATACACAATTTAAGCATTGATTTAAATAAGCTGATTATGTATATAGAAACATTACTGATTGGCAATATTTTACTTTTACACATTTGAAATAGGATAAATCTGTCTGCAAAGTGCACAGTTATAACAATCATGGTTGCCATATTGGTGGGTGGTTCCAAATCGAAGTGCTCAAAACTGGGAAATCACTCCCCAAATGGAGAAACGACTAGCATTTTAATATAGAAACTGCACTCTATTGATTTATGCTGTAGACTACCTGGTCTAAACATACATTGATGCATTTTTTAGCAAGACACTGAATATGTACCAACAAGTACATATGACTGTAGTTTCCAAATAAAATGAACACTAGAGACAGTAAAACTCTGACACCTTTTATTCTTTTGGCACAAATTTAGAGTTTCGATAAAATTTTTTTTGAACAATTACTTAAAGAACATAATTTTAAGATTTAAATATATCCTGGTATATTAATATGCTGGGATATTTGAAAACTAATACTTTTGAAAATTAGCATCACACATATCCAGCTTAATATCTATGGGTTTTCATAGATGGTAGGTTTGTTCATAGCTCACAGAGTACAGAGGTGTTTCCAACATAATAGAGCATTAACTTTTAACAGTGCACGGACATTTACATTCTGAACTGCTGTAATACATACCCATATCATCACAATGTGCCAGGGTTCACATTGAACCTGTGTTTTAGCGCCACTCAGTGGACATTTCTCTTTGAAAAAGCACAGTAAGGCGCATAAAAATGGTGTTGCACAATAAGTGCATAGAGGTACATATTTTTATGAGACCAGGTTGTTTATAGAGCTTTGACATAGCCACTATTTCTGAGGGAATCAGTGGTTTGTACATTTTGGCATGGTGGTAATAGTAGAAAATACACCCAAATAACAAGCATAGCATAAACACAAATTATAACAATGTCTAAATAACTAATTGAGGGGATGGAAAAGCAATGCAACAAATCAGATGGTACTCATATAGATGGCTAGTGCTGATGTATGTTGCTGTCAATGCCCTCAGCAGTTGTAGGTGAACTCAGATAATAGAGCAGTGAGAGTTGGCAATGCCAGGAAACCTCAGACTACAGCAGACCAAGACTTCCCTCATGACTCACAGCTCCATGAGCATAGGGCAGCAGAAACAGCTCTTTGTTTGGAAGAATGGAGTAACCTTAGGAAAAAAGGAGACGAGTGTGGAGTGTTGAGACATGCCCTTTGTGCGCTCTTGGCAAAAGATAAGCAGGAGGAGGAGGAACATGCTGTGAATCCATAGAATGAGCATCCAGGGCGCAGAAATATCATATCAGATAGACCTGCGTTAATGTAAAGCTACAGAAGTGCCCAAAGCTTATCAAATGCACAACAGTGCTAGCAGAACAAATACAGCCCTAGCCAGGGTTAGGATATGATTTATTCACAGCATGCAATAATCTGAAGAGAACAGTTCATTATGCATAACAGTCACAAAGAGGCAATTTGTAGATTTAAAGTTCAAATAGGACTTTATGCAAAGCACATTTCGAAGTAGGCTACTACAAAAGAAGCATAACCAATGACAGCTACATAAGGTTTCATAGGAGGGAATTTCCAGACCGATCTGATAGCAATTCGTACATATTTTATGAGGTGGATAATTTGTACAAATTTTTACGACCTCACTCATACAAATTTGTATTATTTCTGCTAAATCTATTTCACGTGTTCACGCTTCCTCATTAAGGTAAAATAAATAGCAAATTTGGCGTGCTGTCCGGGGAGCGAGCCGGGAGAACGGCGGACTCCGAACACTAGAGGTTTGAACCCTGGCAAGTGCAAGAGTTCGGCATCCGGCTTGGTCCCCGTCTGCCCCCCGGAGGAAGGCGTGGCGAATGATTGTGGGTGGAGAAGGGGTGGAGAAGGGATGCACAAAAGGCGAGATGCGGAGCCAGCCATGTTTAATTCGTCCAGCGTTCCTCCCCAAACTACTAATTTGAATGAATATGTACGAATGACCTACACCTAACCCCGCCCCTAAAACTATCTGTCACTGGGGTTTTAGACAAACCATTTATCGGCACAAATTAGCCACCATATGTTATTGTAATAATTTCATTATACAGTTCTCCCAAAACTGAAAACTCAGTTCAATTGAAAATTATATTTTTTACTAAATCTGATCTTTTCTGATTCTTTTGCTGTTATATTCTTGTTGCATACAATAAAGGCCAACAATATCATATATCGTGACCCACAGAGCAAAAACTTTATAAACGTCATTTTAAAAAATTATGATGATGAACAAGATATAAAGTGAGCCATTGTTTAGTGAGGTATTATAAGCTTTATTAAAAGAATGCCAGATATATTATCAAACAGGATGAAATGTACCAACAGGGGAAAATGACTAATCACAAAATTAATTAAACCCACTGCTGACATTTTTTTTATGCCTGTGTTACTGTTTTCCCTCCAAAATAATGTAACTTCCAGTAAAGTGATGTCATTAAGCAAAGATTGCAAAGCAATATTACTAAAGATAAAGGTCATGTCATTACTTGTATAATTTGGCACAGGACCAAACCCTGTGAAAGGTAACACTGATAGCATAACAAACAATACCTTGATTAGTAATTTAACAATATATTAAACAAAATGTATTGTGCTTGAAACATTTTGATTAGACAAAGCTGGCCAGATCTTACATGTATGCCAAATACAACATGAAACACAGTCAGTAATTAGCAATGATTAAAACTTGTGAATATTTTATCCACTGTATTAGGTGTTTCCCAAAATGACCTTGAACTTAATATTTACCAATGCTTCCTCTTCTTGGTCATGTGACCACATTCATTCAGCTCATTGGCCAGTCACAAACATGTGTTGTTGGCTTCGTCTTTCTTTCTTTCGGTCTCATTCTCTCAAAAGCTTTCTAATATGAATCCATGGTTCTAAATGTATCTGCCTGCTCAGTAGTCAGAAAAACTGATCCAAACTGACCTCAGGTATGTCTGTCCCCATTCCTAGAAGTAACAGCACAGACCCCTCACCTCAATTTACTGCCATCCTTTTTTGCAGCATGTTCCCTTTGACCAATAGAGTTTCACAACTCTACTCAGCTGCTTCTTTCACCCCATAAACACCCACCGCAGATCACTGTGTGCTCAAGGTCTTTCTGAAGTGGGACAAGAACTTAAACATGTAGCCAGAATAAATTAGTCCATTTATATTCAACTAAGTACCTAGTGTCTAAATCTGTTGAAAATCTCACAGATGTTGCAAGAGGTATCCCGAAACACTTCTAACTAGTTTACTTCACTCAGAGGTCAAAGGTCCTCCATTCATACACGTCATTTTAACAGCAGCCCATGACTGAATGGGGTAAAAGGCTATGTTTGTTCAAAAAGCAAACAGAGGGAAAGAAAGAGAATGAGATTCCTATAAAAGCAGAAAGATGAAAGAGAAAGGTTATCTCTTCTTGTACTCATTGATCTGTGTGCACGGCCCAGAGCCTCACACCACTTTACACATATTAGTATACTGATAACCCCCAAAAAACTGACAACAAGCTCACAGTGGAGCAGATTTGCTTAAAAAAAATGTGGCACACTTCAGTCCTGTCCCCTAATGCAGTCCTCCATTCAGACCAGAGGGAGTCCATTTTTATGAACGTGCAAACATGTTTGAAGGCCAGTGGAAACTTAGATATTATCCTTAAACATTTCTAGGAAAACTATAAAAAGAAACGCTTTGAAAACATGACCTTTCGTGGCAGTGTCAGGCTGGAGGCCTTTGTGGATTTTTTTTTTTCTTAGCAGAATTAAGAAGGGCACAAATTTCCCACTAATGAAAATGTGAAGTTGGCAAGGTAGCTTCTCAGGATATGCTGGAAAAATATTATTGGAAATCTAGTTTCATTGGCAGGCTTATTGTACCTAGGTAGATTCAACAGTCCTGTGATATGGGGTAAAACATTCCGCATGAGGGATGCACATGTGTTTTGTGACTTGTTGTGAGTACGTAGAGGATGACAGAGTGTAACCCCCAAACTTGTTCAAAATGAATTTGGAAGCTGTAAAGTAATAAATATCAAAAAGCTTTTTAGAATAATGCGTTTATAGTCTTGTTTTGTAATATGATATGCACTTGACAGGAGGTATGATGCCACATTGTGAGAAACTTAGTGTGTAGTTAGATCGCCCTCTCCAGGCCAATATAAGCAAGAACAAGTCTGTACATTACTGTGAATTAGCTGTGGTGGTCACCGTCCTTGGTTTCATTAATGTGAAGCAGAGATGGCATACGCACCGTGAAAACTAAAAATACATGCACAAATGATTGATTAATAAACCTTCAGCCATAACACAGTTTACAAATATCTCTTTACAATATGTCATCATGCATTCATTAACTCTAAATTAACTCACATCTGTCACTGAGATTCTGCGAAAAAAAGCTTCTTCTTTAGGTGTTGCAGCCGAACAGTTGCCAGCTATTGTTTGGTAGGACTGTTGGAGCACTACCCTTGAAAGAGAGGGGAATCTCAAAATGACCATTTCTTTTCTGCTTAATGTTATCATTAAGGAGCTGTATGAAATGAACGTCATCCTGCGACACGTACCTGTCCTCATAGCTCCTCTCACTGAAGTCTGATTCCAGTAGCACATTGGTAGCTACTGGCATCTCTTTTACAGTGACACCGTGCACAAAGCTCTTATTTCCCTGTATATCTAGTAGAGAATTGGCTGACCCTATAATGCTCCAGCCAAACATTGTCCTTTGCGCGAAGGGTTAATTTTCGTCGCCTGTGATAACCTCCAAGGGAGCCAGTGCAGATGGGAAGTCATAACCAATTAGAAGACCGACCTCGCAATCTTGGAGTGAATGTAACCGGTTCATTAGATGCTTCAAATGAGGCCAACAGAGGGCTGTACTATTAGTAGGGATATGAGACTTGTCGACTGGAATAAAGTCTCGTGTATAGGTCTGCTGAAGCTGGATGTAAGTGTCGGAGTCAAGTCACCTAACTCGTAGACCACAGACAATCTTGCTTGCTATGACAGTGTTAATGGCTGTCATTGTGCTGAGCTTAAGTTGTACCGACTGAGTGTTCACATTAAGTTCGGCAACCAAATCTTCCAAGATAAAAGTTGAGTCACTTTGAGTGTCGAGTAGAGCATAAGTGAGGATTTCCTTCTGGGGGTCTGTTGTAGATGACACAAGGACTGAACGATGCTAGAGGTGGCAGAAACATGCTGTGTTAATACATAAGCCATAACCTTGTGGGTTTCCTTGCTTCCATGATCTCCTGTGGACCCTGATTCTTTGCTTGGGAGTTCAACAGGGTTTCTGATTCTTTCTATGTGTAAGCAGGTTGAATCGCGACGACCACATGTACTACAGGTGTGTCGTCCTTTGCAGTCCTTGGTGGTAGGGCCCTTTCTTAAGCACCCAAAACACAGGTGGTTTTCATGAATAAATGCTTTCTTTTCATCTGTAGTTTTTGCCGCTTAACGACACCATGTGTTTCGTCTTTACAGACTAAGTAAGGTGGCTTTGGCTTTGAGTTTCTCAGTTAGGAGTTTTTCATTTGAATACTCGTGTTGAGTGCCTTGGCTCTCTTTGGAAGTCTCTCGTCCGTGTTTTTAATGTTCATCAGAAGAGGGGAGGCAATAGGGTTACAAGCTATGCGAGCTTCGGTTTGCATAAACTCTGAGAAATGCATAAAACTTGGATATTCCCCAGATCTGTCCAACTCGTTCACAACAATACGATTCCATCTGCGCATCATCCACTCAGGCAACTTTTTAAGAAGCTTGTGATTCTCTTCACAATCATTTAGAATACCCAAGCTCTTAATATGAGGTATGGCCTCAACACAACCTTGAAGGAAGTCTGCAAACTCTCTTAGTGCGATAGTGTCGTTTGCAGTTATTTTTGGCCACTCCATGAGCTTCTCTGTGAAAGCCCTTTGCACAATGAATGGGCTTCCATACTCATCTTGTAAAACTGCCCAGGCACCCTGGTAAGCCTCCTCTGTTTTATGGTAGAAAAAACCTTCAACAGCTTTACGAGCCTCCCCAGCAAGATAACTATTTAGATAGAGCATTTTTTCACAAGCTGGGAGAGGCTTCTGGTCGATGAGAGCCATGAAGGATATCTTCCAGTCTATGAATTTTAAGGGGTCACCAGTAAACAAGTTGGTTCTGGGACAGGTAGACGGCGTAGGGTAAGTGAGCTTGCAATTGCTTGAGCAAGACTGACCTCCTCCTGAATTACAGGTTCCTTTGAGGGGGCATGATGAGGCTGGAATGGCATTGCTTGTAGATTTAGTTGACTTCGGGTTCCAGCATCCTGCCAGCTACATTGAATTTTGTGGTCAATCTCTCCTTCAAGATTTTCAAGGCCATTAAAATTGTTATACGCTCTCACCCGAGCTGCTGCTACCTTCACTTCATTGTCCACCTGTAGATGTTGTCATCTTGTTTTTTCCAATTCTAACTTAATTTCATTTCAGCCTCCTTTTGTCTGATTTCTGCTAACATTTGTGTTTCCTTGAGTTTCCATTCACTCTCCAGTTTGTCAAGTCTCGCTTGTTGTGCATGTATTTTTTGCATAGATTTAGCCTGCTCTACTTTGGCTGCTAAGTCTGCTTCCGCATCTGCACGCTTGCTAGAAGACCTGGCGCTGCTGCATAAGTTATGGACTGATCCTTGTGATGACTCTGACATTACTGTTTCTGTATTAGTATTTCCAAAAACTGACTTGTACTAATCCTTATTTAGTGCTATTCTCACTCTCTCCTTTTCTAGTTGGTTGTTGAAAGTCTCATCTAAGTTCTCTAGTCGTTTTCTAGGTCACAAATCTCAACTGTAAGAGTGTCACATGCATCCATCCTTTTGACAATATGAGGTGTTGTAGTATGATTGCGTCAAATGGGCTCATAATTTTGATGCACTGTAGCTTGTTTAGATTCAACGCTCATTTGTATTTCATCAAGAAGAAGTCTTCAATTTCTAACCTCCTTTGCTGACTGTTTCCCAGAGTCATAGGCTTTGCTAAATGCTTTTTCATGTCTCGTTGCTTCCTGTTCATGTAATTCTTGACCCTATGTGGTTAAGCTACAATCGCAGGAGCTTGACCTAACCTGTTGTACCTCAGTAGGGTTTTCTGTTTTCTCAGCAGTTAATGACATCATGTAGATCTAGAGAATCTGTTTCTACTGTTATGGCCTTAGGGTATTTTTACGTCTACACTCGAGTTAGGATAAGTGGTAACTTATTTAGCCTTAGATCTATATTACCACTCACATTAGACGTTTACTCCTGTGTGTACCCCAAAGAGAGCAAACATAATATGTATGAAGTGTCATAAACAAGAGTACTGCTGATAATTTACAACCAGACAGTTTGAGCCCTCCGGTATTGTTAAATTCAGGAGTTAGAATATTGATATTGACACAGACTTTAGCCACACTTTTAGACTTTGACCTTGTCAGCCTTACAGATCTAGCATTTACATTATTTTGTATTGCACATTTAAAGTGACCACAGAATTACGGCAATCTTAACTTTCTCTATGGTTGATTTTACCCACTTATTTCACTGCAGCTATGACATCCACCTACTGGCGTGGATAACATCAGATGATCTTGTATCCGCAGACTGAAGATGTCCTCATCGATGGATGACACAGCTCGGTCGAGTTTTCACTGTCACCATCCTTGGTTTCATTAATGTGAAGCAGAGAGCCTCTAACGGGTTCAATTGGTTTTATTCTAAAACTAAAAATACATACACAAATGATTGGTTAATAAACCTTCAGCGATAACACAGTTTGCAAATATCTCTTTATAATAGGCCATCATGCATTCATATACATGCCATACACCTTAAATGGCTTTCAAAGCCATGTAAATGAAACAATACACAATCAAACACTCGCTCAGTTAACACACAAACTCATTAAGAGATGTTGTTCAATGATTTTGTACATCATTAAGAGATTTTCTATATTACTTAAACTTGAAACAAAATACACACCTCGCTCCTCTCACCAAGGGGTGCAAACTTGAACTTGCTGCAACGTGATGCGTGATGCGTGATGCGTGCAACGCCAGATGAGCTCAACCGGTTCTTTTCTCACACCATAAAAACAAACCACATGAGTGACCTGGGGGTGCATTAATTACCTATAGCGACATCTAGTGGCCACTTACAGTGGTCATTAGAAAACCCATACTAAACCACTGCAATATTTCATTTATAGGCCTGAAAAGTAATATTTTTTATTAGTATAGCAATTGTAAAATTACATTTGTTAAATTGTTAAATACCTTACGAAATAAAATGTCTTCCCTTTTTAAAGCTCTTCCCAGCTAGATATATCAAAATGAAATGATTTAATAGGCTATATGTAATATCTCATAAATTGAATAAAGTTAAAATTAAGGAAGATATAAATATGAGCCTAACTGAAACACTGCAGCTTGAAGTTAGGGTTCATTCACCCAAAAATTACAATTTTGTCATGAATTACTCAAACACAAATTAAGATATTTTTGATGATATCAAAGAGCTATCTGTCCCTCCATATACAACTGAAATTATTCAGCTCCATAAACATTGCAAAAACAGTTCATGTGACATCAGTGGCTGAACTTTTTGCAATGCTACGAGAATACCTTTTGTGCAAACAAAACTAAAATAACATGATTTACTCATTTATTACAGAGCACAGCTTATTCCCTTTGAAATACTGGGAGAAAAATCTAAATAATGCAACTTTCAGTACAAATAATTTTCCATCATTGAAAAAAATTTATAAAAGTGACAGTCCGCTAGTCTGCTTCCTGTTTACATGACACTCTAGATATAAACTCCAGAACAAACATAAATGAATAGCTAAATGATAATCCTTTATGGATCCAGTGAAACTTACAGTGATAAAATCATATAATCAGCCTTGTTTACATCCGGGTGAAAGCATGCGCATGTGTGTAATCTGTGGCTGCATCCGCCTAGAAGAAAGCTTGTGCTTATGCAGTAATATTCTCTAAAATGACGGAAGTCTGAAGTCACAGGAGGAGTATGGTTGAGTATATGAGTATATGTCACATGGACTTCAACGGAGGGTCAGATGGCTCTCTGATATCATCAAAAATATCTTAATTAGTGTTCCGAAGATGAACAAAGGTCTTATGGGTTTGGAACGACATGAGGGTAATTAATGATAGAATATTACATTTTGTGTGAACTGACTAGTTAACTTTAAACTACAAAAATTAAAAAAAAATTAAAAGCACATGACAGAATCACTAAAGAAAACAAAACAATGTAAATTAAAATAAACTGGAAAAAATAATAATAATAATATATACATATACATATACATATATATATATAAAAAGTGATAGCACAGATATAATTGTTATTTTATTTTATATATATATATATATATGCTATAATAAAATAAAATAACAATTACTTTACATACTGTAGCAATAACATAAAGGCATAGTATATATCCAAATATATATATATATATATATATATGCAGATATATTTGCTTGATTTTTTCTGTAAAACATAAAAGAACAGTCCAAACAACATTGTCATTCAAAATAGCTATGTTTGGAATATCCTAATGTTGAGTAAATGATGGCAGAATTATAATTTTTGGGTGTCCTATAAAACATTATAACCCTCGTTAATATATATTAACGAGATGCACGGATCTCAAGCTGTCTGGCGGACATCTCGAAGTGGATGAA
Organism: Enteromius unitaeniatus; assembly: GCA_032359435.1. Lineage (NCBI taxonomy): Eukaryota > Metazoa > Chordata > Actinopteri > Cypriniformes > Cyprinidae > Enteromius > Enteromius unitaeniatus. The sequence goes on along the minus strand of JAUMHI010000048.1, from coordinate 4,343,680 downwards.
ACAACATCACCTACAGCTCAACCTGGCTAAGACTGAACTCCTTGTTTTCCCTGCAACCCCAACTA
>JAUMHI010000048.1:4321433-4343515 GCA_032359435.1 Enteromius unitaeniatus | reverse complement strand
CTATTCGTTCAGAAATTTCTTTCTGTGTCTTACCCTCTTGCTTGAGGGTGTCAATGATGGCCTTCTGGACAGCAGTCGGTTCGGCAGTCTCACCCATGATTGCGGTTTTGAGTGATGAACCAGGCTGGGAGTTTTTAAAAGCCGCAGGAATCTTTTGCAGGTGTTTAGAGTTAATTAGTTAAATTAGATTATTAGGTTAATAGCTCGTTTAGAGAACCTTTTCATGATATGCTAATTTTTTAAGATGTTTGAGATGAGGGTTTTCATGAGCTGTATGCCAAAACCATCAATATTAAAACAATAAAAGGCTTGAAACTACTTAAGTTGTGTGTAATGAATCTAAAATATATCAGAATCAATCAAGTATCACAGCCAATCAGAAGCGTGTGTGGGCGGGCTCTCTCTAAAATACCACTACCCTCGCAACAAAATGGCGGCCAGTTAGGACAGAACCTCTGATTAACATTGAAAAGACTTTTATCGCATATCGCAGCATCGCTTTGTGTGTATTTAGGACAGAGTGTTAAATGTCAAATGGCTATTTTCATAAAGTTGTAAGTTTAAATATTTTAAATACTCACCCTGTAGTCCTTTCTGTCCAGGGAAGCCTTGAAGTCCAACCAGACCCTGGGGTCCCTGAGGTCCTGGAAGACCAGGATCTCCCTTTATAAATGTGTGTGGCCCAGGGGGTCCAGGGGGGCCTTCGCTGCCTTAAATAAATGGTTTTAAAGCAGAAATCAGTATATTGTTTGGAATTGGATTGTGACTCCCAGAATCAGAACCGGATCGAATCCTGAAGTGTCTAAAGATTCCCACCGCTAAATAGGAGCCTGAAAAAAATTCTGAACATAAAACATAACATTTTTCTTCTTCATACCTTTAAGACCTGGAAATCCTCTGTCTCCTCCATCACCCTTAAGACCATTCACTCCTTGCTCACCCTTTGTACCTGGAATGACACAGAGACACTTAATCTACCCTCGCTATTTAGCATTGTTTTGTTGTTGTTTTCTAAATATAAAAAAAGCATGCAGAAATGCACTGTTATATTATGTCAAGTTAAATTTGATTTTGAATCTTACCAGGAAAACCAGGAACACCCTGCGGTCCCATCTCACCCTTTGGTCCGTTATAACCAGGCAATCCAGGCTCACCCTACAGAGCACAGCTGTATTAAATAACTCCCTATCATTTTCAAAGGTACAATTGTAATTTTTGAAAATGAAGCCTTAAACTCACAGGACTACCAATGAAACCTCTGTCTCCTTTATAGCCTTGAGAGCCTTGTGGGCCAGGGAAGCCCACATCTCCCTTTTCTCCTTTAGCTCCAGCACTGCCAGGTATGCCAGGTGGGCCTGGATCACCAGTCACACCTGTGGTAAAAATGTGACGTTAAAATGACACAGACCACATTTAGCAGAATTCAGTCCTGTTTTAAATACAGTTCACACACAGTTCTTTGACTAACAGGAGTGAGCCCTGCATTTTATTACCATAATGACACCCAATAGTCCATTTTTGGACTACTAATAAAAAATATTCTGTGACTGACTGTCCTGTATGGTGAGGTGTTAAGGATTCACCTTTTACTCCTGGCTGTCCCTGAGCTCCCCGGTCCCCTTTAGGCCCCTCCATGGATGTTCCTGGAAGCCCTCTCTCTCCAGGATGCCCTTGGTCTCCTGAGATTCCAGGCAGACCCTTCTCACCTTTGGTTCCAGGAACTCCTGGAATTCCGGGAATGCCAGGAAGACCAGGGTTGCCTGTGTCACCTGTGTGAAAACGAGGAGCAGTATTAATTTAATTTAGTTACTTATCACTAAAATATCTTTAGATTATATATTGAAAATATTTAACTAAAATGAATTAATTTTAAGTAGACTTCCTAGTGCTCCACAATCTAATTATTGGAGATATGTGATTCTGACCTTTGCTGCCAGTTTCTCCACGGGCTCCTGGAAAACCTGTGCCAGGTATACCTGAATAAGAGAAATAATTGTATCTTAGACCACTGTGCACATTTACAAATTAGAGCAAGAAAATGGCATAAATGTATTCAAAGTGTATGAAAGGTAGCAAGAACTGAAACCAAACCTATACAAAGATTAATTACTCTTGTCTTATAAACATAAAGTTTTATACAAAGAAATGTAATTCTAAATATATATCAAATATGCAGATACAGTTGGATAATGAGAGGTCCATCATCTGTAATCTTATATAGCACTGTGTTTCCACTTTTGAGGATGGCACACTTAACATTGATCAAGGATTTTGCTGCAAGGATGAGCGCATCCTTGGAGAGTGTCATACATTTGCTTTGATAGGCTGTGTGGAAAGCACTATTACAGATTCACATGGTTCTCTAATTTAGAATACTCTGAATTCACTAAAATTAAAGCAAAGTTAAGAACTAATACATGTGCACATGAATTAGATATCCGCTGTCTTTTAATAACCCAGAATATGTGCATTACTCTAAAACATGTTAAATGAATTTCTCTTTTAGAGCTACCTTTCACTTTTTGAGGTATACATAATCTTACCAGGTTCTCCTCTCTCTCCTACGAATCCAGGAATGCCATCTACCCCTGCTTCGCCTTTCTCTCCAGGCTGACCTGGTGGACCCTGTAGACCAGGCTCACCTAACCAAAACATTTTTTTTTATTTTCTCCACTAATTGGTATACATGTTTTCACAAACAAATCATGATTCATTATGTCTTAATGTACTTATGAATATGTTCTAAATGTATTAAATGTACAGTAGGAAGAATTCTAACCAAAGCTAAGCAAAAATGACAAAACTTGAAAAATCCAGCACAATCCAACATTCATCTAAGCCTGTTTAGTGGTAAGTCAGTTATAGCTGTTGTTTCCGCTCACCTCTTTACTTTACTATTATTATTTTTTAGCTCTTGCTTTTTCTCTTATCCTCAGTGATTCTGACTGTTAACTGCATGTGTCTTCACAAATGCTCAGTCAACACTTGCAGATTGGACCTACAGTAATTTATTTCACTGACTACAACACTGCCTCAGTTTTATTTTATTCTCTATAGATCAGGAACAAACTGAGCAGTGTTGGTTTAACACTGGGAATTGTATTGGTTAAATGTGTTTACAGGGAACTATAAATGGGTTCCTTCAACAATTTTTAAGGAGAATTTCAATTTCACTTACCTGGACGTCCTTGAAACCCATGTTCTCCTGGAGACCCTGGCAACCCACTGACACCTTTCTCACCTGGTTTCCCTGGACTGCCTGCTCATGAAACAATATGATTGTTATTATAATAATGTATCATACTATTCTCCCAATGTGTTAATAGCACTGGCTGGTAAACAACTGTATTTCAGTGCAATTTGGATTAGACATTGTAATCATCTTGCCTGGGTAACCAATCTGTCCTGCGTCTCCTTTAGCTCCTTGAGTTCCAGGAGTTCCTGGTATGCCCATTGTACCCTTCTGTCCCTTTTGTCCAGGATCACCAGGGAAACCAGGGGAACCAAAATTTCCCTGTAAGTATGAGATATAGGCTATGTTAACACTGTCAGTTTTTGGGATTAACTACTGCATTTACTTAGAGGTCTCGTTCACACAGCAACTTACGATTGCGATTGGAATACTGTCTATAAAAACGTGCATTGGGAATCATAGCGACAGTGACTAAAGTAATATCAAAGATGGTCACGTCCACAAAATGTAAAGTTTTATGACTTTCTGAAATGTCAATCAAGCCAGGAGTTCATCTGTCAAGTACTCATTAACCGACAGCAGCTTTTTTATTTGGGTGCAGTGTGAGGATTTGAGACATGTGCGGAAAACATGTGATAAGAAAAACCTTATAACTTTCAGATGACACACAGCTCATTTTACCATCACTGTAAGTTACCAAAACCATACATGAAAACTTTAACTCATGGTAGACATTTGTGAAGCAAAGGCTTTTTCGTGCTGTATGGCGAGACAGACAACTCGTCCTGTTCCGTTCACAGCATGTTTTCCAAAGAATGTGCTTGTGAGTCCAGGTACAGATGTACAGGTGTAAATTTGCTTACAGAATGCGGTTATCACACGTGAATAACCATAATGTGTGTGAACATAACCATATTAAAGACTTAAATACATGACTGATAACCATATCCTGCTGCTGTGTGAACATGGTCATAAGTATAAGATAAGATAAGAGACCAAGGGAGATATATACTGTATTGTTAACATGCAAATTTTTAAACTTAATGTACAACAGCACAAACCTTCTGTCCAGGGGGACCAGGGATTCCTATTCCTGCTGCACCAGGATCTCCTTTATCTCCTTTGAGGCCATCAGTCCCCTTAAATCCAGGGTGGCCCGGGGACCCACCAACACCTTTAATACCTTTTGGTCCTATTATACCTAAAGAACCACAAAATGTTCACTGATGAACACAAATTGTTCAACAAATGACATAAACAATATTACCAGAATTTTTCAGATTAAGCTTACATTATAGTTTACTGTAACACCTATGGTTACTAAAGAAATCATTAAACATAACAACACTGCTTCACTGATTAATAATATTTGAAAAATCTGACTGTAAAAAGCCATGCGATGTATACAGTATATGCCACATATGTATTACATGACATTATACACAGCAGACACGTTTATAAAAAACATAAAGCATAAAATCAACCCACATATAGAAGAGAGAGCTACATTTACCTGGGTATCCCATGTCTCCTCTTGGACCTGGGTCTCCTGGTTCTCCAGTTTGTCCTGGCTCCCCGGTGACTCCAGGGTCTCCTTTTTGACCTGCAGTAAAGCCGTGGTAAACAATTAATGCCCTCATAATAACATTATTGACTCATGTTACTTACAAGCAACTATACTTTTAATTTGACTTCAGATTATTGCCTGGACACTAACCTTCCTGTCCAGGTAAACCTGGCATTCCATCTTTTCCTGGCATTCCAGGGTCTCCTGTTGTTCCAGCAAACCCCCTTCCTCCGGTGGGACCAGGATCACCTGATAGACAAGGTTAAAATATAAAGACTAATAGGTTTATAGTTCACTGATATTCAGCATAAATCTGCAAAATATTACCAACAATACCAACAATAGAAACCAAACAATAGAACAACAATAGAAACCAAAAATCCAGACATGTCTGCTTCCTTAAAACTCCAACAAAAGTTCATGTTATTATTATTATTATTTATTTTTATTTTTTTTTGCATCTGTTTAGATCACCTACAAAACAAAGAACCATTCATTTGGTCCTAAAACCCTGATGACAAACACCTCTCTCTCTGTACCTCTGTCTCCAATATCTCCTTTATCCCCTTTCATGTGCTCCATGTCAACATCACTCATGTTTCCAGGTGGACCCTGTAGACCCTGCTCTCCTCTCTCACCCTTGAGACCTGGATCACCAAACACTCCCCTGACCCCAGTCAAACCAGGGTCACCTGAAAGAGACAGAACAATATCATAAATATTTAGCTAATGCAATTCTAAATGTGCCCCTGTAGTAAGATAACAGTATCTTTTAGTCCAAAAAAAAAAAATTGTTTTAACCCTCTTCGCACCTCTTCAAGAGACAAAGGGCCTCCCATAATGGCCCATCAATATGCAAGTAAGAAAGAGTGTGAGGAGAGTAATAATGTGGGGTTTTGATTTGTATATTATTATATTATTATTATATTATATATGATATTTATATTATTATTTGTATTTTTTTTATGCACAGTACGATCTGAACACCAAATCTTTAACAGTAATACATCTTTGTGCCAAACATTACTAGACATTCAGAGCGTTTTATATTTAATTTATTTATATTATATATTATAATTAATTTATATAATTAATTTTATATTTTGTGGTTTTACATTATAAAACATTGATCAAACATGTAATTGTAAGATATTTAAACAAATAAATTACATATATTTCAAAATGTTTCACTTGATTTTTATACTCTTTCATCTAAAGGTTTGGAAAATCCCTTAGAAAAGTGAGGTTTTGGCATGAATCCTTTTAAATTTGTGACAATTTTGCACTGATAAGGGACAACACAAAATATGAAAACATATTTTATTACATAAACAGTTTATATACAGAAATATTTATAATTTAAATTAATCAAAATACTGTATGCACCATTTGCAGCTAATACAGCTCTGCATATTCTGGCATCCAAGCTGTCAGTTTATTCAAACGTTGACTTGATATATTATTTCAAGCCTCCTGAAGGATTGATTTACACTGGTTGAACACTTCTTATGGACATCATGCTCCAGTTCCTCCCCTAGTAGCTCAGTTGGGTTGATGTCGGGTGATTGGGGTAATCAAAATGAAAATTATTATTGTTGGTCTTCAATGATAATGTTGAGTTACTTTAATGTATTTGCACTAAGAAATGATAAGGATTTATGCTGATATCATCCAAAAGCACACGCCAGGGGTGTTTCCAAACTTTTGTGTCTTGTGTGTGTGATTCAGAGATGAGCACTTGGACTTGGATCCATAGATTATGGATATACCTAACTTAATTGATAGCAACGAAAAACTGTAACGCTCAAACAAAAATGTAACGTTATCGGGTGTAACGGTGGTTGCCCAAAACAATTATTTAATTTGTTATTTAAGCAAAAAAAAAACATTCTGATGGATATGGGAAGCGAACCCGGGTCAACCGTGTGCTGATGCAGAACTTGAACTGCTAGACCACGATTCAATGTATAAATCAGCATTCAAACTTTTCTTGACTTAAAGATGGAATTTGAGCCCAAAAAAGAAAAGAAAACCCCACAATTGGTCACTAACATGCGGTCGCTAGACAAGTATCTACTTGTCACAATTTTTTTACAATTATCCCGAATAGCTCAACCACACAATACCACCATTACAAGGGAAAAGACAAAAAGATCAATTCTGGGTCTCAAAATCCTTGCCCGTCATAAATGTAATTCTCTTCGAATTAATACATCCTCTTCATCTGTGGGATCCTCCAAAAAAGGACATGCCATTCTCATAACTTTTTTCTCTGTTTGTGTCCAAAATGAGGGCATTGAATAACTAAGTCTACAGCGAGAAATACCGCTTTGTCTTTAAAAAAGGGGAGGAGACCGACAGAAACTAAAGAGAATAAAACCTGCTCACGACCACGGGTGCATTTCCCAAAGGCATAGTTAGCCTACTATGGTCGCAAGTTCCGTCGTTACCAGCATAGTTCAACAATACGGTGTTTCCCGAAAGCATAGTTCAAACGAACATTTGCAGTCAATGTCACAAACGTATGTGGTTGGAACTACAGCACTGGACCTGTGGTTTAAAGCATAGTTTCTTGTTCGTAAGATATATAAGCTTTAATAAATATGCTCTTGGGCACAAGAAGCAAACTAACATGCATTAATCTTTATCTTCCATTCTATCTAAATATAAAAAGCGATTTAATTATGTATTTTTGCTCGTCCATTGTAAACGCTGTTTTTGAAAGGGCACATGCACAAAAAAGGCTAAGGGAACCTTGGAGTATGATGTATGAGGGAACCCGCGATGATTTAATGATCAAAAAAACAAAATGACTGTGTAATGTTCAATACAGCAGCATCTTGGAGATCTCTAATCAGTTTAATAGCAGACGGTATATCTTCATGACATGCGTGTGACATCATTAACAATGGCCCTATGTTGTTGAACTAACGTGGTTCAAACGACGGAGATGCGACCGTGTTCGGGAAACAGTCGTGTGTGGATAGTTTGTTTCCAAAACAATGTATCGTACTATGGTGGTTTATCAGCGAGTTACATCGTTGTTCAGGAAACGCACCCCAGGTTAGGTTCACAGAGCAAGTTACCACGATAACTGACTCTGAGTTAAAGTTACCTCTCTTTCAGAAACAGGCTTGAGTTACCCTGCTTTCTCGGGTTTGACAACCCTGCCTTTTTGAAACGGAAAACTTTTAGGGTTAACAAACTCTGAGCTTTCACTTAACCTCCTTTCTGAAACAGGCCCCAGGTGAGGTTGATAAATCAACAAACAGAAACAACGTAAACAGGGCAGAATCAAAGTCGGGGTACACAGGCACAGGTCAGGGCAACTAACAAACAATCACAAGTCCAAGGGTACACAGTCAGAGGATGAAAACAGAAAAACAAACACGTGAAATAAAAGCTCGGAATTGACGCTGGAGCAAATCAAGACTTCACAATGATTGTCTGCATGACTGTGGTTTAAATGCTGTGCTGATGAGAGAGTGAGTGAGGTGATTAACAGCAGCTGTGAGATGATTACAGAGTGAGAACAGGTGTGCGTGTGCAATGCATGATGGGAAATGAAGTCCAAGGGAGGTGTGGTGAGTGAGGGTGCCCTCTAGTGGCGGTGGCCAGAAACTCCATCCTAACAATAACAGCAGCACCATAGTAAGTGAACAGTGCATCAAAACAGTGGAGTGGATCACATTACAAGTTCTTAGGTTCGTAGCAGTTTCAAATATATTTTAGCACTATATCCTCTAGGTTTTATTCAAGCCCTTTCAGCTCTGTGTGCTTTCTCTCACTAATCTGGTGAAAAAAATTGACACCATGTAGAGAAATACTAAATTACTTTTTATTTATTTTTTGTCTGGCCCTTTGCACCTCTTGGAACTTTTATTAAATACCCCTGATTTATATTATTAATAAATACTTAATTTTTTTAGTGAGCCATTAACTGACTTGAGCCTTTGTTTTGTGGCACATTGTTTTGTTGTTATTATGACTATACACAAATAAAAGCAGACCCATTGAATTTTCAAATTATATATTTTTCTTGTCTGTACGATCAAAAATGATGGAGTATTTTTAGATCTTTTCATGGTCATCAAGAAAATACAAGACAGGCCGCACCAATGCTGGCTGTGACCCCAGAGGGTTTTAATGTATGTTCTATTACCTTTGGTTCCTGGCTCTCCAGCCTTTCCAACAGGACCTAAATGTCCAGGGTGTCCTTTCAGTCCCATAATTCCAATTTCTCCTTTTGGACCTAAAAAAAAAAATAAAAATGAATCATCTTGAGGTATACAAGCATGTGCAAGGAAAACACCAGTAATAATGGGTGCTCACCACGTTCACCAGGTAAGCCATCTCTGCCTGGAGGTCCCAGTTCCCCTGCCAAACCCTTAGGTCCTGGCATACCTGGGACACCAGGGCTACCCCTGTCTCCTGGAAGCCCAGGAATGTCTAAACCAGGTAGACCTTGAGGACCTTTGTCACCCTTTATACCGATACGACCTAGGACATCATTAAAGCTTGTCACAAACCATGTAAGATGTGTACATCTAAGCAGGAAGTTACTGTACATTATTTGTTGGTGCTAATCAATAGAAAACCTCACCAAGGGGTCCAGGGCCACCAGGTGGCCCCATTGGTCCAGGTGGTCCAGGTTCTCCAAGCCCCGGAGGACCAGGAGGCCCCGCTGTACCACGAGCTCCAGGTGGTCCAGGATTACCTGCAAATCCAAAATTAATTCAATGTTATTACACCCACTGAACCCATCTCCTCCTTGCAAACCATTTCTCCAACACTCCCCTACAGTTTGAGGTGATACACAGTGAAATCATTGTCTGGCACTTCCTTAAAGGGGTCAAATGATATTGCTAAATGATCAAATGATATTGCTAAGAACAGTATTTTGTGTATTTGTTGAAATGTAATGAGTTTATTCAGTTTAAGGTGCAAAATTTCCACATTTCCACATACTGCACATTATTGTTTCTCCTCAGTATAACGTGATGCAGTCCCAGCAATATGACACCAAAACAATAAAACACATTACAAACTAAGCATTTGTTGCATCTAGTGAGGACATAATTACTGATTGTCATGATATATCCACATTGCATTGCACTGTTGCATTGCATTGCATTGCGCCTCGTAAACATATTACTGCATTTGTGATCAGAGAAACAACAAACAACAACCACTAGCGTTACCCTTCACTGCTCAAAACTTGCGTTTGAATAGTAAGTAGCAGGTTCTTTTAATAAGAAAATGTAATTTACTTAAAGGTTGTGAGTAAGAAGCACCAAACTGTCCTTAAATTGTCACACTTTATAGCATCTGTGCACAGGCAGCATAGGCTGCTCTGCAGGTTTTAGGAATCAGTACTCCGTAAATATGCTGAACACACTCTAATATTTGGGTTGAACTGTTCTGGAACAATGTTGTGAATACAACTTGACCACTGATTTCTAGTTATTGTCCTCTTCTGGAAGCTTCAAACTACCTTGAGTATTCCTCTAAGCACCCCATTCATTTAGGGTGCTGAAGACAATGTGCTTGCTGCAAATGCTAGTGGGTGAAATAAAACACAAACATTTACAAAAAGGGAGCAAATCTCCTCTTCTGCTTCTCATTAGTGCCTTGTTCCTGTGCAGTCACCCAAATTAATTTAACCCCTTGTCAAGTGGGCCATCCCTGGAGTGTCACGACTGGTTTTTGGGGATAATAAAACAAAGCTAATCTAAGATAATCTATTAAATTGTATCGAAGACCCCTGTGTTCTGTGTTTAGTCCCCACCTTGGTTCAGAGCGTAATGAATTTTCAGGCAAAAGGAGCTTTTCAGAGCGAGTCAGGATTCCACAGCCGTTTCTTCCTCCTTCCCAAAAAGGATGGCAGCCTGCTTATGAGATCCTAGATCTCAGACACCCGAACTGTGCCCTCATGAAATGTTTGTTCAGGATGACCACACTGAAGCTGGTCCTGTTGCTCTAAAGAAACCAGCATTGGTTCTCAGAGCTTTCTCAGCTGCTTGTAGCGGCCCCGTGGACCTTTGCCAATATGGCACCCCCACCTCTGGTCTCTTGATGGGAGCCCGTAAACCTTACCAGGCATTTTCTTCACACTATTTCTAAGGCTAGAGCTCCATCTACAAGACACCACTATGCCTTTAACTATGACACCACTATGCCAGCATCACTGCACAAACCGATGGCTGTGCTGTTACTGTACACTGTGTTATTGAAAAAAAGCTTTAGATTAGGACAAAAAGACCTTTTTAACATAGCTGTCTTAGTGGCACCAAACTCTTTCCTGTATCTCACGAAACCAAGATTATGTTAGTAACCAAGTACAATTTCCAATCAACAGCTCAACTTATTTAAATTAACCATGAGGTTCATAGACAGTTATTTTGTTCACTGCTTCCAGCTTCCTCCTTTGTCTGCTAAGAGCTCTTTAGTCAGCTCTAAAGGAAATACTGGTAAATAATAATATAATAATATTCTTTTGAATCACTTCACTTGAACATCTTGTAAATAATCTATTTAACAGTATTATGAGAAGGCAACACAGTAAATGTACCTTTGATTCCCTGTTGTCCAGGTGGCCCAGTACGTCCCTCAGTTCCAGGAACCCCTGGCATTCCAGGATTACCCTTCTCCCCAGGAAATCCTGGCAATCCTGCCTGACCTATGTCACCTTTAAGACCAGGAAGACCCCTGCCAGGTTCTCCCTGTAAATGTTAAAGTTTAGAGTTGATGAAAAAGTGATCTTTCTTACCCTTTTCTATACAACCATAATACGTGAAAAAGTCTAAATGACATCCACCATCATACTTTTTGGCCAGGTATCCCTGCACGACCAGGCACGCCATCCTGACCTGGTCGACCAGGCTCTCCTGGAATTCCAGCAGGCCCTGGAATCCCAGAATAACCTAGAAGAGAGAAAAAATGGAAATTAGAAAGATGATAGAGTCGAGATTAGATAATTGAAACGTAATTTGACACCCATTTTTTCAAAAGTAATTCTCACTAAGGTCAGCCAGAATAAAGACTAACATGTGGATTCATAGAAATCTAGAATCTTTGCCACTATAGCTGTTTTATCGATGATGAGCTTTAAGGTGTAATAGTTAAACATGCAGAGTATTAATGTACTTCACATTTAAACAAAATTTGACACTTACAGACACTATACTGTATATGGTACTTGCCTTTTGGTCCTGGGACCCCAGGAAGCCCAATTCCTGGCAGTCCAGGGTCACCTTTGTCTCCTGGATTTCCTGGCATTCCTCGTTCACCTGGAAAACCTGTGTCACCTGGGTGATAAAGTGAGAGAGACGTCAGTACAACCAGCTCTGCATTGGAGCACTGAGTCCAGTTTTTGGACAGGATGACACATTAGCATAACCTGAATTTACCTTGAAGTCCAGGTCGCCCAGTCTCTCCACGAGGTCCTGGGGCACCCTGAGGTCCAGGTAAATTTACAACTTTACCAGCATCACCTTTAACTCCTACAACGATATTTGTAATTGTGATTATTGTAAATAGCAGAATAATGACAGCCAGTGTATAAGCAATTTTTTTTGTCTAAATCACTGACCTTGTAATCCTGGCTTTCCTGGTGCACCAGGCAAACCTGCTGAGCCTTTTTCTCCAGGTTCACCTGGCCGGCCTATGCCTGGGACACCTGGTGGACCTCTCTCACCCGGAGGGCCAGGAACACCAGGATCTCCACCCAGGCCACGATCACCCTTAATACCAAATCGAGCCTAATTGCACAAAAACATATTTTAATCAAAACAGCAGATATTCCATGATTAATAAAACATTGCAATATAGACTTTGTGATTCAGATACACTGTAAAATAAATGTAAAAGAGAAATACTGTATAGCTATTTGTCAAGCCTGTTTTGCTCGATTTTTCAGAATTTTTACTCACAGGTTCTCCCTTTGGTCCCGGTTGCCCTGGCCGGCCATCTTTCCCTGGTAACCCATTAATACCTGGAAGCCCTTTGTCTCCAGTAGTACCAGGTAAACCCTTATCTCCTTTCAGTCCTGGAGCAAAAAATACATCACCAGGCTCACCGTGAGCGCCAGGGGCACCCATTAAACCTGGAGAGCCTTCTTGACCCTAAAGTTCAAGGACAAGCAAAAAGAAAGGTATAATTTATATTGACAAGATTCTGTGGTGTTTATATCCACATTTATAGTGATCACCAGGGTTGCAGTAATCAGGTTAGGATGATTCCAATGGACCGAAAAGATAAAGCGGGCCTGAACATGATTTCTAGCAAGGGGAATAGACTGTGAAGGGCCAGTAGTCAATATGCTCTTCACACGCCTGGTGGTTACAGTATACTACTGATGCATTTGTATCCAGGGTGCCACAAAAAACTGATATACTAAGTAAAAAATATGTAATTAGGATGAAAGTCTACATACAGGAAGTCCAGAAGGTCCAGGAACTCCTGTCACTCCCTTCTCTCCTTTACTTCCCGCTTGTCCAGGATAACCTAAAAAGGAAAACATCCAGCATGATTCATAATCTCAGAAAGAACAAACATAAGAAACATAAAGTTGCTCATTGCTTCTGACCTTGCTGACCCTTTGGCCCTGGAGGGCCAGGCAAACCCGGTGACCCGAAAACAGTGCACTCTGTGCATGTTTCACCTTGATCACCTGAAAGAGCAGCAAAACTCAAATTCTGATCAAATCAAAACTACAGTAAAGAAATGGAAGGTTGAATGACCTCACCTTTCTGTCCTATCTCTCCTTGCAATCCAGGAGGTCCAGGAGGGCCTTGAGCTCCTTTTGTAACATCACAGGCTTCATCTAATATAAAAATAGCAACACCAGTAACACTTTGTAATTAGCATTCAAAGTAACCAGACAAGGATCTTTATACATTTTGTCTCCTCGCTATTAACCTTTCACCCACTGGATGTAGTAAATATGTATATCTCAAGTCTCACTTTACGATGACATGGTAACTCCATTCTTTCCATGAGTTTGTGGAATGATATTACAGCATGACAAAATTTATTATAATTTTTTTTAAGAGGTTCGTACTGATCTGTCCTGGTGGTCCAGGGGGACCAGGTTGTCCATCAGCTCCTCTTGGACCTTCGAGAGACAGTCCATCAGTTCCTTTATCCCCCTTCTGGCCAATCTCTCCAGGGAGGCCAGGAGGTCCAGGAGGACCAGGAATATACCTGCCTGCAGTAAACCATGATCATGAAGTACGACGTTATAAGCTGACCTAATTCTAACAATTAATCAAAGTGTGCTTACTCACCTGGGGGACCAGGATCTCCACGTTCTCCTGGATAACCTGATGAATGAAGAAAACAGATGAGCAAATAAAGACACTAAAGAATTCAACAGGACAACCAGATATTGAGAAGACATTAAGCAGACATCACCTGTCTCTCCTTCTGCTCCAGCGGGGCCAGGAGGACCAGGAGGGCCAGGACGACCAACACCCTGTAAGATAAATATTAGAATTAGCCACTACCAGTACATAATATTGTTGTAAGTGAAGAAAAAGTGCGGTAAGAAGTGTGTGGTTTTGATGGTATTCAGTTAAGTTTTTGGAGTTGGACAACCACTTACAAATCCTGGTGGTCCTCTTTCTCCTTTGTCGCCCTAACATGAACAAAAGGCATGAAAATAAATTAATAAATAAATGAATAAAAAAAGATGTACATCTAGACACACATCATGACCATTCAAAGGAGTATTTTCTTACCTTAGAGCCATCATAGCCAGGAGTACCAGGGAAGCCCCGATCCCCCTTTCACAATCAAAATGATTCAAAAGAATATTATTATATTATTATTTCAAGTATTTGAAATAAGAGATTATGTCTAACTACAATCAAATTTAACAAAAACACATTGCTAATGAGATCTGTAGTCACTGTCCAAGATCACAATACCTTTTCTCCATTCTGCCCATCTTTCCCTGGTTTCCCCTTTGAAAACATAAAATGACATTTACTGTAGATTTCACATAATATAAAAAATACTATCATAATATGACAACAAACATAACTAAGAAAAAAACAGATTTACATTGAGGCCTAAAAGACTTTTGACTTACATAAATACAGTTATTTAAGACTATTAATCTTAATATAAGTAAATGAGTAACATTGATAATATGGCTCTTTTTAAAGAGGTACAAGATGCTCTGTGAAGATAATCATCAGGTTTTATGCAAACCTGTGGAGTTTTTGAAACGAGTGCTGCTGTCTATACCAAAGTGGGACAAAAAAGCAAATACCATAGCATTCTCAAAATTTTAAAATGTTCTTCAGAATAATGTTTGACTCAACTTGTTGTGCTGATAATATAATTGATTACAGGGGGGGGGAAACTATTATTAAAATAGAAAAGTACATTTTCACTAGCAGTGTATGAAATTTGAGGTCTGAGGTAAAGCTGTCATTTATGCTAAATGTATTTAATAAGTAAACTTGTTTATACAGTTCACTTACGATTGGTCCTGGTGGTCCTTGTTCACCTTTCATTCCATGTTGATATGGTGCACAAACACCCTTGGAAATTGGGGCAAAGGCAAAATTAATGTTTTTTTGTATACCCTTTTCACAATACATGTCATTTTAATATTTATATATTAATATATATAAGATGTATAATAGAATTTCTAGCGTTGTTATAATTATGTGCTGCCACTTACCCCTTCACCTTTCTCTCCTTTAGAGCCTGTTTCACCCTAAAAATTATGCAAGACACATGGAACACTGAACAATGTAACTTAGATAAAAGAAATTTAACCCTCACGTATCTGGACACTTAAAGGTGCTCTATGCGATCTTGCAAAACACTATGGGTACAGGAGGTACACCAAACAAAAACAAACTTCGGCCAACCAATCGGCAAGAAGAGGTGGGGTTTAAAACACGCAAACATACTTCGGCCAACCAACGCGCGTTAAACCCCACCTCTTCTTGCCGATTGTTTGGCTGAAGTTTGTTTTTGCTGTGGTGCCCAAAATGCTTCTTTCGGTATTGCAGCCTCTGTGTTGTCTTTCGAGAGCGGGTTTTTTCCCAATGTATTCAAGATGATCAAGGGGTGATGCATACGTTTTGAGATAAAAATAAAATCGAGCTAAAATCCTGCAACATCGCATAGAGCACCTTTAAAACACACATTAAAAAAATTATGATATCATACCTGTGGTCCAGGTCTACAAATGGTTGTGCCAGGGCCTTCGTATCCCACTGAAGTTCCTGGTGGACCGGGGGGACCAGTTAAACCTTTTTCTCCCTAAAAATAAAAAAAGGGACATGATTATGATAATTAGTGAGGTTAAACCTGTAAAGATGCCAAACAGATTTGGTGATGCAACAGGTGTGGGGTGCATATTGTTTGTAACATATTGTCAGTTTCCAGTCATGTTCATTAGCAGAAAGTACTTAGGCAGGTCTAGTTTATCATTTTGTGTTTGCCTGGCTGAAGCACATGCTGCAAGTTCCCCTATCTATTCCCTATATTCTCATGCAAGATGTTTTTTGAACCTTTGGTTCCTCACCTTTTGTCCTTTCTCACCCTCAAACGTCAGCCTGTCACCCTACAACAAGGACAGTTAAGACAGACACTGGTCATTTCTAGATCAAAATGTTGTAAAATATTAAAAAGACTTTAGATGAGTAAAACAGGTACCGGCTCTCCCTTTTGGCCAGGTTCACCAGATCTTCCCTTCAAAGAAAAATTGTATGGTGTGAGATTCAGGAACACATTCACTGGCATTGGTTAGTTGTGATTTAGGCTGCAATGTGTTTCAGATATTTTAACTTCAGACTCACAGGGGGTCCCAATGGTCCAGGTGGGCCGATTGGCCCTTGTTGTCCAGAATTTCCTTTTAGTCCCTAAAAGAGAATAAGGTAGAGTTTGGAAACAATAGAACATGTCAACGTATACAACAGACAAGATATATATCAATAATAAATATACATGTTTTGAACATGAACACAAAGATTTGCATTAAAATCCTTACTGGTGAACCTGGTTGTCCTGGCAACCCCCTGTCTCCTTTTTGAGGGATGGGTGCTCCGATAATACCACCTGGATCTCCCTAAAAGAGGAAAATATGAACACACACAAACTTTACTACACCATTTTCAAAACATTTATCAATAACTAATGATCTATACTACTTAAAATTACTGTTTATTCATTATTAATATTATATAATTAGTATTCTACCATATTACCACCATTTCATAAAAGCAAATATGCACTTGAGGCTTTATGTTATATTGATTTTGCATGGCTATAGTTGTATTAGACATGCATCATGCTTCACGTTGGTTGTGCTTCTATTTTTTTTACTTCAACCAGCTTTATTTTGTAGTATGTGTAAATGATTAGTGTGTACTCTTTTTGCATTTTACTGCAACAAGACATTTAAAAAAATATGTGTTTCTGCTTCATAGACAGCCAAGTGTAATTAAAAAGCCAATGGTGAATTGTCCCTTTAAGGAAAACCCATACTTGTGGTAAAATCACTGTAACAACAAGCAGTGAGAACAAGAAGGGCGTAAGTGATACTTCGCTTTACAGGAGGGCCAATACATATGTTTTTCATACTTTGATATGACTTTGTGTACTGATTTCAATAGTGTATAATAACATTTTGTACACTGATGGCTGACATTATACTTTTTCCAGTAGAAAGAGCTCATCAAGAGTTTTCGTTTGACAAATGCATGCATCCATTTCACCCAAAATGTTACTTACTCCCATGTTCATGACTTATTAAACTAATTTAGAATTTGCTCCATACCTTTACTCCCTTAAAACCTGGAGTACCCTGAGAGAGAGTTAGAAAAAATATCTGTTAAGTCACAAATATTTTGTTGGTCTGGATTATAACACACCGTATAACACATAATGTAACACATGGCATAAAACTACTCATACCGGTTGTCCCTGCGCTCCCGGAAAACCTGGAATTCCATCAAAACCGTGCTCCCCCTGCAAAACACAAAATAAAGCCTCCATTTAATCCCACTGAGGATATTCTAAATAATTTAAGACTCCTGAGGTAGTGGCTCATACCAATAGACTCACTGTATTTTTAAAGATTAAAAACTGCATAAAAACAACAAACATGGTGTACCTTTGTTCCATTGCATCCTGGGATTCCTTGAGGTCCTGGTGCACCTTCTAGACCTGGAAGACCCTGCAGAAAAATAAAGCAATAGCAGAAATGTATATAAATGCTGAATATTTATGTTTTTGAATTTAAAAATGCATTAATGATGATCCATTTTCTTTGAAAAGAAGTTACTTACTGGAATACCTGGATGTCCTGGGAAACCAGCCACACCAGTTGGGCCCTACAAGAAGAAAAATCTCTATGATAAAAATATGCTGTAAAATGTAATTATGTACACCGTGTTATATTGAAAATTAATTCATTTTTTATTATTAGTACATACTATATTAGTACATAAGATATTTAAATAGCATGATGTTTATGGACACTCACTCTGTTTCCTTTAAGTCCTGGGGCTCCTGGTTCCCCTAAATCACCCTGGGGAAACACAGAAAAACAAATTGGAAGAACACTGCAATTCATGTTTGCCTTTGCTAATTTACACTTGCTAAGGTCATTACTTAGCCACCTTGCTAATATAACTATACAGAATTATATGGTTATGTATAGCTATAACAGCAAAGTGTTTGGTACCATTTGTAAAATGGCTGGTACACTCATGCACAGGACCCCGTTGCACAAACCTCCCCAGGATGGCCCATGCTGCTGCAGTTGATTATTGCTGCAGTTGCAGATTATTTCTGCTGCTGCTGCAAAGCAAGTACAAGAACTTGCTGCTGATACCGTGCTGAGAGTTACAAGCATAATAACCTGTAGCAGATCTACACAAGTGAAGCTGGGAAAGGTGAAGGCTTTCAAAGGAACCCGAAAAGCGCACTGCAAACTGAAGGCTAACCAGCTATTTAACTGTTAAGCAGTAAGCTCACTGACTGCATATACAATATTTGCCAAGTAGTTTAGCACAGAGTTTGCATAAATAACCCCTAGTCTGCACCATGTTGAGGTTCATGACAGGACTTGGCATTTATGCAACTTGTTAAAAATGTGTTGTATGTTAAACGTTTGTTTACAAATCTACAAAATAAGTATTATTCATTGTTAGTTCATTTAAGCTTACTAAGTTACTCCTTTTGGGTAATGTTTTGTACTTTGTGTTTTGCTGAACTAATGCTTAAAAACAAAGGTGGTTTCACACATAGTGAGCAATTTTCATTACTGTACTAGTATGTAGCAACCACACATTCTCAAAAATCATTTTAAAAAAGTCATTTAGGATAGCTAATTGTCTTTTCAAATGACTTCAAAAAGAGTATAATACTTTACCTTTGGTCCCATAGGCCCTGGAGGACCCTCAGACCCTGGCAATCCAGGAAATCCCACGAGGCCCATCATACCAGGGAGCCCAACCTCACCCTAATAAGGATGAACAAAAGATGATGACTAAAATTAATTGGTTTTATACAGCTTTTCTTCATAAAGCAGCATTTTCCTACAAGAAATTTCATATGCATCCCCCATTTACATTTACAGATGGTCTTACTGGACTTACAGTAGTATATGCTGTTAACATTATCATACCACTAGATGGCACAACACATCCTTCTATGTAAGATTATTAGTGCGCTGACATTAGGAAAAACATGCATGCATAACATGGAACAACTTTTCATTACTTTTCTAATCTATCCCCTCCAAGTCCTATTCTAATTCAACCTCTTTTTCTCTAAAGATTATATATATATATATATATATATATATATCAATCAGTAAATGGCTTTTATAAGGGAGTTAATACAAGTGAAGGTGTCTAACAGAAACAATAGCTAAAAAGGAGCAATCAGCGGAAAACATACGTACCTTCGCCCCTTTAACACCACTGCAGTCACATCCACCACATGAAGAACCTGAGCACCCACCCTGCAAGCAGAAAATAACAGTCAAGTTCACACTGAACCACTAGGAGACAGCAAGCACTTAATATTGGCATCAGCAACAGGTTCATAAGAGTAGCCTTCTTACAAGAACAAGCGCTTTGTACTATATTATGGGGGATGTAAGGGTGCATCAGACCAGTCAAGTCAAAGCTACTGGAATATATTAATTATAAGAAATGAACAAGAAACTACAAATTAATAACCGCTTGCATTTATGCACTCAATTTTTTATGTATTCTTTGAAAAATGCAAATAAGAATGTTGAGCTTAAAGTTGTGATTGCTTGTTTCTTTGTCTCATTTTTGCAGTGATTACTTCTCTTACAGTCATAGGTAAGATCATTAAGATATTGTGTGCATAATAACCTACATACCTGTACCACATACAATAGACTTCACTCAGCCAAACAATTTCATAAGACTTCAGTTAGATGTAGACACAGGTTGCTCTTTTGGTAAGCTTCATAAAAACTGCACTTGATATTTTTTGAAGATTTTAAAGGGGCAATCCGCACAACAACACAAGTGCAAATGCAGTTAACCATAATGTGACGTAATAGTAGTCTGGATTATTTATTTCTGGAGTGTTGGGAAATGACTAACCAACACTTCCAACATTACTAACTTCCCTACATTTTCAGTAGCTGAAAAGTGTCTCAAATGCTTTCAAAACAGTGTAGCTCTTCCAGAAACAATCCACTTTTTCCAACGATTATTGGTGTGAGTGACGCAACCAAGAGCCATGTACGCTGTAAACTTGTGCAACTTTCCTTCTAACAAGCAGATGTAAACGAACAAACCTCTTTATTAGCCTTCTTTCCTATGCTGGAAAGTATAATTCATTCTGGTGAATTGGTTTACTCTCTTTCATAACTAACTTTGGAAAATCTGATTTATTCTACCGAATTGGTTCATCCTAAACGATTCTCTTTCTAGTAAATCCTATAAAAAAAGATTTAAATATTCAATATGATACAGTTGATTGTGTTGTAAGCTATAAGGAAGTTCAAATCACAGCTGATATTTCTTGTTCTTCGTTTGTTACATGGAAACGGAACCTAATGTTTCTCGGTATGCATTGTCCTGTTCAGTATACTCATATGTATACTTTACATTTTAACAAACATAGTAGATCATCCTTGTGTTCAATGAAGGACTACTGTCCCGGTCCCTGGGATGAGGCGAGACAGCTATAGTTCCTTAATCATTCGTCCCAAAAGAGAGAGGTCCCATGAATTTTGGAAATTCGAACTGATTTATGTAGAAAATCGTCATAGCACACACAATATAGTGCATACATATATATTGCATGTGTATATTACCATGCAGATAAAACAGATAGTTGGCATGCATACATATTGTTTGGTCTATCCTGAAAGATGACAGATACCATAGAGAGGGGCCTGTACATTCAAACAGGGGCTTCGGGCCAAGAATTTAACAGACCTGTTCTACTGTTAAGACTCAAATAAAGGCCTCTAAAGTCCTACTAGATATCACTGGATGGACAGCTGGTCCGAGCATGATACTGGACCCTGGGAACCCATTTCTTCCACCCACGCATCCCTCTATCACTGCAGCCGTTCTCTCGCTCACGTGTGAGGCAGGCAGCCAAATGTCTGCACATCTGGAAAAGCAGGTCTGGCGAGGACTAGCACCAGCTGCCGGGGTCGGCCTGAGACCGCACCGCCCCCACCCGTGAGCCCTCCTAAACTGAATCAGCATGTGGGTGCTGAGGACCATGAGAATCACTGCTTTTGGTCTCAAATATCGCCTCTGGCGTGACCCACTCTGGCCATTTCTACAAAAGCCTGCCATCCCTGGAGTGTCATTTCTGTGAACAGGCCGAGCTCTGGCTATAACGTTAGATCTGACATCCCAGATGCAGTCTCTGTGCCAATGAGAGACATTCGTCCAGCAATTCACAGACAAAAGTGTATCCTTTTGTGCAAGGGAACTGGATGTCTTGTAAGGAAACACACACACAAACTATCACGCCTGTTTTTGAACTGTTTAACATGCTGACCTCCTTTTTAACATTCACTCAGTCCGCTAAAACAAGTAGACACTTTCCAGTAATGCTTTTCAGGATTTGCTCAGAATTTTTGAGAGGCACAGCTGCTGTTTTCATAGTCAACACTTTTAAATAGGTAATTTTAGCATGTGCCATCTTGACTGTATGCAACATTTAAAATATGAATGGCATTATTATGTGATAATTTGACAATAATAATTGTGATAATATAACAAAGCTTAGATATTTTACATTTTTGTACAAAACTCCATATATTATATTATATTATATTATATT
>JAUMHI010000048.1:4297032-4321333 GCA_032359435.1 Enteromius unitaeniatus | reverse complement strand
TATATTATATTATATTATATTATATTTATTGTTGTCAAATGATTAATCGCGATTCATTGCATCCAAAATAAAAAGTTTGTTTACATAATATATCTATGGATGCTGTGTTTGTTTATGCATTATGTATATATAAATATATATATATATATATATATATATATACATTTACATTACATTTACATAAACATTTATTGTTCATAAACAAGTAAAAAATTATTATTTTAATATTTATGTTGTTGTTTATTTAATGCTGTTTCCTTGTTCCCTCCAAAATTATTTGTGCATTTCTGTTATTTGTTATTTTCATTCATTTATTACACCATGGTGAATCAAAGAATTGGATTTGAACAAGAATGAGCTTTTGTCCCTTGTTGATGTGTACGACCAAAATAAAAATTCTGTGCTACTGCCACTAGGGGTCAAATTCCGACAGGCGTGTCCGAAAGTCGTGTGCAGTGAACGTTGTCTTCCGACCTCGCGTTCACTTACTTTCCTGACAAACGTGACTGAGCAGA
Source organism: Enteromius unitaeniatus (assembly GCA_032359435.1). Classification (NCBI taxonomy): domain Eukaryota; kingdom Metazoa; phylum Chordata; class Actinopteri; order Cypriniformes; family Cyprinidae; genus Enteromius; species Enteromius unitaeniatus. The sequence continues at coordinate 4,320,818 of JAUMHI010000048.1, read as the reverse complement.
GAGCTTTATTTAATTTCATCGTCGTTGTGTTTTCTGACTTGTTATTATGTTTTCTGAATTGTTATTTTGTTTTTTAGATCTGCATTTGCGTTTGCAATTTGTTATTTTGTTTTCAGATCTGTGATTTGCTTTGCACCTCTCGGCCACCGTAAATATCAGTCCAATTCATAATATCAGTCTGTTCTCAAATATAAATGTGACCCTGGACCACAAAACCAGTCATAAGATAAAATTTTACAAAACTGAGATGTATACATCATATGAAAGCTCAATAAATAAGCATTCTATTGATACATGACACAAAAAAATCTATATACTGAGCAAATCACCTTTAAAGTTGTCCAAATAAATATCTTATCAATGTATTTTACTAATTAAAAATGACATTTTGATATGTTTACAGCAGGAATTTTACAAAAAATCTTCATGGAACATAATCTTTACTTAATTTCCTAATGATTTTTGGCATTAAAAAAATCTATAATTTTGACCCAAGCAATGTATTTTTGGATATTGCTACAAATAAACCCCAGCGACTGGTTTTGTGGTCCAGGGTCACAAATGATTACTTTTCTTATTTTTTTTTTATTAATTGTTAATTTATTTATTTAGGTATGTATTATATTTTAGCTACACTACCATTTAAAGTGTATTACCATTTTTGCTGTCATAAGATTTTTTGTTTTTTTAAACAAAATAAATAAACATATTCACCAATGGTGCAGACCAGAATATTAGAATGGTTTCTAAACGATTATGTGACACTGAAGACTGGAGTAATGATGCTAAAAATTCATCTTAGCATCAGAGGAAAACATTACATCGTAAAACATATTCAAACAAAAAACAGATATTTTAAATGACAATTTTTTTCATTTTCCTGTATTTTTTTAATTTTAATTTTGAAATTCCTGTATTTTTCAAATTTACTGTATTTTTGATGAAGTAATTGTATCCTTGGCAAGAATTAAAGAACATACAGTATGTCCAACTAATTTCAAGAATGTAATCTTGAGTTTTGTACCCTGTTCGTGGAAAGTGGTCATAATTCATTCATCCTGTTAGAAACAACCAGTAGATCTCTGAAGGCCAAAGTCAGATCTGTGGAGGATCATACATTCCAGTTTCTCCAACGCATGACTGAGGTCAGATCCCACCCCTGCCGACACGCATGAGTAGTGCGATATCTGTACATGCTTATATGTTGCATTATTTTTCGAATGTATGTTTTAGCACTCAGAGATCCTGCGATTGGCTATCGTCCGGTTCAGATCACAGCGTGCTAATCTGCAGCCTGGATCAGCACAGCAGGGGGAACTGTTTTGAACGGGAAATTTGTTTTTCCTTCCCGGGTCAGTCTTGCATCCCAACAAACCCAAACATGACATGAGCAGAAAAATAGCAAAAGCAGACAAGGGTGCTGATAAAACTCTTAACATATACTGTTTTTTATAGATGTGAAAATATGAGAGTCATTGCTTTCAAAGGCATTGTTGTGAGATTTTGTGTTTGGTCTGTGATACATAAACCGCCTCTCTTCTGGTTTTGTCTAAGGTGTCTCTGCGCTCCTCTCAGAACAAACAAGCCGTGAAAGCGAGAAAAATCAATCAGGCATGAGAACACAAAGACACAACTTGTCCTCGCCTTTACCTCTGTGCCAGTTTCTAGTACAAAAAGCACATATGTGACACCGTCTTTGTGAAAGGAGGCTGTTTTATAAACCCTAATTTAGTTTCTTTGACTTTTAGAATTGAGTTGCTAATATTTTGAAAGAAACGACTTTGATCATTTCTTTCAGGCTTCGACATATTGTATAATAAACATGTATAGACATCCATTTCTAAATGAGCTATGACTTTTTGACTCTGAGAAAAAATAAATAAACGTTGAACTGACTTGTTTTCCATGATTAATCAACTGAAATGAGCTGATTTGAATTGTTTTGTTTTGTGTGCCAGTTTCCATTACTGACATTTGTCTTTCATCTCCTGCCTCCATTAAGCTCATTGTGTTCACTTATATGAAGGCAGTGGGGAAATATTGATAGAGCGAAATATAAATACCACTATGATTGATTAATTGCTCCATCAACGCACCTGCGCTGCTAAAATCAATTATTTTCTTATGCATTTTTTTTGTTTTCCAGTGCAAATATCTAAAAAACAGATACAAGCCAAAGACATGAGATATGAAGACAACACATTCTCACTCCAACTCGTCACATTTTGACGCTTGGTCAGGACCCTTTTGCGTTGTTTTTCGATGTTTCGATTGTTTTCAAAGCAGCTTTATTTAAAATTATATTATTTACACATTTATGTGCACGTAAACCAAACCCTGCTCCTAAACCTACCATCTGTCAATAAAACACAAGATATAAGGCAGATACAACCACTGTCATCATTTATTTGAAAGACATTAATATTCCAAGTCTTTTGATTCAAACTGATTGATTTGTGAGAGGAATAGACGCGGTCGCAGTCTCCGTCTACTGTGTACTTCCTGTCGATTTAAAAAAATGCGCTTCATTAAGTCCTTACGTCATCGTTGGCTGTCACTGGCTCTTGCGCGTCTTTGGTGCTCCAATTAACCTAAAAAAATGTATAATAAATTTATATCTGCATGCAAACCATGACATTAAGCCAAACAACTGAAAACAACGTGACCCCTCACGTCAAAATGTGCCTGAAAAGGGGTACCTGGAGGATCGAAAAGGGTCAAAATGTGACGATTTGGAGTGAGACTGTGTTGCTGATGAAGTGAGTTTAAACTTTAGGCAAGAAAAATATTGGACTGGACATATATTTGAAGGGAAAACTAGTGTGTGTTTTTTTTTATGACCCAATGAGATTTTTATTTCTTGTTCTAAGCTTAAAGTTGTTTCATTTTAATATTTTTTTCCAATACATAATTATGTGCTAGTTGAAAGAAAGCATGCTAAAAATAAAACAAATAATATGGCATAATGACAGAACACCAAATTAGGTAAAGAGCTTTCAGCACTGCACAAGGGTTGAGGAAAATATAAGAAATTTGTAAATAATTTTACAAATTACAAGAACAGCATGTGTACATGCTCTTTAGATTCTGAAGACATCTTCTGAGAGTCATTGTAAAATAATCAGATCTTAAAAAATAGCTGAAGGAGGAGTGGCAAATACGTGTTCAATTAAAGACTGCAGGGAGGGTGTTTTAGGGAGGGAGCATTTAGAGGCCACTTTGAGGTGACACTCAGTATTTTAACTTAATGAGTGCAGATAGCAAGAGCAGGGGAGTGTAAAATAGTCAAAAAGATTGTGAAATGAAGCTCCTAAATCCCTGAGGTACAAACAGTTTGGGTGGATTCTGTCGGTTTGGCTTTTCTCCATGTGTATTTCAGCACTAAGAAGCCAGTACAGACTTTCTTTTTGCTTAAACAGTGTGGAAGACAGATGTAATGTATACTGCATGTGAGAACGAGAGAGAGAGAGAGACAAGGCCTGTGTCTTATGTCAGACTGGCCTTTCTCATTGACACGATACAGCAGTGGAAAGAAGGAAGACTGATACCAGCTGTCTAGTAAAACTAACAGTGTATAAAATAATTCACGTCACACACACATTATGTAACAGTGAGAACATTTCTTGTTAACCGCATCTGGTGACTTGACACATGAATATCAGATAAAACATAAAAAAGTCAGCAAACGCTATTCACTAAAGTTTTAATTGGGAACACACAGTTATAAAACAAGTTAACCTTATTTTAGGATTTATCAATAGATCGTTTGCCTGTGCAGAAGCGTCACATGAATCTAGCATCCTCAAAACACTTTTTTGTTTCTTTCTTCAAAATCACAGCATACTGCCTAAAAGCTACAGTCCACAATAGCATAATACATTGCAGATATATCTGGTATCAGCTTACTCCCTTAAAACCAGGTGCCCACTAGGGGGCCTTGGAAAACGTTTAGGGCTTTAATAAATTATTAAATTATTTAAAGTTAGATATTTTAACAGAAATCCCAGTATATAGCAGCTTTAAAATAATAATAATAATAATAAAAAAAAAATATATATATATATATATATATGGCAAATCATTTGTACATTTTTCAGATTTTGTAATTTTTTTTATACAGCTTTATCATAATTTATTACAATAACATTATTAGAATTTATTTTAATATATAATGTATTATACAATTTATTATATTAATTTATTGTATTATTACAGTAGTTACTTTAAAAAAACAAAATTATTACATTTAATATTATATTATATATATTATTTTTTCCCTCCAATTCCATTTGGTTCCTCTAGAGGCATCATAATTATATTCCATTCCATGGGAATGTTAAACTGAAATGAAATGCACAAGCAGACAACACCAAAGCATGAGACAGCATTAGTTTGACAGTCACAGGATTGTTTTCTGTAGTTCAAATGTAGTCACTTGAAGATTGTCTGATTACTTTGGGGACTTATCGGGTGGGCGTTTATCTAAAGAGAATAAGAGTATTGTTGTTGTTTTTGTTTTCTTTAACGACAACAACTAAAACAAAAGCTTTCCTGTTGGTGCCCTGCCAAATGTAACATTCAGTGCATTTTGCTGCTCATATCTGTAAAGCTTATGGTTGCTTCCTTCCTTTACAGATAGAAATGCACATTGCGATAAACCTTTTTAACCCTTCATTTGTTTAATAAACTGGAGAAGGATTTCCAGTCTTTATCTCTAACACACCATAACAGGGCAGCAAAATCAGGCTTGCGGCATGACATTCCTGTCAACGGACCTCCGATTACAGTCGCCATATGGAGGCCGTTAAGATAGTGTTACCACATTAAACACTGCGCTGCTAAAGATGTCATTAGCGAGTCAAAGCTAAGTGCAACATATTAGGTTTAAGGTGGAAACTGAGGCAGTAAGACACTAAAACGGCCCATAAAAGTAACAGAGTTTAGAGTGTGAGAAACTAGGCCATGCACCTAATATGGAGAAGCAGGACTGGTGTCTGTTATGAGAAGTGAATTAGGCTGGAATGATGTTTCATCACTTTTGAATTAAAGAAGAAAAAAATCATGGGTGGTTTGTGTGTCAGTCCTTTTTAATTCATATGTGTTCGTTTCAGGTCACAAATTAGATTTAAAGGGATACACTTTATTTTTAAGGTGTCCTTGTTACAGTGTAATTATATATTTAAGTACTGTTTAATATTAAATAACTACATGTGCTTACTATATGGTTAGGAATAGAGTTTAGCTTAGGTTTACTTGCATGTAATTATGCATAATGTATTGTTATTATAATAGTAAACACATGTGTAAAGACCACAATGTAACATGTAAAGATTATGTTCAAGAACCCACAAAATGACTTGGTGAGTACGGTTTACTTTCCTGTTTTGAAATCTTTCAAAAGGATGGGTGGGACTTACAGGAATTTGGTAGATGCTTCCATCCAATGCAGTTTATAGTGCATTCAAGAGGGAAATAAATGATTGATTTAATTATGTTCGTCACTTATGGAGAATTTACATATTGCAAAAGACATGCAATATGAAATACTAAAATGCATATATTGGAGAGCTTCACATTATTTTTTCGACCCTTTAATCTTTATTTGACCCTAATTAGCACTCTCTATTTTAATTATAAAACAATAAAATAGCTTTTCAGATTTTGTTGTATTCTGTTTTCTTGTTATTTATTATATAATCTTTTTTTAAATCCTTGTGTTAACTAAGACTTGTCATAGCACCTGCATATCATTGCTCTTACTGCAACTCGCTTTGGATAAAAGCATTGCTCAATAACTAAATCCATTGTAATGTAAATGTGGGACTGGGTAGATACTATGTCCCGGTGTGTACTTACACTGTGGTTACATACTACATACACATCTAGTTACTGTGGAAGTACACAGGTATTAGGGACACTTAATATAAAGTGGGACAGGTTTCACTGACAAAGAATTTAAGCTAAAATAATGATTCAGACTTAAAAAAAATCTATCATTAACAATGTTGTATCTCACAGTAAGACTTTCTATAATTTTTATTATAGCTATTAAGGCTTATGTGGTATGATAAGGAAGAATATGAAGCTTGCATTGTAAACGCCCAGAGGATTCTTCTTACCGCTACTTCCAATTTTGTTCAATACAGGACCGCAACATGCTATATTAACAGGAAACATGGCTTTCCTGACCAATCCTGATTCATTACAGGAGCATATTTGTCTCAGCACTTGACAAAAGACTCTGATCTGGATCCGCAGCCAAGAGCACTGCCAGCGAGGAAAAGGTCTCTCCAGCGAGGAGAATAGAAGGAAATCTGGTGATTCAGCTTTGGGGTCATCCCATTTTTGGATGAAATCACTACTCCTTATTTGCAGCATTGTTATAATGCTGCTAACTAACATCTGTGCACATCTGCACTGCGATCCGCTCACAGCATTACAGCGGCACAGTCAGAGAGGACATTTCCAACAGTCGCCAACATTAAACACGCACACAGACATTCAATGTCCCATTGTTTTCACATGTACACATTGACACGCCACTGAAAGCGTGTGAGGCCATAGGCTAAACATTCCTTCATCAGACGGTCCACACGCATTGTCCTTCACACGCCTGGAATCTCTCTTAGGAGACTGGAAATGACCTCATCAGTCAACAATGACAGAATGCCCCATTGTGTATTTGTCTACATAGCTTACACTGAACTGCATGAATCATGCTACTGTATCATCTTCATAATTCAAATAATATCACAGAAAACTGTGGACAGCAATGATCAGACTTGAACACTACACGTTACACTATACACATTTGCTCCAATGATTGGCATGAAATGGTCTAATGTGGCAACTGCACATGTGATACCGAGTTGATCGACATAAGCATAAAATTGTTTCTTCAAATACCTGTCTCATAAATTAGTTAATTTATTAACAATGTGTTAGTGATGAATGATGATTTTGGAATAATATGCACTGCAGCAAGATTTCAATTGTTCAAATGACAAAATTCAGGAAGAAGACTAAAAATGTTCATTCATGATATCACTATCCATGGGCGGGCCCCATTTCATATTTTATGGAGGCCCCACAGAATTACAATACACCACTGCTGTCTGTGTTTTTGGTTACACGCCTATGTTGCACGTAAGCATGCACCGTATATCTCATAATAAAAACAGCAAAAATTCATGGCAACAACAAAACATTGACTTTTTAACACACTCCAGATGTTTTGCAGTAGTAAGCTTCTGGCTCACTCATGTTCCTCGGCTCTCAGTGGAATTAAAAACACACTTTAATTGCTTGAGGCCAGGACTGACAAGAATCGTAATTATATCAGCTCACCTTTCTTCACTTCTTTCTGTTTTCTCATGACTCTGGTCAGATCAAAGGGCTGAGATGTGACGTTATGTTTTCTGTCAGGACTCTTTTGTAAACCATTACTCTGAAGATCACAGATTACACCTGCACGCCACATGCAGCAGTCCGTGACTCCGGGCAGACTTGGGGCAGAATTACATAATGTATTCATATAATCGGTTTGTTTTAATTGTACCTTATTTTTTATATTTTTATTTAAATTACATTTTTTATTTCATTGTTATTTTAATTTAAAAAAAATTATCCAAAATCAATATTTTAGCAAGTACATAACCAGTCAGTGTTCAAAACTACGTTAATATGAAATTCTAATGATGTGACAATTAGAGGTTACATTTGAAAATTTTATTTTAGGTTTATTTCTACCCATTAAAATAATTTGAATAGCTTTAGTCTTAGTTTTAGTTTACAATATCAACACTGAATGATATTTTGTATGCAAACTGTAATGTAGTCATCAGAAACAAGAAATCAGAGAGACAGAGCCCTCGATCCTAAAGGCCAAAGAGGACGAGGTCACATCCATCAGCTTTGCAAAAAGAGGAGACAGAAAGCTCAACAGAGCATGTCATGACTCCATTAGGACACAATCCAATACTCTGAAAAGTGACAAGAGTGCAAAGGCTGCTGTCAACAGCTGCAGTCATGTCAAAAAGAAACCGATAAAAGTGTGCCTCTGAGAGAAGTAGACCATCTCTCATCACATTCTTGCATGTCTGAGTATTTATACCAGAGATAAATTCTCTTGCTTATTAACATATAATCAGCAACACATTCCATCTCATAGTCATCATTGTGGGGAGGATTATTTTTAAAAACATGACTTTTAGCCCCACAATATCCTGTTCCAAGCCTAGCCAGATATTCAGCAGTCATCTGACCTCTTCAGGGCAATGTCCAGCCTGTGATCTATTTATCCAGCGGCTGCAGGTTAACCTGTCAGTACACTGACCCTTAACCATGTCCTTTACAGCTCTGATGTTGACTTCCTTCAGCGGTGCGGATTTATGTGTTTTGTAAAGCTTCAGCTCTGTCCAAAATCTAGTGACTGTTTCAAGTGCTTCAGATGTGTCATGCAGTGCATATATTCTTCAATTTATGTCCGATTTTTTAATTAATAAAATGTAAATATAATAAAATGAATTAAGCATTTACTATATATGTATGTGTGCATTTATGTAAAATAGTCATTATATACTAAAATACTACCCCAAATTTAATTTCATGAATGTGAAATCTTTTACTTATGCCATATTTGTGTGTATTTTTATGCTTATTAGAGACCCATATCTTTATTAAGCCAGTAAGAAATCAAATTAAACCGGCATGGTGCTAGTAAAGCCAAGGTCATGAGTTTGATTCCCACAAATCAAAAGAAATGTGTACCTTGACTATGTAAGCTACTTTAGGTAAAATACATGTAATTTCTATAGAACGCTATTTTCTTGAACATTTTGTGACACTTACATGTTATGTAAAAAAGCATCATGACAGTTCAGAAATAAGAATCTCCAGTTAGTGGCCCTAAAAGATTCATAATAATAATCTCTATTAACAAGTAAAAGTCTCTATTAATTGATAATGCCCCTGTAATTGTAAGTTGTGTGAACTTTTACTGCCCCTAGTGTTCATTTCTACAGGTATATTATTGGAGTTTTTGCAAAAATGTAGGTACAAACATGTTTTTCCAATTAGCCTGTGCTGGATATCTTATTTGTGGAACACAACTCTTCTAACCTCCTCCTCAGTCTTATTGTGCTGTGTGGCCAGTGATGTGTGTAGGAGGCCAGCCAGGCCCACAGAAAGGAAACAACTCCCACACTATTGCTTCAGCCATGGAGGGGTTTCTCTGCCTTAAGAGGATGGATATTGTTATTTCCTTTTGTCCACAAGCTATCAAAAAATGACTAATAGCAGTCTGTCGCAAATACAGCTATATGCTCATGCACACAAACGCAAGACAATCAGATTCTGTTTGTTTGAAGTTTCGAGCTTTAACTGAAACCACATGATACACAACGAGCCAGAGAGTTAGCATTCAAGACTTTACTTTTGCACACTGATTAAAACTCATGCATAGCCCGCGCTATTCCTTCAGCTATGCAAGATGCAAATAGACATGCCTTTAAAGGAAAACTCCACTTTCTTTGAAAATAGACTCATTTTCCAACTCCCTAAGAGTTCAGCAGTTGAGTTTTACTGGTTTGCTGACATACCATAGGTCCTATCCATTTCGGCCAACATTTTTGAGTGGGAGATGCTAACGGTCTAATTAGATTCAATGATCTATGCTAAGCTGCGCTAAAAGTACTGCGGCCAGATGCGGAGATCAGCTGAATGGATTCGAAAAAAGTAAAACCCAACTGTTTAGCACTTGGAGAGTTAGAAAATGGGCCTATTTTTTTTTTAAAAGGGGAGTGGCCCTTTAAGCATGTTTGCATGCAAAATAGAGAATGATAAAAAGTGCAAAAAAAAAAGGTTTTACAGATCAGGTTCTATCATATGTTTGCCATTTGTTTTTGATTTGGATTACAATTTGTGAAAGAAAAAATAGTGCTTAAACTGGATTCCTGGTACTACTGTCTTAATGAAGTGTTTATGCAGGAGCTTTAGCTAATGTAGGCTTAAATTTGGAGTCATGTCTATAATATTCTGTTGTCACAGCCCACTGAGCTGTAACCGTGGGAGAAAACTCCAAAACAGCTCAATATGATCATGCTCCAAGTATGAATGCTACCCAAAAACGCCTTCTTTCAACAGATACTGTGTCTGTCATAAACATCAATGAGATAAAAAAGACATGAACTCATTTTATAATGAAACTACATGCATATAATAATAATTCCTGCTAATGTAATAATCTAAGGCATATGGATGTTTGGAGGTGCCCCATATTTTGCTACGATTCAAAGAGAGGGTAGTAAACGTAATCTAATTTACTGTGCTAAATATTTTCCTTGTTCGTGTGGGAAAGTGCAAGACTCTGAGAAAATTCACAGCAAGATCCCACTGGAACAAGAGTACAGGTCAGACTCTAAAAACAGGAATAAATGCTTGAAACGTGAGAAGAGAGAAAGGTAGTGGACAGGGAGCACAAAGCTAAGAAAAGACATGTATTCAGGGGCAGCCCTCTGTGTTTAATCTGGCTGTAATAAACCTTGTAGAGCTGCTCAAAATAGAATTGTGTTCCCAAACATGGGTGAGAAGATTTTGCAAGGCATCTGGTGGTTTTTTTCTTCACTGAATAAGAAGTCCATCTAAAGGTCAGCTGGTGGAGAAGAACGATTTTCTGGATTGGAGTAGAGCTGTCAATCCGTTAATGCAATAATGCATTAAATAATAAAAAAAAAATAATACAAATTAAATTATTTTGGTTCTACATTCTATTATTATTTTCAAACAACATCAAAACATGCCAAAAATACTTTTCTGACATTTCATCTATATATTTTACCGTAATATTAATTAATAGTTTAATGAATGATGATAAACAATCGAGAAAACAAACTCATCTACATCTCAGATGACCTGGATGAGTACACAATATGTACTTTCTATGGTCAAAAAAGTAAATGATGTATAATTGCATGCACATAACTGTAAACCAACCATAATTCTAACCATGTTTGTATTTGCGTATAATTACACTATAATAAAATAAAGAGTAACCATAAACTGTACTTGCAGATGATATAATATCAACAAAATAAGTCCACTTAATTGTACACTTTCATGGTGGTCATGATTTTTAATACACTGAAGTAGCCTGTACTGTTTCAATCAGCTCTAAATGTTTTAATAAGTTTCATAAATCACACAGAAGAGAATGAAGTAGGCTAATTACAGTATCAAACTGAATAAACATGTTAAGTGACAGTTTAAGCCAAGAGATGTATGCAAGATGTTTGTGAAGATTAAGGTGAGTCTGTGGGCCATGAGAGGCATTTCCTTTCGGGCCTCAAGAGAACAAATGCAGATGAAAGGTGAGGAAATGCCTTCTGCTGGTTTTATGGTTGCAAAGGCAATGTAAAGAGTGTAAGATTAACATGACAAATACACATGCCACACTCTTCACGTATTACAGTGACTCACTTTCTTGATCTGGTTAACTCAGGAATCACCTTGATGTGATTCTCTTTTTTCCCTCAGGTAGAGCACAACACTGAACTGAAGTTAAGAAAATCACGACTTCCCTCAGATCATGCGTAAGCTAACAATAACCTTACATTGTTTTAGAGGCAGGAAATCTCTACACTTGATGTCCTGAACAGATCAGGAAGGACGGGGATAAAACATCAGGTCATTATGTTTTTGGAAGAGAAGCAGTTGGTCTGCTCTATATTTAGGGCTGGATGTCAGACGGGCTTCAGGTTTGATAATTAAAATAACATCTGTGTCTCGTTTCAGACTGATATGCTTCCAACTGGTTCAGAATTCCAGCTTCTGGGCTTAGATGGTTGCTTCCACCACATCCTCAAAAGTGCAAAACAGAGTGGTGTCAAAAGTGTATTTCCAACAGATTAAAAGTAAATTTAAAAGAAAATGATAATCATAGAACAGTGGGTGGTGAGACACTGTTGTTTCTGTTTAACAAGAGGATTTTTATCAGAAGCATAGTTCCTTTTTCATAGTGATTTTACTAACAAACTTTGATTTAAGCAAAGTGTGTCAGTTACATGACATGCAATATCTATTTAATCTGTAAAGTTACTCAAAATAGTAATGATGTGTCATGCAGTGATTTGAATAAACTGTGTATGTGATGAGCATGTTTAAATTCCTGTTCCTGTTATATTCCAATACATCCTAGCAAATAAAATAAATGCATGGGATGCACTTAAAAATAAGCTTTTTTGTCCTAGGCAGTAAGAACCCATCTAGCCATGACCTACAGTAACAACACCTTTAGTAAAAAATCTAGTTCTAATGTTCTAATGTTAGAGCAAAAATGATGACATTTTAGTGGAATGTTAATACAGATCATGTGTTCAAGTAACACGTGTTAAACCATCAACACTGTAAACAAACTCTATATGCTGCAAAACAATGGGTGGAGCGAGCAATTATTGCAATCAAGACCAGATTCAATGGGGAAAGTATATACACCCACTGAAAGAAGAATGTTTATCTGTCCTCGTGCTTATCGTTTTGTCCCATCCATGTTTATTTGTTGCTCTTTCTTCCTTGAGTCATAGTGGAGAGTACCAGGCAATGTGCTTTGTCAGAGATTTTAGTGCAGATACAGGGAGATGATGTAAAATCCCATCTGAAATGCCACACACAGAAGCATGACAATGTACAAAAGGATTGCTGCTTAAAAGCCAGAAAAGGACACCCACAGGTCCTTGGATCATGTGCATGCAGTATGGACCTCCATGTGAAACGTGCATGAACTCACCCCTACTGGTCCACTGAACAATAAAAGAATCAAACAGCATTTGAAACACTGCATTCAGAGCGCTGGACAGAGAAGCTATCACCGACAATAGTTATCTGTTCTCCAAAAAATTGCATAGAAGCCAGTCTGGCCTACTTATAAATGCTCTCTGAATAAACGAGGCGAGGTTAGAGCTTCTTTGTATCTTTGTTTCTTGGAACCACATGAATTTGGAATTATTTTAGTCATAAACTGTATTTTATCAAGCTTTGGTGGCTGTTTATGCCTGCAGCTTGTTCATCTGATCTTTAACAGTGATGACAACATTCTTCCTAATAAAATCCACAGATGCCTTCTTGTGTGATGCTCTCTGCAAACACTCCTGTGGCAGAGCTGGCATGAATTTTGGGCTAACATGGTTTACGTGGCAATGTGAAAGTCCAAAATAGGATTCTGGTCTCTAAATCATAGTTCTCCATAAACAATTTGTGCTTATGTACTTCATATCTTTGAGAAAGTGCATACGTCGTGGCAAAAACAGCAGATTAAAGATTCAAATCTAGAGAACAGAGATTAAACTAGTGCAATCAATTAACCCAAATATCCATCAATCGTAACTTATCTGACAGTACGTGACCCCAAACCTTTATAATAAAAAAAAAAAAAACTATTTTCACTCATTTGCGTTTATATTTGTAAACTAAAAATGACTTTTCCCCCACTGTGCCAGGTTGTAAACTAATACATTTTGATGTTTGAATCAGTTACCTAGGTAGCACCATATGGCTTTTCTGACATAGTAAACTTGCTTTGTAGCCCACCTGGTACAGAATTGTTGAAATTTTGTCCTGTGAAACATGAGCAATTATAAATAAACACAAACTCTTGTAGCTAAAATGCAAGCTAAAATGGCATGATTTGTTTAGCAAATATTTTAATTTGATTGCTTTAGATTTATGGTGGTTTTGGTTTTTATAGGTGGTATGGTATATTCAAACGATAGAGCATCATTTAGCGTAATAAAATGTTGCCACATTCATCTGTTTTGGATAAAACTGAAAGCTTCTTTAGCACCACTGACTGAATATTTTAAGTGTACAAAATGTGCAAGAAGCCAAGTAATCTAACTTTGCAAAATGCACAAATATTCTTCCAGTGAGCCTGGATTGGAAAATTCTTCTTTTTTTGTATTCAATGTAATTTATGTGTAAAATATTTAAGTGAAAGTTTAAAAACCTTTCCCACCAGATTGACAAGTTATAGAAAATAAGATTGATATGTAAGTCCATGTTTAATTATTATTATATATCTTTTTACCTTTTTTTTATCTATTTAGACCTATTAGGCCCAAGAACTACTCTGAAAAACTACTGACCTGATTTTAGTTGGGGTCTGGTCAGAAGGGCTAAGAGGGTCTTGGGAGGGGGAGAGGAAATACATAAAATGTCCAGACAATCTGTTAAAGAGTCGGGACAAATGTTGAAAAGGCCTATAGAGACTCCAATGACAAATGTAACAAACTGTTCACTCCCACTATCTTTTTCTATGATTTATGACCTGGAGTGAAGTTGCTCCTGACCAGTCTAAACTTTTTACTGAATGTTTTGAGATCCACAGCTGCATAAACAAACCACCCAGAACAACACTAACGCCTAACAATTTTGATGATTCAGATACATGGTGAGAAACAGAAGTCCCAGTCTTTCAAAAAGAGAGGCCACCATGTCAAACAGATGTAAATTATACTTTTATTAGAGCACTTGAGACAAAATAAGAATGACCCCCAATATTTGCATGTTTAAGGCTCATTTATGACTTTCAAATAGAAATTTGCTTTGGTAGATTGGTATTATATTGGTACTATTGGTATGCTAAACATTGCAGGTTAGTATACCAAAATATTTCTGGATTCATGTTGTATGTTGCTTTTATTTTTGTCTGGTTGATTGACTGAAACCATCTTCCCTACAACTTTTGTTTATGTCTTCTTATGCTCACATTTTCTTGTGCCTTGGCCACAAGTGTTTCAGGGAAGAAGAACTTAGGCATCTTCTCTGAGTCATCCTTCATTTCTCATTGATTGACAGAGCAGATTGTTCTCTCAGGGATTATGGGCCAGTAATGCTGGCTGAGTCCCAGTTACCAAAACCAAATGATCCGCTATGGGTATTGCCCAGGCTCCAGCCCACATTCCTGCATAGAAAGCTTGGGATCTGGGACTCCCTTTTTGCAATGACTATTCCCCCTTGTCCCAGGATGAGGCAATCAGTATCTCAGACAGTGTGAAATAGACAGGATTTACTACAGCAAAAGAGAGCACATTCTGTCATGAGGGCACAGATTCAGATAACATTTTCAGAGATTACAGAGTAGATTCCATTCACCTGGTAGTGCCATGTGAAGCAGACTACTTCACAGAGTATTTACCCAGATTGGGAGTGGCTCCTAGATAGTTGAGTATGAGGATAAATCAATGCCATGATTATAACCACTTCACACATTTTCTGGGAATTGAACCCATGACCTTGGCATTGCTGGTGCAATATTTTACTATTTAAGCAAAATAAACACTGCTCTTGCCATTTTCTCATTATGAGCCATTAGCATCAGTGGCAAGGAAACACAGCAGTACTTCCATTAAGTCAGTATTAGTAAATACACCTCTGAGACAATCTTATAAGTGGACTAGGAGTAAACTTGATGCATTCTGTGGGCAGCAGATCAATAGGTTAAGAGCAAAAGGACGGTGTTTCCCCAGACCACCCAGAAAATAATACCCTTACAAGCTCATTAAACTGCATTTTACAAGTTGTGTGTGTGCGGTCAGATTGTTGAAATGAATGTTAAAAGTATACTTCACTGTCATAAAATCATGGTCAGCTGTAAAAAAAAATCTATTCTGTCCCAGGACCTGTGAACTTAAGCAATGGCCCTCTGAAAAGGCTGGCGCTTACTTAAAGGAAAAAGTATATAATAAAGGATGCATATTATACATTCATGAAACAGCTATGCCAAGTGCCATAATTGGACAAATTTCATAAAAGTCATACAAATTGTTCCCACAAGAGCAGTGGAAACTTTGTAAAGGGAAAGTGAAATCTTTACAAAGTTCTTGCAACATTTCACCAAAGCATTTTTGTGATTTTACTACATCTAACTTTTGCAAGCATTTGTACAGAGCCAAACCATCACATGCTGGGAGAAAATCTAGATCTAATGGTCATGAATGTACAGTTTGTTCCCACAACTTGTCCCTTGTTTTAGCTCAGTCATGGCCACTATCTAACTAAATTAAAATGAGGGAACAAGTTAATATGTCATGACCACGATGTACTTATTAAACATGGGAACAAATCAATAAAATGTGGACACTGATAATGAATGGAATCTTAATTCATGCAAGCAGTATAATTCTTTTTTTTTCTCAGCAATTTCTGAATTTTTTATTTACGATTTTACTTCACACGACTAAAAAATGTTTATTGGGGCTGCTTTGGCTGGAAAACGCAGCACATGCAAGTGCTTCTAATGGGATGAAAACAAATACAACTCTCAAAATGTTGAGGGTAGGGGAAAAGGAGGAGGGATTCAGCAAGATAAACAGTTGCAACTGTTGCTTCCTCTGCACTGGCATTCCATCCACCCTCTCGGGAGATGCTGGAACAGTCTGTTTTAGCGTAGGTGGAACAGCGTGTAAGCCTAGTGAGAGCTTTACCACTCACTCTCTCACACCCATCACTACATGTGCGGTTTGCAAGAATTAGACCGACAACTCACACACGAGACTCTCACGGGCAGACTCAAGGGACAGGGAAGGCTTGAGAGATATACACGGCACATAAGTAGCTTGAGGAATTTCTTTCACTGTCAGAGGGTGTGATAAGACTGATTACAGCACACAAACTGTGGTTTATTTTAATCATAAAGTATGCAGGGATGATGTGTGTATTTAAAGACATCAAAAGTTTTATAGTTCTTGAAGCCCAGGTATAATTTAGCTTACAGTTTTAGCATGTGAGCCGTTTACTGACCATGATCAGTGATGTATTTGGCACATGCGCAATACCTATTTGTTCTTCACTTTTGAGTGCTCAAATCTTGACACAGAATTGGTCTATGTGCAAACGATGTTATATTTACAAAATATATGCATGTAAAATTTACAGTAACACAGCTCCAAGTGAATGAAAACATCCTGCAAAGTTTTCAATCTATAAATGCACCATGTATAAAGTTATTGTCTCTCAAAAGAAAACCCGGTCAGCCGGCCAAAGGATTTAAACAGCGGATCACAAATTGAGCGGGACCGTCCTGAGCTTATTAGAATCATTGACGCTACTAAATTCTCCGTGAATAGCGGCCAAATACTCCCACATACTCACCCCTAAACGTCCAACCAATATTTATATCAGTTGCTCACTCTCTATATTTTAACTCTCAGAATTTTCCCGATGGATTTTAGTGCCCCACTCCATCCCTGATTTCAACATGAAACATTTTTCACATTGGTCTGAGTGAAAACGCAAATTCATTCTTTGCCACTAGGTGTCGCTTTTGGAGTGTTTAAAAGCTCACAAAAACTGCTTGAAATAAAATCGACCAATCCCCAGAAGAAGTTTGGAAAAATTAACCATTGAATGAATCGTTTGGGTGTTGTTGAGCAAATAAGGTAAACAAATAAATGCATATCATAAGAAAATTAAAGTGTTGTTTGACCTCGTATGTATGGCAACTTTTTGTTTGGGACTTCCAAATTCTAAACATTTTATAACCCATAATAAGGGAACTTTAAAATAGTCCATGTTACATCAGTGGTTAAATAATGTTATAAAGCTAAAAGAATACTTTTTGTGTGCAAAGAACACAAAAACAACAACTTAATTCAATATTTTCTTCTGTTCTGTGTAAATGTAAATGTGAAATATATATACATTTGGATAACAATATCACTGATCAAGATTGGTGCAAAGAAATGTAAATATGTCCTTGGATTTATCTTTTGGGGTCTACTGAGTGCATGATGTGGTTTTGGCTTTTGGCAGTGGTTTTGATTGTGAAGTTCACTTATAGACTACACTACAATCAGATAGGTTTACTGGGTTCACCTTCATTTACTTTGGCCGTTTCTGCACTGCATTCAAGTGGAGAATCTGATCTGTGCTACCACCCTAATGAAGTGAGTTAACTACAGGAAGTGCACTAGGGGCAGTCCCACTAATCTGATATCAGCTGGAGACACGTGAGACCATGCTAACCTTATGAGATTTACAATTGATAAAAAAGCTTGGAAAAACGTAGGGTTCAACTGAAAATCATCTGCATCACCAGCCTTTTGTTAATGTATAAATATACAGTGGGTACGGAAAGTGTTCAGACCACCTTAAATTTTTCACTCTTTGTTATATTGCAGCCATTTACTAAACTCATTTAAGTTCATTTTGAGTTCACACAGCACCCCATATTGAGAGAAAAACTGAATTGTTGACATTTTGAAGATTTATTAAAAAAGAAAAACTGAAATATCACATGATCCTGTGTGCTGTGACACTCATATATTTAACTCAGGTGCTGATTTCTTCTAATTATCCTTGAGATGGTTCTACACCTTCATTTGAGTTCAGCTGTGTTTGATTATACTGAGTGGACTTGATTAGGAAAGCCACACACCTGTCTATATAAGACCTAACAGCTCACAATGCATGTCAAAGCAAATGAGAATCATGAGGTCAAAGGAACTGCCTGAAGAACTCAGATACAGAATCATGGCAAGGCACAGATCTGGCCATGGTTACAAAAAAAATGTTTTGCTGCACTAAAAGGTTCCTCCCCTTGGCCTCCATAATCCCAAAGACATTTGGGACGACCAGAACCCTTCCTAGAGCTGGCCATCCGGCCAAACTGAGCTATCGGGGGAGAAGAGCCATGGAATTTGCTAAAAAACACCTGAAGGACTCCAAGATGGTAATAAATCAGATTCTCTGGTCTGATGAGACCAAGATAGAACTTTTTGGCCTTAATTCTAAGCGACATGTGTGGAAAAAAACAGGCAGTCCAGTCCAATACAGTCCCAACCATGAAGCATGGTGGTGCCAACATCATGCTGTGGGGTGTTTTTCAGCTGCAGGGACAGGACGGGACTGGCTGCAATCGAGGGAAAGATGAATGCGGCCAAGTACAGGGATATCCTGGACCAAAACCTTCTCCAGAGTGCTCAGGACCTCAGACTGGGCCGAAGGTTTACTTTCCAACAACACAATTACCCTAATCACACAGCTGAAATAATGAAGGAGTGGCAACAACTCTGTGACTGTTATTGAATGGCCTAGTCAGAGCCCTGACTTAAACCCAAGTGAACATCTCTGGAGAGATCTAAAAATGGCTGTCCACCAACGTTTACCATCCAACCTGACAGAACTAGAGAGGATCTGCAAGGAGAAATGGCAGAGGATCCCTAAATCCAGGTGTGAAAAACGTGTTGCATCAAGACTCATGGCTGTATTAGTTTAAAAGGGTTCTTCTACTAAATACTGAGCAAAGGGTCTGAATACATAGGACCATGTGATTCTTCAGTTTTTCTCTTTTTTTTGTAAATGCAAAAATGTCAACAATTCTATGTTTTTCTGTCAATATGGGGTGCTGTGTGTACATTCATGAGGGGGAAAAAAGTAAATTATTTAACAACTTAAATTATTTAGCAAATGGCAGCAATATAACAAAGAGTGAAAATTTTAAGGGGGTCTGAGTACTTCCGGTACCCACTGTAGATGTAGGAAGAAGGTTGCATGTGCTGCTGAAATAAACAGACAAGCATAGACAATATAAACAAACATTTGTTTGTTAGTATGCTTCACCCCTTCTATTTGCAAAAAACTGCTGAGTGATGTTTAGTCATCATAAACTTCTTTTAACAAATATTTAGAGATCTCTCAAGAGAGAAAACAAACACGTGATTTATGCTGGACCACACATACTGTACAACTAACACTGCAAAAATTTAGAGTGGATTTTGCAATACTCCTTTTTCATTTCTATCCTATCCATTTAACCTAACAGTCTGTGTAAACTGATTGAGTTCAAGATGTTTTCCCTTTACAGGATTCCCATGACTTTTCCAGTTGTTTGTAATTTTTTTTTTTTTTTTGAGAGAGAGAGATTGTACTTAATTATTTAACATATTTTAAGAAAAAAATACAATGTTTTATTAACTTCCAGATGTTTCCAATGAGCATGGTATCCCCGTCTCCAAAACAAGCCAACAACAACAAATGGTTCCACCTTTTGGTGCTTGCCACACACAATACAGAGCAAAAACATTATTGTTCTCAGGGTTATTGTTGTTGTAGTTGTTTAAACAGCATTCACAAACCTGATTTTTACACCACTTACAAATGGCATCAACTACAAACTAAGGCTGAGGTGACAGAGAGAGGCAGCTGTGGGTGGCATATGATTGGTGTTTCACTAAGAACTGCTGAGAGATTACAGATTTAGTGCCAATACCTGGAGTATACAGCTGTCACAAACTAGTTTAAATCAAACTAGTATGCAATGTGATAATCCATTAACAAATTCCACTGGAATACATGTACTGGTATTTTGGGGGCATTTTAAGTAAACAGTTAGGCTTCATACAGATATACTCCTGCAAATATCTGCAGTATCAGTGATAGTTTATTAATCCAACATTTGTGCCTGTATGCATTCAGAAATTCCACATAATCACCAGATGTAATGGCTTTGTGAATTCATCATCGTCACAACAATAAATCATCCTGCTAGGTCTTATCGCCCAGACACCTGTCACTTCCTGAATCCTCGCTTCGCACGTCCTTCACGCTGAGATACATCCACAGGAACTTCCCCAATAAAAACACATGTCCAGTAGCTCCCTCAAAAATGTATACATCTTAATCATAATACAACTACGTACTTTGGTTTGTATGAATAGTTTAGTGTAACTCATTCATTGGTTATACAGATTTTTTTAGATGAGCAGTAAAATGCCTTTAAAGTGCTCCTATTATGCCTTTTCAAATATGATCTTTCATGCAGTGTGTCCTGTAGCTGTATGTGAACATAAACTATCTGCAAAGTTGTGACACTGACACACGATAAATTAAGTTTTTGTCTTTCAAAAAAAGAGTCGGCTCACATTTGCCTAAACGAGTCGTCAGCAATTTTAATCTTTTACGGATCCACGTCACTAAGTAACATATTTGCATAATGTCCGCCCACGTTCTACATCGCGAACAACTTGCCCCGCCCACAAACAGTACAATTTCCATGATCACATCATGTCAAGAAGATGCTGTATCCTGCGCTGTCGTTCAGTTATTGCAATGGGCGTTTCGTGTTCCCAACCCACGCTGTAGCGGTAGACCAATCATAAAGGACTGACCAATCACAGCAGTGAGGGCTCACGGGGAGGAGGGGTTTAGACTGACTGATTCTTCGAACTGCTTCACACTAGTCGTTTACCAATCATTTAGAAATGGGGTAAAATTAAATCTATTTTTGGAGAAACCTAAAGTGTTTTTTGACCTTGCATACATGTAAACCTGTTTTAAGAGACTCATGAAGCAATATCAGCAACCTTTATAATGGCATAATAGGAGCACTTTGACAAAGTCCAGATGTTTAAGAATAAGTTTCCAAAAGTTTGTGTTAACTGTAGCAGGGTGCACACAAGCGTACAACACACAGAGGCCAAGTTCGTCCTCTGTTTCCCACAGTCTAGCCAAAGAAAAATTTTGATTCAGACAAACATGGTTTCCTGAAACAGAGACTCACTGCTGAGGTGAGACAGAGTGACACATTCTGCTTGTATTTTATAGCACAACAGTGAAATACTTTCAAAATTCCTCATTTTAGGACAGATTTTCCATAAGTGGCACAAACAGATCAAATGCATTCACATCTTATTGAATATTTATGTAATTATGTTGCGCTGAACTGCACATATTTTTATTATTATTATTATTATTATTTGAATAGCATAGCTGGAACTCTGTTTTATTTTATTTATTTTATTAATAGCATTAATGGAACCCAATTTTATTTGATTAACTTTTTTCTTCAGTCACTTGTTTTATTGGTTTTGTCATTATTTAATCTAAAACAATCATGCCAATATAGTGAACAATATATAGAACTAGAGGGTGGGGCAGGGTTGAACGAGTAAAACAACCCTCAGACGAGACCAGGCAAGAGGAGTGGCAAATATAAACTGTATAGAAAACCCACTGTACAAATTCACTTTATGACAATATATCAAGATACTAAGGCATCATACAAGATATACAGAAAAAAAAATCTCCTCAAATTCAAAACAATCTGTATCAAACTAATAAAACCAGCAAAAGCACATGAATCTACCAAACGGTTAAACTATAAATTGTGTGACTATAGGATAAATAATGTCTTTGACAACTAGGCTATGTAAGAAAGAGCAGGGTTCATATCTTTCTGTTTGTTTAATTGCATTTGTTTTGCTATTTCAAACGACAGATTTGCACTTAAGTTATATACCAGCCTCTAACTTCGAGAAGTGGACATATTCTCAAGTGAAGTCTAAAGTGGAACTTGAGCGCAAGCAAGTCGCGCACAAGCTATACGCACTTCTCTGTGCGCCCGACCTAAGACATAACGGAACTCCTTATTCCCAAACCTACTAACAAAACACATATACCTTAACATAACTTAGTTCCTAGTTGGACTTACCTTAGCTGTACTCTTGTCTATGCTCAAAGAGAGTGCGAGAAGAAACACGGTGACACATGGAAGCCGCATCTTCGCACCTAGGAATAATGTCCAAAAGGACACGCTTCTGACGGATTCTTCTCCGTTTCAAGCAATTCTTATCTCTCTTCTTCCCGAGCTTGAACTATACGTTTGTCTGCATCTTTGCTCTAAACGTTATGTAGCTGTAGTTGAAAGTAACTTCTTGTAGAAGAGCCCACCACACCCCCTGTCACGACCACCCATCATTACGCACCAACACGACCCTGTTTAGAACAACTATCACTCGCATTTCAGCATTGTTAGGAGAAGTTTAAGTCTTGGAGATCAGTAATTCCCTTAAAACAGCTTTGGCAAGGTGGATTTTAGGCGAAACGCATCTGGATTGAGCGCGTGCGACTGGAGCGTGCGAGATCGAGGTAAACTTCTGCCGTCCCTTCATATTCAATAATGGACAAGACTTGACTTATGTGTGAATGTGTGCTGTTGTAACTAAAAGCGTTTAAATAACAAGAAAATATATTGATTGACGTTAGTTAGATTGACGTTAGTCGACACAGTAGCTGTGTTTTTGGAACATGTTCTCTAGTTTCTTAGCAAGTCTGTAAAGCTTACCTAAAATACGATTAGCTACTATTAGTTTGAACACCTTGAGTTGGTATGCTTGCTACTGGTCCACCATGGTCTTTAAGCTAAGGACAGGTTGGACTAGATGGAAAACAGCTAGCATGTTCCAGAAAACAACTGATGGATCTATGAGCAAGGAACATGAGATCTACAAATTACCAGTACATATGTTTTGAGTATGAACTAACTGTTCGGATAGGTTTAGAACAGTGAGAATGAACTTGTAACTTTCAGATCATAAATCTGTAACTTTCAGATCATTGAGTATGCAGTAACAGTACACTGGAATTGGGCAGAAGGAGAGATTTCATCTGTTTTCTAGATCGCATGGAGGGTGAGAAGCATCTTCCACAGTTGAACACATTAAGGTAAAATATTTTGTTTCTTTGTGTTGTAGAAGCATGTTTTTTACCTTTGCACACATATTCATTCAATCTTTTTTATATTGCAGGTGTTTTCTGTTGTGTCTTGCAGTCCTTATCCTGACGACAGAGGTCAATGCAGTAAGTGTGTTTTTAATTTCGCTATAGGAAGTGGGCAAGATTAAGTCTAGATTGTGGTGTCGTATTTGAGTCTCATTTAGATGCCCCTCAGATGAGTGGGAGTGTCCTTGTTCGTATTGCAAGTTTCTCATGTGCAATTCGCAAATGTTTTGCATTTT
>JAUMHI010000048.1:4253001-4263735 GCA_032359435.1 Enteromius unitaeniatus | reverse complement strand
TTCATGAGCTGTATGCCAAAATCATCAATATTAAAACTATAAAAGGCTTAAAACTACTTCAGTTGTGTGTAATGAATCGAAAATATACGAAAGTCTAATGTTTATCAGTAAATTACAGAAAATATTGAACTTTATCACAATATGCAAATGTTTTTAAAAGGACCTGTATATGCTATGTAGAATGAGGCATTTATAGCTGCACTTGTAAACTGCTTACTAATGAATATTAATGTTGGTTTTCTCTCTTGGACTCCGGTCTCGAGTACAATTTTTAAAAGACTGTGACTTGTCATGGACATTTTTACTCTGACTTGACTCAGACTCAAACCTTTCGGAGAATGTTCTGAGTCCAACCGAATACAGGGAGTGTTTAAGGAAATATCACTGACGATTCTTTTGATTCTTTAACACAATATTCAGTATTTGCTTGTGCTTTAAATTGTCTTTTCTAGATTTAAGATTAAAACAAGGTTAAGATACTGACATAATACTGGTTTATAAAAGACAAATTGAGTATTTCCTAATGCTTAGCTAATGATTCATAGCTATCAGTCCAAAGATGAAAACAACATGTTACCCAAAGTGACATAAACATTTCCTGATAGAAGAAGAAGAAACCTGATATTTCCAGCTTAAGAGGTGTTTGCTTTTATAAACCAGGGTTCGGAATCCCAGGGGCATGTCTGTTAGGATATGAAAGGTAAAGGGTCTGTAATGTTATTGATTATCCGGTTGAAGTGGTTTAGTTCTTCCCAGAGTCTCATTCTACTACTTTCTACATACTTGCATCACAGCTGGATCTTGTCTGCGCTCATGTGCCGAGCCTCAGTGGGCTCATTCCTGAATCTTGAGGCAACGGGGCAGGTGCCTCTGGGTACAAGCGCCTTCTCAAAAAGTGGGGGGGCCTAGCCAGACCTCCCACCACACGTGAATCGCAGACTTCTCATTCACTCACATAGACATGAAACTGTGTAAACAAATGGCATCTGGAAAACAAAATGAAGCAAAACCAATGAGAGGAAAATATTTCAGCCGCAGTCTCAGTGTTTACATGCTGCATTGTTTACTGTAATATCTTTTATGTCTTGTTTCTTCAGCTCTGGATTGAAATACTTGATGCAGTGTGAGGCACGTGCGGCAACACGTGGTTCAGAGACCAAAGGATGATGTGTCTGGACCAATTACAGCCAAATCTAAACACATTAAAAGTATAATAAACACAGGATCCCAGTGTAGCTGATATGTGCAGTATGCATCCTCTGAGCCCAAGCCAGTTATCAGGAGAATGTCAAATGATTTATTATGGCTGGAGAGTGTCATGGAGATATTTTCATCTTCTTTCTTTCTTTCTTTCTTTCTTTCCTTTAAAAAGAAACATTTTAAATAGTACTGTTGACACGTGGTTCCCCAAACACAGTCTACAGATGTTAGTTTGTGTGTTGATGCTGCTGTCTTTAATTTAGGGTCAGTTTAGTTGTGCACCTACTGCTTGTCCCAGGCTCTGTCCCTCCAGGATGTTGTTTTAAAGACCAGGTCCAAGAGAAACGGAGTGCATCACTGGGATGCTTAACTCGACTAGTCTTTGTGTTTTAACCTGAAATATCAAATTAAATTAGATATAATTGGCAAATTCCAAACCAAAGTGGTTTATCTTTTTATATCTTTGTTAACACATGGGTTTAGTTTGCAGTCGGCTGTAGTCTGTGCGGTGTGTTCGAGCGCAGCTTATTTGTCTGATGCTGCCAATGTGCGGAAACAACACTGTTGGCTTTTGTCACCTCTAGTTGATTGGCGTCGGCTTGGTGTGTCCCGGCATTTACATAGCAAGTGTGCTCATGGGCTCAAATGATTGACTGATGTGTCATACTCATTTAAAGATAATTGTTTTTTTTGTTTTTTTTCTCACATGTGCATTATTTGTTAGCTCTGGGTTCTGAGGTTAAGAGAAGGTGTTTGAAAATGGACCAAGGGGATTTGGTTCAGTTTTAGCGGTTGAACACCTCTTTATTTAGTCACCTATTTAAGAAAAGGCAGCTGTTTTCAGCTCCATTGTAAGTGCCAATATACATAAACATAGAATATGGTCACTTAAACCACACAGAATAATGTGTTGTTGCATTCCAAAACTGCAATTTTATGAAGTGGCATTGATCTGATTTTGCTTGGCAGGATTTAAATGCTAAAATAATCAATGATTTTAAAATGAAGGTATAGTAATAATTTGTACAGTCTGTGTAGAGCATGTCCATAGACTTTTATAAGAAACCTGGGTGAATCAGAGCTAAACTGAGACTTCAGAAAACTAACTTTGACACCAGTTTGGTAAAATAAATATAAAAATGGCAGAAAAGTGAAATTAGTTTTGAGAAAAGGTCTTGAATCATTTGTTTGCTGTTGACACTTGGTTTAATAATTTGTATTTAACGCATTTGTAACATTTATATTGTGGCAAAAATGTCCAAATACTTTTTGGCCCATTATACGTTTTGCTTAAACATGGTTTAAGACAAGGATGACACTTACAATTTTGACATTATCAGACACCCATTTAGAGCCTCTCTCTGTATCCATCTCTCCACCATCCTGTTTAGATTCCTGCCTTCCTTAAGGGAGCTATCTTTTACTAAACCAACAGAATGAACCATGGCAACCGCTCTAGTCCTTTAGCCCAGTCAGCAACACTGTGTAAATACTCTGGGAAAAAACAGCACCAGTGAAAGAAGGGACCCGGGATATATGTGCTGCATCTGTGTGAAGCAACCCTAGAGCCTCGTGTATTTGGACAATCACTTTTCCCAAGGACCGGAGATATTTCATTGTGAAGATTAGTCATAGACTAAATAAAATCAGCTCCAGTGGGAGATTTAATGAACTGCAACCCCCAACTGGGACACAGTCCCCAAATATAACTCCAGAGGAACATTAAACATGTAGTGACATGAAGCAACTGTAGTGTTTAACACAGAATGCATTAATACATTATCTCTATGTCAGAATACCATATATGGAAGTTTTGCCCTAGCTCTTATTCGAAAATAAGATATTACGCATTGTTATAGCGTAAATGATATTAGAAGAGTCAAGTTTTAAATAGGAAAAATATCTAAACTCTTTGGTTATTTTTGAGAGTGATGCTAATGGTCTAATCAGATTCAGTGATCTATGCTGAGCTACAGCTAAAAGTGTTATCGAATGGATTTAAATGCAGGAAATACAGTTCCTTTAACACATAATAACACATAAACATAACATTAAAAGCAAGTATCACTAACTGTTAAATACTTATTTAAATAATTATTATCATATCTAATGTTTTGTTAGATTTTTGTATTTATATTTGTACTTTTTCACTGTATTAAAAAAAACTGCTCTCAGTACTGATCAATCAAACACGATAAATGTTCTGATAAAAGAACTGTCTGCAAGCTGTAGTCTGTGGTATACGTTAAATAAAAATTTAAGTCACAAGGTTCAGTTCAGTCTATGACCCATCATGACACTACCTTTGCCCCTTAAACTTTGGCCTAAAGCTTTGAAGAGACTCAATTGGAATCAGATCCAGTAAGATTTTCCCACAGTGACCTGTACATTCTGTACAGAATGTTTATTTGTTTGTGTTTTAAAGGGGAAAAGTCATGTTTTTGGCTGTATTTCCCATATTTTTTTATTAGAGGGCCTTCCTGAATTCTCCCGATGGAGATCAAGCACCCTGACCAAATTGATATTTATGGTCTTTTTGCACAACAGCCATTAGATGCTTTCCATTTCTGTTTAGTTTAAAAAAAAAAAAAAAGTAATACAAGTAGCCCTCTGAATGACACATAAACAGCATCAGTGCATTGTGAATTCAGAAAGTCGTGGGAACAGAGTTTTAATTGACTGGTTTTATTTTACTACTTAGTGGACTTAGTGGACCCCTGGAGAGCCCAGCATTACTGTATATGGATCTGAGTGTGTGTATAATTATGTACAGTTGTTGTCATGGCATTAACGATGCACATATAAACATAGATGAAAATAGAGGTCTGGACTTCCTCACACTCCTTTTCTCCAGCTCAGTCTCTATTTCTTTCTCTCTCTCTCTCTTTCTCTCTTTCAGTCTGTCTTTGTGTCTGTGTTTACTGGCACCCATTTGGATAAGTTGAGAGAATGAAGCTCACATTTACCTTTTAAAGCCAAAGACAGTGTCCCTGGCAGAGCTCTGGGTAGGTGCAGACAGCTGAGCTCTCTCTTAAATTCAGATCTTCATGAACTGTATCTCTTTCATCATGCTGAAATATTTTCTACCCTCAGCCAAAACATCTAAGCGAAGAATTGGACCTGATTCGCTGAGTCACTTAGACATCTACTCATTGTTGTGACATCGCTAGCATGTTTCACATTACGTGAGTTGGCCACTGTTTACTTAGTACAGATCTGCACATCACCAATGACGTTATTCCGTATTAATTGTCTCTCTGTGTAGATATCAGTTCTTAGTATCCAAATGACACAAGACTGACTGAGATGTCAAACAAACAAATAGAAATTTAAACAACAGTTCTAAGTCATTATACAGTCATTGCGTAATGCATCTTGGATTTGCATCTTGTAAGTGCCAAGTCTTCTGGCATCGCTCTCCTTCTTGCATAAATACATCCATAGTTGTTCCTTCCCAATGATGGAAATCTGCGAAGGTTGATGAGAGATACTTAGTAATGGTTTAGACCTCACACTGCCCATGTTCACTCCAGCCATGCAATACTGCTTCTGTATATACGATATATATATATATATATATAGAGAGAGAGAGAGAGAGAGAGTTAGTTTTTTGACTGTATAGTCTGCATGAAATCAAAATTCACTATAATTATTTTGTTAGCTCACATTGCTATTTTGCCTTTATACTCTTAAAAATCCAAATCTGAAAATGACGTGTCTTCTCTGGTGACATTAGTTTAACTGCTTGGGCATGACATCCTTGACCACGCCCCTCTAACTGTCTGTGTTCATTTCTGAATTAAACGCCTACTTTACTACATCCAATCAATTAGCAGCAGAAGGGAAAAGCCACGCCCTTTATTTTCCTCATTCAGTATTTTGTTTCTTTCGGAAGTGAGTCACAATACAAAAGTAAAATCAGTCAAGCTTCAGGTTCAAGTATATATGCAAAAATTTAGACTCAATGTGCAATGGCCTTTGATGGTCGACCTAACATTGGTAGATGCACCCTCATGTTATTAAATTATTACAAATTATTCACACAGTGGCAGTAAATTATTCATAATTTATTCATTCTCCCTATTTTTTTTTTATCAACTCAATAACCTACTGCAGTTCTTACATTAATCCAAGTTTATGGAAACTCACTGTAATATAATTTTTAATTAATGTTAAATTGTTGATTTTTTTTTTCTTTGATAAATCATAGCAACGACTTTTGGCAGGATTTAATGGATTTTGGATATATTTATACTATCTTTACAGAAGCAGCATGGAGAAATACTTCAGAAACATGCACGGCGAGGCTGGAATAAACAAAAGTCAGTGTCGTATCAGAGCCGAACGGCACAGCAAGCATGCAGTTAAAATTTTCTAAGCGTTAATGGCAGGGAAAGCCATTTAAACTCTTGAACAGACACATATTAATTGTTTCTTGGAGGTTATAATACACTGAAGAATAATCATATGGCTTTTTACGTAAGCCATGTGACCTGTAAATGCGAAAAAAACATTTCCATTATAGTTTCCATTTGCGAAATACTCATTTTTCGAATTGCCTGAAAAACCACTTCATGCGGGCATAACAACTTTTTTGCAATATATGGGATTTTTTTGCGAAATTGACACATTTCCATTAGGTGTATTTTCAATTCGCAATTGAAATCTGCGCATTTTGAAGTGTAAATATTGGTTCAGTCCATGTTATCAAAATCGTACTTCAGTCAGACAACGAAAGTTAGCATCCTAATTTTAGGTGTTTCTTCTCTGGTGTCTGAAGATTTGGTTTCCCAGCAAGTAGTTCAGCTTATAGCAAAAACTACATTTTTTGAGTGAACATTACACAGCATCCAACCCAACCCTGTGAGACCCTCCGCACCTGCTCGAGTGATTCATCTCCAGAGCATGATGATGATGTCACATGTAATCTCATGATGGGTAGTATATTTCTTTTGCAGTTAATGCTTTTCTGGTGCTGCCTTAGAGAATTTGTAAAAACAAAGAGCGAGGGTAAACACCTGGAGTGCCGTCTCATTCTCTTGTACTGTAATCAGGAAAAGTGACTCATCTAGCCCTTGTCTGTTGCAGATGTTCTTAGTATAAAAATATGCTAGCATGTTAGCCAGTTAGTCGTCCTTGGTTGATTCTAAAAGAATATTTTGGTTTAATATAAAAAACCAAATGGTATTTCTGTCTTCATGCTGGCTGCAGTAATGTAATGCACTTTTTAAATAAAAGTCTGTGGGTCAAGGCAATGACAAAAATGTTTTCCTGTTGCAAGTATAATGTAATGTGAATATAAGGAGGAAGCACCACTCCACTGAGGTTTTAGGCCTCAGAGAGCTCTTATGACTAACATGATCCAGGCGTGGGGCTGGATCTGCTCACTACTGCTTGGATTTCTGCCTTAGAACATAATATTACACAGTTATACAAGTGGGTGAGGAAACTCAACATTATCATGGATTGTTGATGGATGTCAAAAATCTGTGGAAAAATCCACTAACAATTTTCTTCGAACACTCTAATTTTGTGTTCCCATAAGAAAATGACAGCATAGAGATTTGAAGGAAAAAAGGAGGAATAAAGGTATCTTTGAATGGCTTTTTTCTTTGAGCTCTTTGTCAACCTACAAATGGGACTGGCTTCTATGATCAGATGAAATTGGCTTTTTAGCAGCAATCACTCAAGATGGGTTTGGTGAACACAGGGATAAAAAGTACTCCATGTGTACAATAAAGTATACTTCTGTATTTTTGATGTGTGGCCTATATTTCAGCTGGAGGGCCTGGACATCTTGTTTAGACACATGGCATTGTGGATTCTGTAAAATAGCAGCAGATTGGGTCTTCCATTGGGACAATAACCCAAACACAAACATCAAAATAAACATAAGAATTAGTCCCTGAGCACAAAATGAACTTGGAATGGCTGTCCCAGTCCTCTGACCTGAACCCTGCAGAAAATGAGTAAGGTGAACTAAAGAGGAGAAGCACCAACAGTGGTCTCTTTTCTCTTATCAGGTGTTCTCCAAACTCTTTAGGCATTACAGGAGAGCATTACTTACCCTAACTCAGAGCTGTTATCTTGGGAAAAGACATAGCAATAATTGGGTTCCAATAAAGACTAACATTTATTGGAGAAAAACATTTATTTAATTATGAGTTTTTCTCCCCATTTTCAATTATTTTGCTTCAATGATAGGATAGAATTTTGTGAATTTATTGAATAAATGATCAAAAGGATAAACAGTGCAGATTTACCGTTTGTGATTTTTGCTGCCTGCCATTGTTACCTCTGCCTGGATCCCGACTCTGTTTGTGGATTATCTGTGAAGCACCAATTTGCCATTGTTGATTCCTGTGGTCTGTGTGAATCACTTAATAAAGCCTTGCAAATGGATCCACTCTACTCCGAGCCTATGTTACAATTACATGCTTTGTTACTGAATAAAATAAATAAATAAATAAAGATCCCAAACTTTTTCATAGTATATAGAGAGAAGGATAAAACTACTGTCTACTGTTTATTTCCTCACATATATCACAACTAAGAACATCATTTGTTTTTAGTCCTTTGTAAAAATCTGCTTTAAATTTACTGCAATGGGCCTGTAAAGTCTAGATTCATATTTCATACTATGAGGAGCAGAGCAGAAGAAAGGCCCAGGGCATTATGAGGGACAGCTCACATGGTCTACACCACCAGATCCAGCTGTTTTCTCTTTTGCATGACTACATGTACCACAATGCTGTACTAACTGGTATAGTGCATCATTCATATTAGAGGCCACAGCACTGAAGATGAAAGCTCTGAGTGTAATTATCAGTGCAACCCACTTTTTATTGTGCCTTATATATATATATATATATATAAGGCTTATATATATTTTAAAACAAGGAATACAGGCAGTGGGCTATAAGAAAAAAAACTATTATCATTTAAAAAAAAGTTTGTTTCCATGCTGCCTTTAATCGACTTAAAGGTTTAAAGTTAAGGTTTAAGTGACACCTTGAGGCATTTTAATAATTTCAGCAACTTGAATTTAAGTTATTTGGTAACACTTTGTGGCCGCTGGTCCACCTTAGACAAACTGACGATTAGAAACTTTGTAAATATATGTCACCTTACTCTACTCACCCTAAATCTACCCTAACAGACTACTCTTAGAGTTAGTAGACATGTAGTTGCAAATTTATGAGAGATAGTTGACGTCAATCATTCTATCAATCACTATTATTTATATAGTGATTTTAACAATACAGATTGTAGCAAAGCACTGAACATTATGCAATATTAGAATAGAGTGATGGTAATGTATAATGACTAGATTAGAGTCATATAATAATTGTTAGAAATCAGGTGTCCCCAACTAAGCAAGCCAGAGGCGACAGCGCCAAGGAACCAAAACCCCATCCGTGAGAGAATGGGGAAAAAAACCTTGGGAAAAACCAAGCTTAGCTGGGGCTAGATCTCCTCTGGCCGGACGCCCAGCATCTAATTTCCAGTTTAATTTTATGCGCAGATTGTGCAAAGGACTTAGAGTTTGTGTGTGTGCATGTAGTTACAATGTAGTTACAAAGTTAGTTATAGCTAGTAGAATGTCTATAGTGGACAAAAATATAGAGTTAGAATAACCAGTTATCTAACACTAAATGTTAAGACATGGTTGTCAGTTTCAACAATCACATTTTATGATGTGTTAATGCTCAAATATCCAATAAAATGCAATTTCTACTTGGCTGAAAGGTCAAGGATTCAACTATTCTTTTAAACAAATATATGTTGTCTGTAAGCCAGTATCATTCTGCTATGAATTGTCTTTAGTTACAGACACATTAAAGGAATAGTTCACCCAAAAATTAAAATAATGCCATAAACTACTCACCTAAGCGTATATTCTTCTTTCTGATGAACACAGTTTCACAGAGATTTTTATTTTTTTTATTAGTTATCCTGGCTCTTCCAAGCATGGTAATGCTGGTGGATAGTGGTTTTTATTTTGAAGCTATCGTATTGAAGGTTATCACATGTCCTTTAAAGCAGATCGATGGGTTTTTATAACAAAAATATTTCAAATTTTAAAATTATAACGTAAATAACTAGCTTCCGGTTATTTTCCGCTAGAGCAATGAGTTCTGACTTTGTGACTGACCTATAATTCAACGTACGACGTAAGTTGCGTAATACGTCCATTCATAGATCAGCTTCAAAATAGTGGCCACTATCCACCAGCATTACCAAGCTTGGAAGAGCCTTGGAGAACTATTCCTTTAACGTAAATGACTGCCCCTAAATGTACTGCTTTCGCACCTTCGCAACTCTTCCGTGTCTCCTGTTTTTTTCCTGTAGATTTTTGTGGGATGAGGTAATGGAGGAGCTGAGGAGACATTACTGTCATTCAGTGAAGGGGGAGAGGGGTAGTTACATAGAAAGATGGGTATATGGAAAGTACAAGAAGGATTGTTAAGTCCGACACTGTCAGTAGAATTAGAATTTAAACTATTTTATCTTTGAGGGACATGTAGTAAAATGAAATGAGCGAAAAGCAAAAGGCAGGAGATTAGGGCAGAGAGGAAGCGATGGTGTGAGGCAGGAGCAGAGGGTGAGAGAAACAGGAAATGACCTGTACACTTTATAGCTCCACTCTGAACTGGAGAACCCTGGGAGAGTTTAACTCTCACCTGGCACACCCAGAACCTGTCAGTGACTTAAACTAATGGCTAATCGCTCATTTCCTCTGCACACAAATGCATACTTACAGCGATGTCTGTTTGTGTTTTCTAAATGCATTACAGGCTGCAGTCTCCACTTCCTTCATTTTAGACTTACTGCATTCCTGAATTAGGCTTTTGCCCTAATTACACTATTAGTTTTTAGACTTGTTGTTGCCATGTTTCTGATTCTTTCTTCTGTGCAAAAAACATCAGCACTAATAATAATAACATTAATTTAAAGAATAATCTCTGTCTTATATAATGAATGTGAATGGGGACTGGAGCTGTAAGCTTTAAAAAAAATTAAAAAAAATAAACTAGAAAAAATGTAGTCCTTACAAATTGTGCATTATATTCCAAATCTTCTGAAGCCATACAATAGTTTTTGTTACAGACATTCAGTTTAGGCTGTTCATCACTCAAAGAAAAGTATGTATGGAAAAGTATGTTGTATGTTGTTTCTTGTATAAAAAAAATTCAGACTTTATTTTAAGGTCCAATTCTTGTCATTAGCAAACCATTAACTACAACTTTTGCCTCAATAAACTCATTCATTAAATGCTCATTAATAGTTGTTTAGGTAGTTGTTAAGTTTTGCTATTTGGTAGGGAGTAGGGATGTAGAATATGGCCATGCAAAATGTGTACTTTATAAGTACAGGATAATGTACAGCCAGCCACTGTACAGCGATGGCGGAGTGATATAATTACTAATGGTCAAGATGATGCGTAGTACCCAAATGAGCCTGTGTTATTAGTTTTACTGGTTGTTATCTGGGAATAACAAACTTTGGAATGTGGCGACTGACCAATCAGAA
>JAUMHI010000048.1:4234691-4247866 GCA_032359435.1 Enteromius unitaeniatus | reverse complement strand
TCTAGTGATTATCGTCGTCTTGACTACAGAGACCGTCTCTGCATTTGATAAATAAAATTTAATACTCGTCATTATACTTTACCATTACTCTGTTCTACTTGATAATGTTCAGTGCTTTTCTACAATCTGTATTGTTAATAGCGCTATATAAATAAAATAGACTTGACTTGACTTAATAAATAAGTCAATTTCTTAAAACTAATAATTGGAATAAAAAAGCCATCTGTCCAGTAATATAGTTGAAATACCATGAATAATTTTTCTTTGTTTTGGATTTATTTGTCCAATATGGCTCACTGAAGGTAAAACAGAATATGCTGATCATGTCTTTGTTGTTGATCTCTCATCAGGGCCATCCTGGGCCGCCTGGGCCTCGTGGAAAACCAGGAGCTGACGGTTGTAACGGAACTCGGGGAGAATCAGGAACACCAGGGCTTCCAGGAGTCATTGGTGAAACTGGAATATCAGTATGAGTGCTAATTTATATATAGCCCATCTATCCCATAATGCTTTTATTTTCTGTTTTTCAATCTGTTAGTCTCTGTGTACATGCTTATGCTTAAATGTAATATTCTTTAGGGCCGGCCTGGAATGAAGGGAGAGAAGGGTGACCCTTTGGATGTGTGGGTCTATATGGAAACATTAAGGGTAAGAGGAACTAAATGGTTCACCAGAGGACAGGATAACAGACACCAGTTTTAGTTTACCCTAACCCTTTATTATGTTTACATTTAATATAGATTAAGTAAATGCATTTGAATGACTTTTTAAAAATTAATCATCATTCTCTGACGTATTACAGGGAGATCCAGGACCACCAGGTTTTCCAGGATTTGCTGTAAGTGTGATTTTTATCATTTGTCTTATGACTGAAACTGAGGCTATGTTTAGTCAACAACAATGGAGTCAAAAACAGAAAAGTTTTCCCACTGTTTGTAAGAACTTTCACGTATATACAACCTCAATATACGTGAATAGCTGCAAAAATAGCTGGATGCATAAAAAGTTGGCTGAAAATGTTGTTGCATAAACAGCCCCTTTATTTCTCCCTTACAGGGACCAACTGGTAACCCAGGGTACAGAGGAATGCCAGGATCACAAGGTTCTTGGGTGAGTTAGTGACACACTCAATAATATAACTGATATAGCAAAAGTTATGATTATAATTAGAATTAGGGCTGTCAATGTAACTTCTCAATTCAGTGTGATTATGTATGGAAAAAATAACATGTTACCATTTTCAGTGCACTTAACACATCCTGCCCCAGACCTGTAGACTTTGCATTACATATAGTTACTGATAAACATGATACAGGACAACTGTGTGATGCAGCCAATAGAATGCAATTATATACCCCTAAAATTCAGGACACAAAGGCAAAGAAATGTGTTTTTGCAAAACACATTGAACAAATCAAGTGAACCAATGAATCAGGCCTCCATAATAAAGACTTTATTTTAACAATAATTGGTTGAATCACTAAATGATTTAAGTATGGAAAGAAAAGGACGTGACAGGTGGCCAGGTATGGTTTCCCATACTAGGAATTTGTGCTCTGCATTTAACCCATCCAAGTGTAAACACACAGTGAGAAGTGAACAACCACACACACACACACTCCATGAACACACACCTGGAGCAGTTGGCAGCCAATGCCATTCCAAACATAGCATCTTCTTACTTACTGTATTGTTTTACTTTAGGGTACTACTGGCATTAAAGGTGTTAAAGGACAAAAGGTATGGAAAACAAAATGTTTTACTTAATTTTATTTTTCAAATTTACATTTGTGTTTTATGTCAGCAAATGTTGTACTCTTTACATCACTTTGCTACAGTGGCGGCACTAAGGCGGGGCTTGACAGGGCTATAGCCCCATCAGAAACTTACACAAACACCCCCCCATTATTAACATTGAAAAGCTTAAAAAAGTGCTAGTATGTGGCTTATAAACAATTGACATTATGGGGAAGGGGTAAAGCATCTCAAGCAAGCAAACACACAAACTTTGCGCAAGATGGTGAACGTCAATTCACTATTGAGAAAGTCAAAGTAAGAAACCGATGGCTAACGCTGCATTAACTGCACATATTCTGCACATAACATATGCTGAAAATGCTATATAGCTACCTGTCTTAAATTATTCCCTTATCTATTTTGTGGTTCCTGTAATGAAAAACATGAGAAGAAACATATTTCGCCTTAAGCAGGTTGTTTTTGAAAATCAGTGCCTGAAATAAAGCTGTTCTGAATTTTCATTGATGAGTGCAGTATAGTGGTCTGTGCGGCTCCCACGAGGTTATATCCCGCACGCGCTATATTTTCACTCTTTGTTCACCCTCTCTGTTTAGAATAAATCTCTTCCTGACCCGACCGTTCCCGCTAAATTTAGGTTTCCAGGATCTCACATTTAAATCTCTGCTAGATAGGCTAAGAAATAAAAGTGCAGCCTGCACAAAATACTACTATATTGTCACGCTGTGTGAACATAGACGGACAAAGACAGGAACGTTGCAGATGAAATGTCAATTTAATAATCAAACAAGCAAAACAACAAACAGGAATCACACATGAAAGTAACCTTGATAACCAACAAAAGACAAGACAAACTGAAAAGGCTTTTAAACATGAGGACATTAGGGAGAAATCAGGACTGGTGAGGAGCACAGGTGGATCGGTTAACTAATTATCTAAACAAGGACAGGAACATTACCAAATATAGACATACAGGAAATCATGAACCAAAACCAAAACTAAACTAAAGACACAAAACAGACATGGGCGTGACATATACTGCATTTGTTATTTTATTAGTTTTGTCAAGAGTCTTGAATTTGTTGACAGCTAAATGTTAAACGAATTTTGCTGCCAACACAGTACAAAAAAAAGTGTCACAGAGAGAGAAAAAATTACAAAAATTGTATTTCTTTTTTTATCAACTTGTCATTATACAACTCCTTTAACATTTACAACACATGCACAAACTAGAAAAATGTAAAAAAAAAAAAAAAAAAAAAAAAAAATATATATATATATATATAGCCTATATAAAAAAATATGAATAATAAAAGTATTTAAAAAAATAGCATCCTAAAATTACAGCCTAAGAAAAATATTAACAAATTTGAGTTCAGCTTCCATCTACACTTTGTTCCATCCTTATTCTGCTCTGTCACT
Organism: Enteromius unitaeniatus; assembly: GCA_032359435.1. Taxonomy (NCBI): domain Eukaryota; kingdom Metazoa; phylum Chordata; class Actinopteri; order Cypriniformes; family Cyprinidae; genus Enteromius; species Enteromius unitaeniatus. The sequence continues at coordinate 4,244,689 of JAUMHI010000048.1, read as the reverse complement.
CATAGACAACCTACCTGTTCTGTCTAAGGGCCGTATATTTACCATCTAGGCTACAGCCTACTCACAGATCTCACAAATAAAACATGAGGCGCATGTGTGCAGTTCACTCATAACTGTAACAGTTACTCTGTTACTCTGTTCTATGTTCTGTCATGTCGTGCTTTGTGTATACTCCCCATGTGCTCTGTGTTCCCACGTGTCTTGTGACCCAGTTTTCCCATTTGACCTAGTTTCCCCTAATTAGTTAATTTAACTCCACCTGTGTCTCCCTCGTTATCTGTGATTGTCTTCCCTTCTTAAGTTGCCCTCTGTGATCCAGTCTTGGTCCGTGATCGTCGTATTAGGAGTGTGTTAACCTGCACAGTCTGTATGTATCTTTGTTAAAAGAAGTAAATGTTTGAAAAAGAACTTTTACGACTCTCTCCGTGCCTTCTCACTACACACCCGTGACAATAACAACCCTGAATGCAGGCGTTACAGGTGGTCAGTAAGAATGAAGAACGGGATATTGTTAGACCGCCCCGCTCCTGTGCAAATTACACCAGATTTACCATGTTTTATTCGGGAATTTAATCCCGCGGCACACAAATTCTGGTCGGGTCCCGCAGGCGGGAATGCAGCCCTCTACTGCAGTGTTAATCATTTTAATTAGGCCTATAATTCATTGGTAAATTAACAGACCTTTTTTAAAAAATAGCTGTAAAAACATTCAATGAGTAAGCTAATATCCTTTTTTATTGTCCTCACACATGATGCAGGGCAATGATTACTTGATAAAATACATGATAATAGTAATAATAGGCCAAAAAAAGAAGAATGTAACAGGCCTACCTTAATTGGATATGCTAAATCCCCATATTGTTGCGATTTTCTTATGTTTATCTCTGGCTATTATAACATAATTCCATGCAAATCAGCGGGGAGGTTGCACCTGCATGTGTGCCCGAGTGGAAGTAGTTTTACGAATTGTATTTGAAAATGTAATTGAATTGAAAAAAGAAAAAAACATCTTTCTCTCTATTCTATATTAATTCATAAATTACATTACATTGCAAGTGTCATATCTGGCAGTTGGCATTAGTAGGCTATATTAATAATAACAGCGGCATATGAGAGGTTTAATACCACAGAAAAAAGTCAAATATGCCTTTTTCAAATGCTGCTGTACATAAAAAATTGATAGCTAAAGTTGAGGTGTTCATTACTTAAATAAACTAAATGTAATTAGTTGTTTTAGCACCTGCTCTGAACTGTTAAGCCCCCCTTTAGCACCCACAACAAAAAATTGTGTAGCCGCCACTGCTTTGGTAAATAAACATCTTCCAAATGATGTTAATGTCTCTGTACAGGGTGAAAGCAGTAAAAAAATAAAAGGAATGAAAGGAGAATTGGTGAGACGATTTTTTTTTGTGTCTTACATTAGACTAATATAATCTGCACTGCACTGAAATGCATTTTATATTCACACTGCAGGGCGAAAATGGAGAGCCGGGCCCACCAGGACCTTACTCAGAAGTCCGTACAATCCCTACAGAATCCCAGGCAAGAAGGACAATCATGTTCAGGAGTTCATGAGAATCTTACCAATATTTTCTCTCAGGGGAGCGAGTGATCAGTCTACTGTAATTTACATCTCTCTCATTTTTTTAACAGGGTGAAAAAGGCTTTAAAGGTTCTAAAGGTGAACCAGGAGATGAGGTAGGTGGCTTTTTTGAAAACAAAAATAAATTTTAGGAATGAAAACCCAGCGTTACAGTGGGTTCGAAATAGCTTTGCATTACTTTGGTCTGATTTTAATGGTCATATGAAATTTTTTTTTTTTTGCATATGCTTTTTCCTTTTCCTCCCAATGTCTCTGTAGATTAACTCTATTATTTTCAAGTCAATTTGATCTACTTGAAAATAGCAGGTAGTGAATCTACAGAGCAGCAGCTTAACAACAGTATTTTGTATTTTCAATCATTTTAGGGGTATTTAACTACCAGAGGAGAGACTGGTGTGACAGGGTTTCCAGGACAACGGGTATGATTGATTAAGAGCTGAAATCTCTTTATTAATCCTATGCTCAGATGTTTCAAAAATATTAGTAATAAAAAAAACTGTGTACAACACAATAATGACACTGTATCAAACAGCTAGGTCTTTATCAGGCACAGCATGGAATAGACATTTACCTTTTTTGCTTGTTTTCTAATCTGAATGTTTTTTTAGTTTATTTTTGGATATACACACATTTAATATTTGTATATAAAATTTTTAACCAATTGTTATTAATTACAGGGATTCCCAGGACGAAATGGCTTGCCAGGACCTAGGGTATGTCATTTTGATCATTTTCCCACATTGGCATTTGTGCATGTGTGTGGACTATTATTTCTTAAGCAAGTCTGTCCCCATTCCTACAGGGTGAGACTGGACAACTTGGTTTCCCAGGAATTTTTGGCCACAAGGTATGAATCTGTTTCTGGTTTACCACTGTATCGTGTAATACCTTGCCATTCAATCTGCATCAAAAATGTCATGACTTAAATGCATATCATTCAACAGGGAGAGAGAGGAGAACCTGGAGAGCTGATAGGTCCTATTGGTGGTACTGGAGGTACTAAAAATATTCCAAAAAAGAAAATAGCGGTTTAACATCTGCGATTTTAGTAGTCCTAATCCAACTTTCAATAAACAGTTACGTTTCTCAATTTTTCTTACTTTGCTTCTGCTTCTCTTGCTTATATAGTGGGTCCTCCAGGACCTCCGGGAGAGCGTGGGCCAATTGGAAATTATGGTGCTAAGGGTGCTAAAGGAATACCGGGTCTCCCAGGCCCCCCTCCTGCTGAACAACAAGCAGGTATTTTTCAATTGAAAATATCTGTAGGGGGTGTAACGATAAATTGGTAAATGGACCGATTCTGTGATTTTCTTAATGCATCACAATTCTCTCTTGAATCTATTGTAAACTTGGTTTACAACAGCAGATGGCTCTCTAGGCTAGTTAGTGCATTCAGTTGAGGGGTTACATTTTCTTGCACCTTGATTTTTATGCTTTTATGACTCAAGATTAATTTAAACACAACCTACTGTGAACACTCTTGTAATTCATCGTATTTCATCAACCTTTTTGAACCTTATGAATAATTATTATAACTTTAAGTGGCGTGTGTATAAGGAGCTGGGAGCAAATGTTTCTAAAGCATGCAGTGCCATCTGCTGTTAAAACTAAGCTCAGAATCGATTCCAGAGAGAATTGAGATGCATTATGGTACTTTTATGATGCTTCATCTTTAGCTTTTGGAGCTTGACAGCCAGTGGTCTCTGTATACCTTTTAGTATAGGAAAGAACAGTGACACACCTTCTTTTGTTCATCCACAGAAGGAAAGTCATTAAGTTTTTTTTTTAAACCAAACTCTGGGATGATATGATTGTTTTTATAATTCACAGTGTATTTATGGGGTCCAGATGGACCACAGGGATCAAAGGGAGCCAAAGGTGAAGCTGGAGAACCTGGTAATCCTGCCACAGAGCCTGGGCCACCTGGCCCCGATGGGCTGCTTGGATTTCGTGGACCACCTGGACCCAAGGGATCATGTAAGTGTGAATTTATAAACCAGAACGAAACCTGATGCCATCACTAAATGCCATTCTAATAAAGCATTTTCAAATTTATACAGAAGTATTACAAATCTCAGATGTAATTCATTCCTGATGATTTTTCAGCTTCATTACTCCAGTTTTCAGTGTCACGTGATTCTAGAGATTATTTTAATTTCCTGCTCAAGAAACATTTCTTATATTATTATTATCTGTGTTGAAATCAGATGTACTGCTTAATATTTCTCTGCTCTAACTGCTTTTCCCATAATTCCTTGATATACATACATTTAGTGATTTAAACAATTCAAACCTTGTTATTGTCTTTTGTATTCAGTTTAAGGCATTTTTTCTTAATAGAGACTTTGATACGGAATACTACAAATAAGTATTAAAAATTATGAATGTCTTTATACAGTGGAAGAAGTCTTCAAAGGTTCACCAGGATATCGTGGACGTCCAGGAAGTGCAGGGAAAAAGGGACCAAAGGGTAAGATCAGTGCAAATCGGTTAATAAACTGCTGGGGTTATTTGGATGTCATGAAGATAGAATGGCGTTTGAAAAAAGAAGAGGAAAATTGAACAAGATCAATTCAAGTTGTGCATGACATTGTGGAAGCATAATGAAGAATTGAATGAAGAAGGCATTTTTGTTGACATTGGTTGTCTTTGTAAATTCTGCTATAATGGTGATGATTTTTATTTTTTAAACAGGTGACCATGGTCTTTGTGATTGCGATGTAAAATCCCCACCTGGTCCTCCGGGTCCTCCTGGTGATGCTGGGGACTTTGGCATGGCAGGCGAGTGGGGTCAGCAGGGTGATCAGGGAGAGCCGGGAACCAGAGGTGTGAATGGGATGCCTGTAAGTAGACATGTACCATGTTCTCATGTCTTGCTGAAGAAAAGTGCACCCAAAAATGAGTTGTTCCAAAACTGTGTGATTTTGTTGGTAATCAGACAGTTAATGGTAGCCACTGACATCCATAGCATGGACAAAAATACAAAAGTAAAGGCTACCTTGTCATGAACGCTCATGCAAAAATATCCAGTTGCAGTTAAACTTTAATAGAGTCTAACAAAACAGTCCATGCAAAACACAAGAAAAAAAGTTGGGGGACCTTTGCCTTGCTCAAGGGTCTAACCTCAGTAGTGGTACTGTAGGTGGAGAGAGTGCTGGGAATTCACTCCCACCACCCACAATCCCTGCTGGACCTGGGCCTCAAAGTCACGACCTTTGGGTTACAGGTCCGACTCTCTATCCATTAGGCCACGACTGCCCCAAAAGCAACATAAGAGAATATAAGACATAATAAGACAATGACACACGCTGAAAGTAATAAATAAATAATGAGTGCAATGGTTGTTGGGAAATGTAGTCCAGAACACACACACACACACACACAAAGACTCCAGGAGAGTTCCCTCCAATGGAAAAGATGGAAATAGTCACCACCGGCTATGACATACTGTACCAGCAACTGTCTGGTTAAAACATTCTATGAAATATCTTATTTTATTAACAGAAGAAACAAAGTCATACAGGTTTGAAACAACTAGAATGAGTGAATGATGGCTGAATTTCTATTTCCTGAATGAACTATCCCTTTATGAAAAATCTGTAAAAGTTTTACAGATTGCAGAATGCAGACTGGAGATCTACAAAATAGGGTGGGAACTCAAAAAATGGGCAGAGCCTCCAAAATGGGACGGGTCAGGTGGTAGGGTAGGTTTAGGGGTTAGCATAGTGTGAGAAATGAACACTGTGATTGTGCACTGAAGTTGATTGAGAGAAAACAATTGTGTTAATGGGAGGAAACCACGCCCTATTTTTGAGCTTTTACCCCGTTTTGGGGTTCCCACCACCATTTGGAGATCTTCAGGCTACAGTTAAACCCTTCTCAAAATCTTTGCATCTACTAATGCAAAATGCATTTGAATTGGCAAATTTTTAAATTTTACAGGGTTTCCCTGGTCTAAGAGGATCACCTGGACCCAAAGGCATAAAAGGAGAACTGAGACTCGCTACTCAGAAAGGTGCAATAATCTTCCATTACATGCTATGTGAATAGACATATATGTTAATATTTTGCCTGCACTTGTGAAACATAGGACAACATGGTGACCCAGGGGACCCAGGTGCAAGTGGCTCTCCAGGAGTGCAAGGATGGTCTGGGCTTGATGGAGGAGATGGTGAACCAGGCTTTCAAGGACCTACTGTGAGTCTTTATCTGATCACTCAAAAATAGCACTGAATAGAAAAATAAAAAGATTTTGTATGCTTTGTATTTTTTTGTATTTATCAAGTAATGCCAGTTCAAACCAAACTATGCAGTGTAATTCATTATTATCTATATGCTTACTGTCCTGCAGGGAGAAGGTCCTGTTGGTGAGGCTGGAGACAAAGGATTCCAGGGTGAGGATGGTCCTCCAGGTTTAGTAGGACCAATAGGACAACCTGGTCAAGTTCTTGGAGCGACTAAAGGTCTAAGGGGCTTTCCTGGGGATGACGGACAAGTTGGTGTTCAGGGAAAACAAGGGTTAACTGGTCCTCCAGGTGTGTAACAGTCTTATTTTAATATCACTGATATACTGTTATAGTTTTTATTAATGAATTGATTTATAGTGTTAGTAATGTTGTGTTTTGTCATTTTTATTATTGCTTATAACGAATAGATTCCTTTTAAATATATATCCTTCTTTTATTCTATTTATTAATATCTATCTTACATGTGTTTTACAGGAGACTGTAGCCAACAAGGAGGAGATCAGTGGAGTATTCCAGGTAAAGATCGCTCTCCTGTCTTAGTGCTTCATCATATAGATATCATTCCACCATATATGGTTACCAATAACCATACTTACTGGTAACAGCATTATTAACTATCTGGTTAATTTGGCTTGAGAGTTGGCTTATTCTTCATCTTCTTCTACCCGGGTCAGACCTTCAGATTGTTCTGAATCTGATTTTCTAACTTATTTGGCTTTTGGTTTATAACCACCAAACCACCAAAGTCCCATAAACTTTTATTGGGGTGGGAAATGTGGGAAAAAGAAATGTTATACAATGAGACTCATGATGTGCCAAGGCTTAACAACTCCTTACTGAGAACTTTTTTATGTATTTATTATTCATTAGTGTTGTCAAAATTAGTGCAATAACACAGGCACAGGCGTTTATACACAATGTCACCTGATTGGCTGACATCGTAGTGAGGGTAGGTTTGGGGGTAGGGTTAGGTCAGGGGGATCATTTTCATTGCATGATTGAGAAACACCCAGCAGTTTGAAAACGCCCAGAAATTGAGAAATGCTGATGACAACACAGCTGTTTCACAATTGACTTCACCTGTGATAAAGTATGTAAATACCCCGAGACAATAACCAATAACAGGACCAGAAAATGTCCACCTTTACACGTTAACACATGGGTGGGGCTAGCCTGGACCACTTAATTCAGTTTATAACTCTATTAAAACTTTAACGTTAGGTGTGTTTTTATTATTAACAAAGCTACAGATTCTAGTTCTAGTATGTGTTTCAGATTTTGTATTTTAGTTTGCTCCATACAAATCAAAATGTTTGATCATACATGATTTTGATGCAAAAGAAATTGTGTTTTTGTGTTTTATTATAGTGGAATGTATTGGTGATCCCGGGCAGCCTGGAGAGAGAGGGCAGCCTGGACTTCCAGGATTAGAAGGATTTCCTGGTAAGGGATGTATTATTGTAAAAAAAACATGTATTACTGTAAAATACCTAGTATTATTTTATTATTTCAAAAAAATTTAGTAATTTATTTATTTATTGTTACATTATGGCTGCCTATATATGTATGTTCTAGGACTGCAGGGTCCTAAAGGCTCACCAGGTCTTTTAGGAGAACTTGGAACCAAAGGAGGGAAAGGTGAAGCAGGAAGAGGAGGCCCACCTGGGCCTAGAGGTAAGCATTGGGAGGCTTGTGCATTTCTTTGCATTTTATTAAATCATTGTTATGTATACTTTTGCCTGTCTCCTTTTCTCAACTCTGATCATTTGATTTCGTCTACATAGGTTTTGTTGGACCTCGGGGTGACTTAGGATATCCTGGCACCAAAGGTGTGGAAGGAGCTCCAGGCCTTTCTGGTAAACCAGGTTCGGATGGTCTTTTAGGGGGAAAAGGTGAACATGGTGAAGTTTTAGGAGCTTCTCCTGGCACCGCTGGAGACCCGGGACTGCCTGGACAGAGGGGTGTCACTGGTCTTCCAGGAGATCCAGGACCTCAAGGACACCAAGGTAAGAAACCCACCTATGCTGAATCTATAGAGGCAGCAATCTTTGAAAAATATTTCAAACTTTCAGGCTGGTTTCATAGTTTGTGTTAGCAAACCTTTCTGTTCTAGGTTGTTCCTATTGCATTCAAAGGTCATATCTTTAAAAAATCTTTTAAGAGTGTCAGTAAAACAAATACAATCTACGGTCAATTGTTGTGCATGCATCTTTTTATGCTGCTTTTCCACCCAGAAGCTCGGAAGTGACAGTCTGTCTATGATGAATCCATTGTTCTTGAGACTCACTAAAGGATGCAATGCCACACAGGTATGGAGGGAATGCCGGGTATGATTGGCCTTAGGGGTGAAATTGGTCCTCCGGGTCTTCAAGGAGAGATAGGAACACCTGGACGACCAGGAACATTTGGCTTTCCTGGCCAGCCTGGTCAAGTAGGACCTCCAGGACCATCTGGAAAAACTGGAGAACCAGGTAACTGATACTAAAATCCTAGGTTTAAAATACATGCCAGTATATTAAACTCTTATTAGGGGTTTTTGCACTGAGTGGTTAAATCTTGTTATAAGAAGTAGCCACAGCTAACACAGCTAACACACATTTGAATGGTGGTACATATAATGTATTATACATTATGTTTGATTTAAGTGCAGTGAAGCAAAATTCCTTCTCCCAACAATGCTTAAATATTCGGGGTCTCTGTAGGTCCAAGTGGAGAAAGTGGAGATCAGGGAGACCCAGGAATTTCTGGGCCCAGAGGAGTGAAGGGTGTCATCGGAGAACCGGGAAATTTTGGTCTACAAGGAAATTTTGGGCCACCAGGAGATCCAGGGCAACAAGGGCAATTTGGTGTTGATGGTTTTCCAGGGTTAAAAGGTCAGCTGGTTTTTCTCTCTGTTATGTTGACATGTTATATTCTTTTGAAAGTTGTCAGAGTTCATTATGCATAACAAAAAAGCATATACACTATATTGGCAAAAATATTTGGACACTCTTTTCCAATGAACAAGTTTAACTACTTTACCAATGTCCATGAGTACAAATCTTAGGCCCAGTTTCACAGACAGAGCTTAGACTAAGCCAGGATTAGGCCATACCTCAATTAGAACATTGAAGTAATTTTTTATAAACAAGCTCCCTGGACAGCACGCCAAACCCGCTTTAATTATTTACTCATGAGGAAGCGTGAACTTGTGAAATAAATTAATTATGTTTACATCTCTCTTGCTACAGTTTTGGAAGTGTTTTTTATGTTCTAAAGAAGGGGTACCTTTGTCCATTTAGTCATTAGTGTTTGTTGATGAGTTTTTTTATCATTATATGTTTAAACATTAAGATTTGTACTCATGGAGATTACTAAAGTAGTCAAAACTGTTTATTAGAAGGGGGTGTCTTAATACATTTGGCGGTATAGTAGTGTAGCCTATATTAATTAATATGTTGATCATTAATGGTGCTTTAAAAAAAAAAGAAAATGATAAACGGAATTAATCAAGCGCTGTATTGTGTCTTAACACTGAAGGAACCAGAGGTGGTCCGGGCATGACAGGTTTCCCTGGTGAGCCTGGTGACTATGGCATAAAGGGCATATCTGGACTAAAAGGAACAATAGGTGATCCAGGACTTCAAGGTGAAAAAGGATATACTGGCCCTCCAGGTCTAAAAGGTAAATAAAGAGCATGCTTGACTGTGTGTACATCATAAACAATATAAAGTCTGATCATACAATACAATTGTTTTCCCTATTTAAAAAATTAATAACTTCTTAATTTTGTTTTTCATTACCATTTTTTGTTTTTATTTAATGTTTTACCCCCCATGTAATATATATATTTATATATATATATTAGGGCTGGGACTCGATTAAAAAAATGTATCTAATTAATTAGAGGCTTTGTAATGAATTAATCGAAATTAATCGCATATAAATATTTGACCTGAGAACAGTGAGAAGTAAGTCTTTTTCATATGGATTTTTAGTATGCCATTGAATAATGATTGAATACATAATCTTAAGCAACAAAATATTGTTTATTTTTGTTCAACCAAGTCCAACGGACCAATATTGTGCCGTGCGTAATTTCACATTGAGCCGTATATACTACACACAGCCGTTGTTCACTGACGAGCTGCGCAAGAACATGTTTATTA
>JAUMHI010000048.1:4198273-4225166 GCA_032359435.1 Enteromius unitaeniatus | reverse complement strand
CTGTCTATATAAGACCTTACAGCTCACAATGCATGTCAGAGCAAATGAGAATCACAAGGTCAAAGGAACTGCCTGAAGAACTCAGAAACAGAATTGTGGCAAGGCACAGATCTGGCCAAGGTTACAAAAACTTGCACTTAAGGTTCCTAAGAGCACAGTGGCCTCCATAATCCTTAAAAGGAGGACGTTTGGGACGCTCAGAACCCCTCCTAGATCTGGCCGTCCGGCCAAACTGAGCTATCAGGGAGAAGTAAAGAAGAACCCAAAGATCACAGTGGCTGACCTCCAGAGATGCAATCAGGAGATGGGAGAAAGTTGTATAAAGTCAACCATCACTGCTCCTCCACCAGTCAGGGCTTTGTGGCAGAGTGGCCCGATAGAAGCAGTGCAAGACACATGAAAGACCGCATGGAGTTTGCTAAAAAACACCTGAAGGACTTCAAGATGGCGAGAAATAAGATTCTCTGGTTTGATGAGACCAAGATAGAACTTTTTGGCCTTCATTCTAAGCGTTATGTGTGGAGAAAACCAGGCACTGCTCATCACCTGTCCAATACAGTCCCAACAGTGAAACATGGTGGTGCCAGCGTCACTCTGACTTAAACCCAATTGAGCATCTCTGGAGAGAACTAAAAATGGCTGTCCACCAACGTTTGTCATCCAACCTGACAGAACTGGAGAGGATCTGCAAGGAGGAATGACAGAGGATCCCCAAATCCAGGTGTGAGAAATGTGTTGCATCTTTCCCGAAAAGACTCATGGCTGTATTCGATCAAAAGGGTTCTTCGACTAAATACTGAGAAATACTTTTGTCAACAATTCTGTGTTTTTCTGTCAATATGTGGTGCTGTGTGTACATTAATAAAAAAAGAAAATTAACTTGAACAAGGGGGTCTGAATACTTTCCATACCCACTGTATATATTTTTTTAATAAATCATTTTGTTTTAATGAATATATATATATATATATATATATATATAAAATTTCACAAAAACACAACATTGATAATAATAAGCAAATTAAAGCATCAGCATATCTGAATTATATCTGAAGGATTTGATTTCACAGGAATAAACTACCTTTAAATATATTACAAACGAAAAATAGTTTTAAATTTATTTAAATCGCAGTTCTATTTTAATTAGGAGACTACTTACAAGATGTTTAAAACATGTTATGAATCCCAAAACTTGAACGGTTGAGTACTTAATAAAGAAACTGCACCAACCACACAGACTAAATTTATTCCAAACTTTAGGAATTTTTATTTTTCTTGAATTAGAATGAGTGAGGCAGTATCAGAAAATATTTATGTGATTTTCACAAAATATCATGTACTCCAGATATATATAAAAAGAAATCAGAGATGCGTCCATTTCATGTCATTAATGCAAAGGAGGAAAAAAAAATCATATAAAAATTAAAACTGAAAGAAAAAAAAAACAGCTATTATGCATGATTATCAAGTGCTTCTAATTTTTTAACTCCTCCCAAAGGTTTTTAACACTGCTCTGGAGAAAACAAATACATGTACTACATGGCAGTATTTTAAATCTAGGTACAATTTTGATCCATTCCTCCTTTGGCACGGATTTACATTAATCCCACAATCCTCACATCTCCGATGTTTGTTCAGCTCTAGGCACAACATCCTGCTTTAGTCCTTTTCAACTCCAGTGGCGTCTCCAGGTCCACAGTGGCACTCTCTCCCTCGCTCCTTTTCTTCAGGATGGAGGGCAGAACCAGTTCAAAGAGGGTTTCAAACAAAGTGTCTACATTGTAACCCGTTTTAGCGCTCGTCTCAAAGCACATCCTCTCAGCAGGCAGACGGGCCTTCTCCTCCAGGCCTTTGTAGCGAAGCACGCGGGCGTACAGGGCCACGGCATCCTCTCTGCTGACCTGTTTGTGCTGCAGCGGAGTGGCAGGAGGAGTCGGACATGTGACCGCAGGCTGGGGTACGTCTTTCTGCTCGCTCTCCGTGTCTGTGTCTTGAGCAAGAGCGTCCGTAAGGTCCGCTTTGTTACCCACAATAGCAAATATGCAGTCAGTGTTGGCAGTGTCGGTCAGGGACAGGAAGCGGTTCTCCAGCTCAGCAAGGCTCTGCCAGTTGGTAACGTCATAGGTGAGGATGACTGCAGCGGCGCCACGGCAGTACATGGAGCCAAGGCCATGAAACTGCTCTCGACCTGAACACAGCAGGAAACACAAGCAGTGTAGGTTTGGAGAATGTATTATTTGATATTCATTTTCTTTGTCCGTTAAAAACTTCAGGTGGAGTATTAGAACTATAAACACTCACATTTTCGGCGAATGCTTGAGTGAATGAAGTTATTTTTGCTTTCTTTGGAGCGACTATTAATGACAGAATTTTTATTTTGGGGTAAATTAACCCTTTGATATTTGGTATGTCTCTCTGGGATAGTGTCAATATATTTCCTGAGATGTTCAACACTGTTATCCCATGCCTTCTGCAACTCAAACCAAAGGCTTTTTCCTTTAAATTTACAATAGATATGTCCAGTTTATCATTTTCATCATTTTACGCATTAATATTCTTTCCATCACAGGTAGTTCCGGCAATAGTTTGTTATATGGGTATTATAATGACTAGTTCAACAAAAACAACTGAAACCTCTTAAATATGTGTTCTAATAATTTCGGGCATCACTGTATACACACACACACACACACACACACACACTAAACAGTTATATATATTTGTTTCACTTTAACTAAACTTGTGTGCATTTGAGACTTGCCAAGTAAAATATTAAACATTAACGAAACCTGCTCTACTTTGTACATAAAGGTTACTTCAATGAGAAAAGTTCAGTGTTACAGTTCTTGTTACAGCGCTGCTGATGGTGACTCACTAATAGAGTTAAACATAAGCATCCTGAACAGTTCTGAGAGGCCAAACCTTCTTAAACAACTAAATAAAGAGTTACATGACCAACCTTCTTTCACTTTCTCCTTTAAAAAGAAAGCCAAAGGATGTTGGTCATGATACTGAGAGCTGTAACAGCAGAAACACAAGAGCTCATTGTTGGAGAAATATGTAGCTAACTTTGTCTGTATCTGAAAAGTGAGAGAGAAACAAAGATCTCTTCATTTGTGCCTCATGCACTATAAAATTAGTGCTTATAAAGGCTCATTTTAATTTTGCAATATATGCATATAATTAAAACAAGTATAAGGGATCAAATGATAAGGAATTCAGTCAGAATCTTTTCATTGTACATAAAAAAAAGCCTTCAGCAACTTAAAAGTTTCCTTTCCCTCTGAAACTAAAATGTGGTTTGTTTGAGACTTTGTGACATCAAAAGCACAAACACATCTCGCACGTGCTTTTAGCCGAATATATTACAGCATATTCAAAACATACATTTTCTCTTTCGTTCTTTCTTTCTTATCTTTACGTTATTTTTATTCAGAGGTCCACTGAACAAAAATATGACATTATTACTTTTCTAAAAAGCCATGTTTCTTCAATCCAGAACATTTTTGGCCTGGAAAGGTTAATAATAATATAAAGGTTAAGAATTTTGTAACATTATAAAATTGATTTGTTTTTAGACTAGAAGTAAGAAGTCATGGAGAATGTAATCGTGTTACTCGTTTAGATTGAAATGTAATACAGTGGGCTTTTAAGTTAAAGGCACAGTGGAACACGAAAGTAAAAATGAACTAACGAAAAAAGAAAGGAATTTTGATCCTATGTTGACACTGCATGCTCAGTACTTCTTTCTTGGCAATTCAGGCTTTTCCACTAAAACCCAAAGAGGATCGAATCCAAATCTGAAACTGAGAATAAAAAGCTTCATAACATGTAACTCTGAACATCCCTCCTGGACCCCCACCCCTGAGAGTGTCAAACCTTAAACCTTTAAAAGTTAAACCCCTATCACCCACCCACACAGAACAAGATTCAACACACACTCATCTGACTTGCACACAAGCATGTGACTTTTTGCCTATAAAGAGACAGCAAACAGCTCTGAACGGGGTCATCTGAACAGAATAACATTTCTCAGGAAATGCCCAAGAAAGGACATTATTTCTACATTAGATAGATAGAATTCTACCTACAGCAAATCACCGTGTCGTTTGATATTTTGTTATTATCACATCATTAGAGTCCTTGGCTTGCCTTTAGGTTTTCAAACATTAACCAAAAGCATTCTTCAGGTTTACTCATTAAATAAAAGCATAGTGAAATGTGCAAATTAAATACAACTCAACTCATTTGACATAAAAAAAAAAAAAGTTTATATTTTTTTTAAAACATATTTAAAAATGTGCATTTTGAAGTAGGTCAAGTTCTATGAACTTCAGCCATGACTGGGTCTTAAATATACAATCTGAATAAGGAACAAAAAGTGCTGACAATCACTAAATGAAACTAAATAATCTCTAACTAAAAATCGGGGAAAAAAACAAATACGAAGGAGATTATTTAGGAAACACACAAGAATAACAAAACAAACTCGGCTCTCTTTTATCTGGTCCTATAAAACTGTGTTGATTTAGCTGATTTAGTCAACAGACTTGATCTTTTTCCATACAGCTTGTGCAGAACCCATTGTAATCACCTGTTTTTGTGCTGTTTTAAACAAAGTGTAAAAGTAGTTCACCTGCAGTGTCCCATATAGAAATGTTGTAGGGTCCCCACTGCTTGAGGAAGAACGCCCCTCCGACTGTGCTTATAGTGTCCTTAAACTTCCTCTCCGTGTATCTGTGGAGGAGAGAAGTCTTTCCCACGTGCATGTCCCCCAAAATGACGATTTTCACGTCGGGTTTCTTGGTCCTTGAGGCTTTAGACATGTCTCCAAACACATGCCACTCACGCAAACTTAACTCTTACAGGTAACATCGCCATATAAACAACACAGCTATCAGTCTCTGCGCTTTAAATGCATGATCTCATCACCTCCAATCTGACGATCTCCGAACAAAGTTAGTCGAAATAAACCCCAGTGGTGTGTGTTAGAAAGTACAACCGTAATTTCCCCCTAATATAGTTGGTAACGACGCCGATTTTCTAACTACAGAAGTTTCAAGTCGGGTTTAACAGGAGTGCTGTCCGATTCGTCAGTGAATCATTCTTTTGAATCGAATCTTTTGAACAATCCCTTTCTGAAAGATTCAATTAATAACTAAATCACTCCAAATTATATTTGAGCTAATAAATCTTCGTAGTTAAAATGAACTGCATGTAAATATTGTAGTTATTATTATTATTTTTGATCAGAATGATAGGGACGCGGGAGAATACAACAAATACGCTTAAAATAAAACGTATTTTTTAAAGGAGTATGTTAGAGATATAATAACGTGATTACGCCCTGACTAAAATCACCGAGTATCTTTAGCAACTTGCGGACTGTTCAAAAGAACCGATTCGCAGAAATGAATCAGACTTCTTTTCCAACGGTGGTGGGCGGGGCAATTAACTCGAGCGCCAACGTCACAGGAAGTAAACAGTAAAGGCGGGGCTACATAAATATCGCAGTTATTGCCTTTTTATTAAAATATCATTGTAACCAGCCTTCGCTACAGCGAGTAGCGTTGTCCTGGGTTTATTTTATGTCAAATATGGATTAAATATCGCGTATGTCATCACGACAAAGCAGAGCGTCAGCGGAAGTCTGACGATTATAGAGGGAGGACAATTCTACTGTTTGTGACTGATCGAGTGTAACACAGACCTATAATCAGAATAAATCTCGAACTTTGTTCCTGTTATCTGACTGGACACCGCAGCTAATCCCCGCACAAACACAGATCTCGCCCTCCTCCTGAACAGTGTTTGTTTACCCGAGAACTTGATGAATCTTCTCAAACGTGCTACCTTCATTTTCTCTGAACAGCCACTAAGTCTGGCAATTGGTAAGATCGGAGTTTATCAAACTATAAGTAGGTTGAGAAGAACGGAATGCATGGACTTAAATGTTCTCTTCTCGGCGTGATAACTGTAGCCATTGCAGCGGTGCTGTATGATAAAGGTAAATGCAGCGTGATATACACACATTGGGGTCCAAACTTGGATGTAATTAAAGTATTGCGTGACATTTTGAGTGAACTCTTTGTCGTGTGTGTAACGTTAATCCATTACGATTGGGGTTTTAAAGGTATTCGCGTGTCACACGTGTTTATTTGACACCGTGAAGCACCATGTATTGGTTTTATTCGTCCGAACTCCGAACAGCTCGATGTGTTTTGTAATTTCTTGATCAGTTTTGTGATTAGTTAACTCGCATTTCCGCACGATAAGCGCCGTTTCCTAAATGAAGTCTTGGAGAAATGTTATTCGACTGTTTTCATCGTGGAGCGCACGGTTGTGGTGACGTAGTACACAACACCGCGGTGACGTTCTCACTGTTGTTGGCGCGGTAAACACTGGCGAAGTTCTAAGCAGCTTTGCATAAAGCAGCTCAGATAATCTCGGCGATCCAGCGAGGCCTTTGTCGCCATGCGCTCGGAAACCGCATGAAGCGTCGTCGAAACGAGGCCTAGCTCCCGCCGCCTTATCGATGCGAAGCCGACTTGGATTGCTCCGACCATCATGTTAGTGAATGCAACG
This sequence comes from Enteromius unitaeniatus, assembly GCA_032359435.1. Taxonomy (NCBI): domain Eukaryota; kingdom Metazoa; phylum Chordata; class Actinopteri; order Cypriniformes; family Cyprinidae; genus Enteromius; species Enteromius unitaeniatus. The sequence goes on along the minus strand of JAUMHI010000048.1, from coordinate 4,218,581 downwards.
CGCGGTTTCCTGTGGTCGGATATGGAGACCAGAGCGCTGTTGAATATCTGGGGTGAGCACGACGTGCAGACAGCGCTGGACGGAAACTTTAGGAACAGCCACGTTTACCGAGACGTCGCGAACCGTTTGTGCGAACTGGGCTTCGATAGGACACCAGACCAATGCAGAATACGGGTTAAGAGCTTAAAGAGGCAGTATTTCCAAGCGAAGGAGGGATCCAGGAAAAATGGGCAGTACCACAAGATGTGCAAGTTCTACGACGAGATGGAGAGGATATTGAGCAATAGGTCCTTAGTAGAGAGGCAGGATATTGATAGTGTTGCTGTTGGGGGAGATGAAACGATGGATGAAGATGCTGAGAGTACTGAACTCTTGCAGGAGGCTCACATGGATGGCAGTGGTGAATGCTCCTTTATGGAGCATCCGGTCAAAACTGAGTACCCATCCTGCCCCATTCCGGTGACAGTGGGAGGCATGAGTATGTCAACTTCTTCTGATCCGTCAGAAAGCAATGATCTGCCATCTTTAGCCTAATCGCTCTGGTTTCCCATGTGTGTGTGCATGTTAATATTCGTGTGTTCTTCTCTTTAAGGTTCGTTTCCGACCAAACAGAGCAGCTTGACGAAGACCAACCCGCCCCCCTCGACCTCGTCCAGCAGGCCACGGAGGAGCAAGAAGCGTTTCGCAAACATGTCGCTGGAGAAGCTGATGGAGAAGTTCTTGGAGCAGAGCATGGAGGCGGAAGACAACTTCTACAGGCTGGAAGAGCAGCGTCTTCAGGCCGAGGATAAGCGCAGAGAGGAGGAACATTCCAGAGAGCTGCAGATGCTACAGATGTTGGGCCAGATTTTCGCTGGCATTCGCACACCCTCTCCTGCAGCGCAGGCCACTCCGCAGCCTTCTTGTATCCCTCAGACTAACTCTGCCGTACCCCTCACACGCCCCCCTTTTGGGAATTGTAACCATCCGCCTGCCTTGAATGAGTTTGCCAGCCACAGCCAAGCAGCTGGCCCAGGTCTGCTCATGGAAGAGGGTGACGCTCAATGTTCGTGTAGAGTTGCCATTTATTTTGAATTCCCATTTGTTACACAGTCATAAAGCGGCGATAAACACAATGTTTTACTGCTAAAGTAACAGCTCAACTCAACAAAATATGGACATTTTGGAGTTGTCATTATTATTATTAGCATTATTTTCGTGGAACACAGAGAGATTTGGAGTAGGTGTCTTGGTCCGTGTACATTGGGTTCATTCGGTTTGCAATTTACATCATGCATTTGGTAGAATTTTTTTTTCCAAAATGGCTCACAAATTCCATTTAAAGTACACATTTTTACTACAGCTTGGGAATTTCTGGGAATAAAACCTTGCAGGAAAGTTACTTTAATAAATATTCAAAGCAGAAAAAAGCTTGATTATTAGATTTCAGCGTGTGTCCAGGCATGACACGTCCCCTTTTCCACTGATGAGTCTGTGCCATCAACAACATCATAATCACACATTGCTGTAGTTGTAATGCTTCAAACCAATATTACCCTAATATTCATGGCGTTTATGTATTTTCAACCTCTTCACATAATGAAAAATCAATTTTATAAATTAAAAGGAGCATAGTTTTCTACTTTTCTGCTCTTATTACATTAAAAGGGAATGAACTTGATGTACATTGATCAGTTTTCCATACAATGATGATGCTATATTGTGACAGCAAAGGCTCAAACCTTAAAAGTAATCCATACAGCCATATTCCAAACCTTCTAAAGCAATTTGATAGCTTTATATGATATAAACTAATATTTTAGTCGTTATAATCAATGATAATCCTTGATAGCGCTTAAGCTCTGAAATACAGTGTGCATTCATATTCAGCCTTAAAAAAATAGTAGGTTTGATGTTATTGGTGCTAAAAGATTGATTCTGTAAAACGGAAAGTGAGAATTCGGAGCTACAGCAAAGAGACACATTTTGGGTGAATAAAAGGCTGAATTTCAAGCTCAAATGGCTCAGATATAGAGCACAAGTTGTATGCCTCATCATTTTTTATGATGGTTTTTGGCCTTTTGGAGTTTCATAGACTTTGTGGCTATGAATAGTCATTGGATGGAAATGAACTGAAAAGAAATTCTCTCTTGTGTTAAAAACAACAACAAAGTTTGTAATGACCTGAGTATATTATGTGAAAATGATAGCACAATTTTCATTTTGGTTGAAACTGATTATTTTAACAAAGTACAAACCTTTTGAAATTACCAGACTTATCCTTATGCATGGAAGTAAGCTGGTTTGTGATTCATTTAATTATTGTTGCTGTGTTTTTGTCTCAGTCATAGAGCGCTCTTTCTCTCTGGGAACGGCAGCAATGGACAATGTCATTCCTCTTGTAAGAAACACAATTCCTCCACTTACATCCAAAAAACACAAGGGTCAGGACGGACGCATTGGAATCATTGGAGGATGTCAAGAGTGAGTGCTGCACAGATCTTTTCTCAGGGCTATACACTTACTAAATTACTGTGCCAGCAGCTGTATGGCCGGCTAATCAGATTAAACCTTTTTAAAAATGAGAGATTTGGGGGAAATGATCACACTTTATATTAGGTGACTTTAACTACTATGTACTAGCATTTAATACTTGAGACAAAAAAAACATCAAGACTGATTTACTGTGTAACTGTAGGTTCTGGAAAATAGTTAAAATAGGGAGTAGTTATAGGATTAGGAAGCAGAGTAAGGATTATGTGGGTTAATGTTTTGGGAAAAGGTTTAGGGTTATAGTTGTGGGTAAAGTTAAAAGTAACTCGAATATAATTACAATGCACCTTATGTATATACATAAATATTACTGCATCAGTTAGTTAAGTATAAGAGCATTTAATGTAAAATGTGACCAGGAGAATATATATAATTAAACAAATTTTACAGTTTTAGGACTTTTTTTCACATATTTCCTATATTTTTTCTTATTTTTGTAATTTCTAGAGCTTGCGCCTAGCTTTTTCACTTTCAACCACACACCATGAAGGCATGCTCTGCCACAGCAGCATTTTATAAGGTTACTGTTTATTCTGTCTGTATGGGAATTAGCTTGGTAAGTTTTCTCTGTTCTTGTCAGGTACACAGGAGCACCTTTCTTTGCAGCTATCTCAGCTTTAAAAGTAGTAAGTATTCTGTCATCCAGTAAGAACCACGAACAACAACTGTATCCACCAATATTTTATGCAGCATTAATATTATGTTTTAACATTGGTAATAAAAATAAATATTTGTTGAGCACCAGAGCTGCTTATTAAAATGATTTCTGAAGAATCATGTGGCACTGGAGTAATGGACATTAAAGGCATTAATTACTTTTTGAAATCTACTCATTTTGTATTTAATAAAATTGCGATAATATTTTACAATATAATTGTTTTACTGTATTTTTCATCAAATAAATGCAGCCTAGGTAAGCACAAGAAGCTTTTTTTAAATGAAACATTAAACAAAAACTTTTACATTTTGAACAGCGTGATACAATTTTAATGTCATCAAATGAGACATTAAAAAAAACATGCTCAAAATGCTGAAATATTGGCAGATTTTGTCAGTTCATTACCTTCTACTCCTTCCACCTGTTTTCCAGGGAGCCGATCTGTCTCATGTGTTCTGCACCAAAGATGCAGCTCCAGTCATCAAGTCCTACAGCCCTGAACTCATCGTCCATCCAGTGCTGTAAGCAGGAACTCTAATTAGACATGATCTTTAACTGCTAGTGAATTTGATGAAATATCTCTGTTAGCCAACAGAAGAGTTTCTGACAAGCAATTTTTTATGGATCTCCAGGGATATTTGATTCAATCCTTTTTACCAGCCGAGTCACATTTGGTTTGTTGTCATGTCGAGAGAGATTTGAGCATGATGGTGCTGTTTCTCCAGAGACAGTCCCAATGCTGTGGAGGAGATCGAGAAATGGCTGCCCAGGCTTCACAGTCTGGTGGTGGGACCAGGTCTGGGGAGGGAAGATATGCTTCTGAAGAATGCTAAGGCAAGAGAAATGATACCATATAAAAATTATACTGTATAAAAACTTTGTATTTGATTATCTTAATATAGTACGTACATAAACATCTTGACCTAAAGGCTTATGCTGAAATACTCAAAGGGAAGGAAAGGATGTGACATGTGGCCAGGTATGGTTTGCCTTGCACAAGGGTCTCACCTCAGTCGTGGTATTGAAGGTGGAGAGATTCCTTCCGGACTTGGGACTTGAACCCACGACCTTTGGGTTACAAGTCCAACTCCCTTTCCATTAGGCCATGACTGCCCCATCAAATAATTTATTAATTTATTACCATGTTCCATAGTCCATAATAATAATTTTGTAATGTTGTTCACATTAAGCCTCAGTTCTAAATTGTGGAACATAAGTAAGCCACACTTTTTACTCTTAGCATGAATTAAGACGATCATTTGGTAAAATGTATTTCTCAAATCTGCAAACTTGTCGCTTTTCGGCGAAAAATGCCATTTTCATTGTCAATTGGGTCATTCACGTGAATCGTGTAGAACTCTCCGGTTCTGGGCCGATCGGAATCTCAACTGAGCTTGCGCCTGTCAAGAGAGAGAGGTGTATAGCGGCAAATCTATGCCATAAATAAGCAAGATCTGGTTTCTAGAGAGCTTAGCAATATTGTGTATTTTCATATTTATGTGGGTTTAAATGAATTAATGTTTGGCATATGTTTTGTTTTAGGAGATTATTGAGAGGTCAAAACTCAGAGGCATCCCAATCATCATTGATGCTGTGAGTACTATTTTCACTGGCACTTTTAATGTTGCTGAACAATATGCTTTTATACTGAGTATGTTGGCAACAGCCAATAGGGAGAACTGGGACAGAGCTCAGAAATGGCTTTTTATATATTATTGTATTAGTGATCTATTGCATAATGTCTTGCATGGTGTTGATCCTACACCAATGTTTTACTGAATTAACAGGCAAGGGATTCGCTGGATAAAACACTATGTGTGTATGTATGTACGTATGCACATTTATGTTTGTGTTTCTTCACAGGATGGGCTTTGGTTAGTTGCAAAAGAACCATCAGTCATTCAAGGATATCAGAGAGGCATCCTCACACCCAACTTTATGGAGTTTACCCGTCTCTATGAGGCCATGGTGAGTTTTGAATGTAGTAATAGCTAATGTCTATGTAGCCGAGCAAGTTCCCTTTGTATGTAATGTCTAAGGATCTATACTGATACTTTGTCTGGTGTTGTATGCAGCTCAGATGTGTCTCATATGCTCACTGTGATCAGATCACGTGACGTAGATGTTATTACCATGTATAAACTGAGCCTTTGTTTTTACAACATTGCATTCACCGCATGCCTGACTCTAGAATTAGATAACAGAGGTGCTTCTGAAATTAGTGATGGCGCTTTAGTAAAATGCAGATGTAATGAACCTAAGGAAGAGCTCTTAAGCATCTCTTTAACAAGAATAAGAATATGCATTCAAAGATGATAAGATTTGCAAATCATCATACTTTTCCAGAACAGCATTTCTAAAATACTCAAGGGCAAAAACGTGTTGCTATGATAATTGTTTTGTGTACATTTACGTTTAATAATACACATCTATCTAGTTCACGTTGTTATGGTTACCGTTATGTCAATCACTGAAACTTGAGAAGTTTAAAATGCTGCTGTCACTCCCGCCTTTTTGTAGGCATTGTGTACATGACATGTACATAGCTGTTGGTCTTCTTCTTTGTTGTTTTTTATCCAAAGAGGAATACAAATAAGGAATACAGCAAGTGATTCATCACAGAGGCAAATAAACACAAGAAGTGTTCTTCATGCAAAGTTTCAAACCATGTTCAAGAGATCACTTGCTCAAAAAAACACTGTAAACGAAAACATTTGATGCTCTCCAGATGTGCTGTTATCACGGTTTCAGCTGAGGGTAACTCTGTAGAACAAGGCCTTTCAATGTTATGCTTTTTGTAGACCATGGGTGTTCAATCCTGCTCCTGGAGGACCAAAGTCCGGCAGAGTTTAACAGCTGGAAGCTCTTAGTGAGTCTGAAAAAGCTAAGCACTACAGGACACTGGCCCTCCAGGAACAGATTTGGACACCGTTTGTTCTAAATCAGTGGTTCCCAAAGTGGGGGTCGCGAGAGGATTTACAAGAAATCAAAAAAAAAAAAAATTTAACTATTATAAATAACATATTTTATCTATAACTAACAAAAGATAAAAAATAGTTGTTAATAGTTACATTTAAAAAACAAACATGCAAATTCAAAAGCCATCAGCCTTTCAAATTTCTATCTGTTTGATCGCGACCCCTAAGGTGATTACGACAGATTAATCAAAAGCGCCAGTAGCAGCAGATCAATTTACACTTTCCGACATGTGCACGTAACATGTAGGTAATTTTTATCTCTTTATACTTAGGATATTATTTTTGTTGAAATGAAACGTTGGTTAATATCGACCAGTGTGCACAACATTTGTATATTTTAACCACTTCTGAGGATAGTGGGGGTCACGAGTCACTGGCACGGTTATTTTGGGGGTTGCAAGCTGAAAAGTTTGGGAACCCCTGTTCTAGATTACTGGTTCTCATCCAGGGGCTGGTGGCCACTAGTGGGCATCAGCAAACTTCCACAGAGCCCCAAAGAAGTCTTTGAAAATATGGTTGTAAAGGGGTTGAAAATGTATGAACATTAATGAAATGCCATGGAGAGATAAATTAATATTGGAATGGTAAAAAATATTTTACAGTTGATGCTGGACAAATTAATAAAAATAGGCTCAATAGATGGAGGAACACTCACATTTATACTGTGTGTTTACACACTATGTACTCAAGCATGTAGTGTATGAATTATTTAAGGTTATTTTATCATTAGTGATCAGTAATAATAGTCTTCTAGGCCCCCTCGCTAGTACATAATTAAAGCTGTAACAGTTGAGTGCAACATTGCAGTTTTTCAGTTAAGTGCATCAACCAGGAACAGTAAACGTTTTCTTTTTACAACTTTCAGTGTGAACGCACTACTCTTTCACTGTTTATGCTACAAAACATGTCTTTGGGAACACATCCTAAGTTCTTGTTCGTGTAACAGAAAACAGAAACTGACTTTCTAGTTAGCTAGCTGCCATATAAACAAATTTTGGGTTAGAATTAGTTAGTATTGCATTCACCGGTTTAGGGGTTGGGCTTAAATCTGATTGTTTCAAGTAAGGCTATGCTGCAAAATGTGGTTGTTTTTTTGTTATCATCAAGTTTAATACAAAATTTTTTATTAGTTTCCTAATCTGTAATTTTGTATATATTCCTCTTCATTTCCATATATTCCCGATTCATTCCCCTTTGAAGTTTTCAACTTAAAATCATACAAATGTACTTGTATTAAACAAAGGGATAAAAAAAACAAAAATAAAAGGGATTTTGAATATTGTCTTGAAGTCAAAAAAATGGGAGACCATGGTGCAAGAAAATTGCTTGTTTTTTCGTTTAAAACAAGTATAAAAAAAAAAAAGTAATTAAAAAAAACACACTTTAACAGGCACTTAATGCAAATAATTGCAGTATATATGCTAAATCAAACTTTAATTTCAGCACCATGAACCTCTGGACAGCACGGAGCACAAGAGAAGTGCTCAGCAGCTGAGCATCGCCATGGGCCACCTTACCTTGGTTTTAAAGGGAGAGGAGGACATTATTACTGACGGAAAGAACAGTTAGTGATGTTCCTCAAACATTCAGACTTCATAAGGTTCCAGTGCACACTTTCTGTCTCTAACACGTTGCTTGTCTACCTGTGCTCAGTGCTGACCTGTAGTCAAGAGGGCAGTGGACGGCGGTGTGGAGGACAGGGAGATCTGCTCTCTGGTTCCTTAGGAGTCTTCGCCCATTGGGCGTTCAGCTCACCTTCAGATGCAACTAAAGGGTGATTTGCTCAATTTTCAGTATTTATTAAACATTGCACACCACTTTCAGTTTAAAGGTGATCTTTGTAGGATTTGATTAGAGCTTAAAGTAGCTATTGCAGGCCAAAATCAAAATATTGGATAGGGTTTTTTCACCCGATTGGATTGGATAGGGTTTTTGCAGGTTGCCAGATTGACAAAACCAACAGGAACAAGCGCACATGACGAAGAACAAAATGTTGATGATACTAAACTGTTAAGAAAAAAAGAAAAGTTAACATACATGTTTATCTGAAAAACAATGCTACAGTCAGTCAGTTCCGTATGTGTTTGTTTTGGTTTGTGAAACCCGTCCACTGCTAATTGTATTTCGGCATCCCGAAAACATTACGTCAAACATATTATAGTATTTCTATGCTGTGGTAGAGTAAAGTTACATACACACGTTTAACAGATGTTCCTTTTTCTAGCATGAATCCCTCACTGGTAGCTGCTTTTGGTGCTACGTCTCTGACAAGGCAGTGTAATCGCCAGGCCTTCCACAAACACAGCAGATCTACCACCACCTCTGACATGATCCAGGAGATAAGCAGCGCTTTCAAGAAGCTGTTTGAAAGCTAAACTACGTGTGTGTATCCATTCTTTTTCATGCTCATTATTAAGACTGAAGGTCTGCATCGCAATGCTACTCATATTAAATAAAAGTACATTGTTGAGCACCTTTTTTCCTTTTTATTTTAAAGTGCCTCTTTGTAGTTCTGCAATACAGTTTCAACTACTCCACTATCATGTGTGTGGTGACTCTATAAACGTCACACTTTTTCAGCATCTTTGTCTTTAGATGTGTGTGTGTGTGTGTGTGTGTGCTATGTTTGCGAGTGTTTAGATTTGTGTCTGATAACCCACCAAGAGATATAACACTGTCCCTTTATGAATGAATTGCAGAAAATGTTCACTTTCAAGTATTCAAACAAATTATAGTGGATGTTCTCCTTGCGTTAAGCTGTTTAACATCTTATTTTCTGTCAATAACTCAACAATTCTTATTTAGTATGTGGGACAAATTACAAATAATTGAAAGTGGCTGTCACTTTTAGATATAGTTTGCTATCCTACATATTAAACTAACATGAAAGTTTTACTTATAACTGTTTCTGTTTTGTGTTATTTACTCTGAATACATGCATGTGTCCGGACTTGTTTTTGGTTGGTAAGTGGTTTGGCAAGAGTAATAAAAAAAATAAAAAAATCAAATAGGGGACAAAACTTGCAAAAGATGTTCCATTTTAAAAGATTTGTTATTAGTATGTATCATGTTTAAAAGCATTTTTTGCTATTAATTTGTTAACAACTGCATGCAAATACATTTACTGCACATACATATTAACAGCAGCTTAGTATGTCATCTCTTAAGTTTATTAATTTTTATTACTAAAACTTTGTTTTCGTGTAGAGGATCCTTTGTGGTATTGTAATAATAACCAGTGTTGGAAATTTGTTAACTCAAATTTGTACTCAAAACAATCACAAAAAGTGATGTTTGTAATCTTTTTAACCAACAAAATTAAAATTATTTCCAGCTATTAAATTAGGAAATTTAAAGCATTATCAGTTGTGATAATGAGTAGTAACCAGTCCTTTTTTTCCCTAATCATAATAGTATTAGTTACATTTTATTAGTAATTAGTTGCACAACTAGTTACCAGGGTATGTGATGATATAACTGATGCATTACTAGCAACTAGTTACTGCTCAAAAGCAATGATAGTTAAACATTGCAGAGACAATAAGTGAAGTAGTCGCCCTTTTCCCATCAAAATCGGAGAACGTCATAACTATGCATAAAACCAGATATAACAAAATGTATATGCATACCTTCTTATTCTCTTACTGCGCGCATGCTCTTCACCACGCCACCTTCAGATATAGCTCGTGCGCATGCGTGGCTCGATCCTCCGGATCCTCGAGGTCTCCTTTTCTGGTTTTGTCGAGTTCCGTTACTGGTTACCTTTTTTTTTTTTTTTGCAGGCTAGATTGTAATCCGTTTCTGGTTTTGTGCTGCTGTTTCTTTTGCGCCTCATGTGATCCGTTTCGGGATTTGGACCGCGGTCATGCCGTAAGTGGGCATGCGCACTAGCTCCAGTCCGGCCTCTCGGCTGATCCGGTTTAGGGTTTGTAGGTTCTCTCGTGAAGTTTGCTTCCTCCGTGTGATGCGCGTCTCGCCTCGCCTCCCTTTTGTAAGCGCTTTGTTTGGGCGGTGAGCAGACATCGTGAAGTCCACCATTTTTTGTGGGGAATTTTATTTCCACGTATTTTATAAGAGCGAGGGGTTGTGTTTTGCACTGATGTCGGTGGGCCTGGAGTCTGGGTTTTCCAGCGAGGAGGTGCTGAATATCCGCTTCCCCATCCACCGCGCCTGCAGAGATGGAGATGTGGGCGCACTGTGCTCGCTTCTTCAGTGCGGCGCGGATCAGCTGGCCGTGGAGGACTCTTTCTACGGATGGACTCCTCTACACTGGGCTGCGCACTTCGGCAAGGTACACAATTGCATGCATTTATTTGCAGCGTGTCACACGGATACAGTGCACAAAAAGCCATACTTACTTAAACCATCATTCGTTACTCTTAAATCAAACCATAAAAATGCTACGCATTGCGTCTTTCATTTACGCGTGCATTATCAAGATATTCGTGAGTGCTACTCAAACCGCGTCAGAAGATGATAATGGGATCATGCAAATGTCATGGTGTGTGATCTGACTTGTGCCGATGAACGTTAGCTGTGCAGTTTGGCTTTTTGTTTACGTTTTTTATTCATTTTCTTGTTCTAAACAAGCTTGCCTCGTTATTAATCCGCGTTGGCTGTAAAAAAAGCAAAACCGAAACTAAGACGAATTATTTTTACGAGTACGTTTTAATTAGATTTTAGCACTTTGTAGAGGTTTTAATTATTTATTTATTCAAGAATGCAGTTTTTTAGCTACTTATAGTTAATAACTTTCAGGTATACAAGTTGTTGTTGCATTCTGTGCATCACATGCAATGCCAAACCAACAAATATACGACAGGCTATTATATATATATATATATATATATATATATATATTTTTTTTTTTGTAGCCTATTATCTAACAACATCTGAGTAACCGGTTTCAGAAGCATAATGTAGTAGCAGTTCTTGTTTTGTTTAATTTTGAACAGTATTCAACAGTCATTAAGTATTTTCACAAGAGTCATTTTGCATTGACACATCTGGGTGTAGTATTTCCTCAGGTAATTGAACTTTCTGAAGAGCTACATTATCTGTTATGGGTTGTATTCTCAGATGTCTCGAGGTTACCCGACCAAATGAAGTATGAGAGTCAGCAGGCGGATATAAACACCAACCCCTCAGTTTATTTTTAGAAATGAATTACTGAAAAGGGAAAGCATTTTCTGCATTGCCTTGACTTTCAAAGTTCCATGGGATGCGTGCATGAACTTGCATTTCAGACTTAAAGGGAAAGTGTCTGTGTATGATCAGGGTTTTAGATCAAACTGAATCTAAAAGTCAGGAGGAAGTCATAAATCTCTCTGTACTGGTGCGTTGTTATCTTTATCTGGATGGGTGTGATGTCTTCTAAAGCCTTGGAGTGTCTCGAGAAGAATGCTTTAAGACACTAAGTGCATGAATAACAGGAAGAGTTAAAGTGAAATTTAAGATTTCGCAGGAACGATCATCAAGGAATGTTGAAACCTAACAATAACAATCTTTGATGCACTAAATGCTTCCATTATGTATCAAATATAATCGTTTTATTTCCCAAGTGCATTAGACCTCTCATTAGCCCGGTTGGATGAATAACGAAAGCGTTGTATAACTCTTTCAGCTGAAAATTAATAATGGACTCTTCAGTCGACTGTGATGACACATTTCCAATTATTGATGGAAATCTTGCAAAGATTTTTATGTTTAAAAACGTATGCACATTTCTAACATTCTGTTAAAAGAAAAGAAAGTAACACTGCTAAATTTGCACAGTATAAAAAAAAGGCAACAGTTTAATTTCTGTAATTTGTCTACATCTCTCACGATGGAACAAAAATCCTGCTTAAAGTATTTGAAATAAAAAGCTTGTTGAATTCCACAAATCATAAAAAAAGCATTGCAATTAACAGTGCATGCAATTTAATGCATTGTATTTTCATGGCTTGCATTTTTTATGCGCTGCATTTTAACATGGTTGTATATTTACGTAGTGACGGGAACATTTCACAAACATTGTCATTGTTAAAATTCAGTAATCAATATTCACCTCACAAAGGTCATTTTCTAAATATTCAGTTTGTTTAATAATTCCAGCAATAATACTCGTCAGGCAACTTTTGGTTATTTTTATTTCACTTTTTCAAATTCGCTTCCGAAAATTCCGAGACTCTTTCTATCTGTGTTTCAGGTGTAAATCGGTAAAATCGTGTACCTAAACAGTCAAATGCACGCATAATTAGTGATTATTCTCGTAAATCCTCATTAGTTATGTAAATGAACAATAATAGAAGACTGAAAATGCATGTGTAACCGTAAAATTGGATCCGCGCGGCTCATAAAGTGAGTGCTTTCAACGGGGTGCTTAATACAAAATTCCTTCCTGCTCTTGCCTGACAAATATTACTGCTGGAATTAATACAAACTGAAATATTTAGAAAATGACCTTTGTGAGGTGAATATTGATTACTGAATTTTCACAATGACAATGTTTGTGAAATGTTCCCGTCACTACGTAAATATACAACCATGTTAAAATGCAGCGCATAAATATGCAAGCCATGAAAATACAATGCATTAAATTGCATGCACTGTTAATTTGCGATTTGAGGAATTCAACAAGCTTTTTCTTCCAAATACTTGAATTTTTGTTCCATACCATCTCATGCAATTGTATTCTACTGTAAATAAGCATTTGTGTAGTATTTTTATATATCGGAATTAGGCCTATATCTGCACTCCTGCTTTATGTATCAATATTGGCATCAGCCGTTGAAAAGCCCAAGCCTGAGCTCTAATTGAAGGCTCTTTTTCTCTGTGTCCTCTCGTGTCTCACAGCTGGAGTGTGTAATGCGTCTGGTGCAGGTGGGATGCGGTGTGAACTCCGTGACCTCTCGGTTTGCCCAGACCCCTGCTCATATCGCTGCCTTCGGGGGTCATCCTCAGTGCTTGCTGTGGCTGCTGCAGGCAGGAGCTGATATAATCAGGCAGGTAAGGCATCGCTGCGGTACCAGGTTATGTATGAGACCTTTTCGAAGGCGAGCATTGAGAACGTCTTTGAAAGTGAACAAGCATGAAGTTATGTGAGAAAACAGAGCAAGACGTTTTCCACACAAGTGAAGACGAGGCAGAACTTGAAGCACTGCTAGCCACAGAAGCTTTGAATGTGATTCTTCTGATCAGAAATAGTTACTATCCAAGTTATACTGTAGTTGTTTCCCCTCCCCGGAGTGTTACATAGCATTAAGCTTTTATGCATATTTGTATTTTCAGTCTATTCTCCAAATTTGATGATGTCCAGTGCTTTGACGTAATATGTTAAAAGCCCTATGTAAGTAAAGGTGATTGATTGATTTTTGCTCTAAATAATCAATAATAATATATTTAGAATAAAATATTGTAAATGCAAAACATATTTTTTACAGAAAAAACACATTTTAATAATCTAACATTGCTTTATATGTAATGTTATGGGATATTATCAAATTATGTTATTGTAAAGCAATAAAATGGTAATAACAACCACAACAACAATAATAATAATAATCTGCAGTAAGAGCCTGCTTAACGTTGTTACCATCCCATATGGTAAACGAAAATGTAGTTTTATTGTGAAAAGCTGTCAAATCTATGTTTTTTGCTTGTAAAAATAGTTGTATTATTTACCGTAAACAACATTATTTTACATATCAAAATGTATGTATGAAATTTAGCTTGAGCATTTGCTCATTTTTGATAAGCCTTGGTTTACTGAGGCCCTGGGCTGTATCACTGTGTTTTCATATGTACAGAATAAAGAAATCCCCATCAGCAGTGTGTGAGCATATTTCTGATTATTCATGTATTCTCCGCCTCCACCATTCACTGGTGCGTTACAGCAGAGAAATTAGATTACTAGGCCATTGTTACATAACCAGTGATGTAGCTCTCCAAATATACACTAGTTTCTCCTCCACGCAGGCTCAGGCAGATCAACACAAATGATTTAAGGGCATCGGCCGTCTTGATCTTGAACTTTTCCCAGACTCTTTCCCAGTCTTGTCTTTTAGTGTTTAGAGCAATGTAGCTGGAAGGAGAAGCTGCCGGGCGTCAGTCTGACCCACATTACTCTCCCGTGAATCAGTGATTCTGATGCTCAGCCACTCCTTTAGGAGTTTACTGTAGCTTTCTGTCAGGGTGAAGGGTTCAGCCGGCTGCTCCACCAGCTCCTGAATAAATGATGACTCTGAGTTGTAACGGAGAGATCGCGATTTCACTTTCTGCTTTATTCAGCAGTCTGCAGACAGTGTTGTTGTTAACCTAAACTGTTAAAATAATGTTTGGTAATCGACAAAGCTAAAAAACGTTTGTTAAAAATTAGATTGAAAACATATATTTGAAAAATTTAATTTTAGAAATGTTGCCGTGGCAAGTGACTAAGATGAAGACTAAGATGTTTAAATAAGCTGTAAAGAAGTTGTAGAAAAGTTCTAAAGTTATTAAATAAATTAAAGCTGTATTAAACATTTTTTAGTTAATTAATTTCTTTGTAGAATTTACCATTTGTAATAAATCACATTAAGGCTAAACATGATTATTAAATAATTTAAATTTATTTTTCAGATGCAAATTGTCAGGCACATATGGAATGTTATGCAAAGATAAAATTAAATATAATAATATAAATGAATTCTGAAGGATCATGTGACACAGAAGACTAGAGTAATGATGCAAAACATTCAGCTTTGCATCACTGTTAAATTATATTTGAAAATTGTATTCAAAATGTATTCAAATATTTAACTCCCATGGAGTTTTTGGACATCTTTATGGAATTGCAATCATTTTCAAACCATTTTTGATTGGTTCCAAAATCAGTATGAATAAAAATAAAATAAAATAAAAAGCTTTGTGTGTTTAAGATTAGACTGTAACAGGCAGGTCGTTTGTGTAACAAAAAAATTTAAATGTCCTGACAGTCCTGCTTATATTCTCTGTCTGTTTTGTAGGACTATGTTGGAGAAACCCCCCTCCACAAAGCGGCCCGTGCTGGCAGCATCGACTGCATTAACACGCTCCTGGTCCAGGGAGCCAAGGCAGAGTAAGTCTTCTCCAGCTGCTGCTCTCTTTAACTGTATCTCTCTCTTCCCTTGCATCCATTCAAATGCCCCACTGGTGCTTCATTTAAGAAGGGCTCCATCAAAACAGAAATTGTAAGGCTTTATATCTCATTTCTTCCACTGCAAGATAATATGGTAAACAGAAGACACTAGTGAGTTATATTTAAACCATTTCAAACCATCTGAAATTTCTCTATAAAAGCAAATGAACCGTATTGTCATGAGTGGCAGAAATCGGACTGGTTTTCAATCTCACATCTTTACTTGATTTTAGAACCTGCTGCATGAGTTACAAATAAAAGAGTATTAACTATTTATTTTCCTATTTTAATGTTTATTTTTGACTGATAATTCAAAAACCTGTTTTTAATTTATGTAGATTTTAATAGAATGTTTTCACTTTTAAATTATACTTGATGACATTTTTGTTAAAAAAATATTAATATGAATATATTTAAGGGTCATAAAAGTTTTAAAATTGTAGATTTAGAAAATGTAGATTTTTATTTTTTTTTTGTCATGGTAAGTTGAAAGACTCATTTAGTTAATGATTTTAGTTAATATGAAAATGTTTTTTCTTACATTATACACCTTATATTTAAAGGATATTGATTAAGTACTTCCGTTTAATTGTTTTTGTCATGAATATAGCAAGTGCTGCATAAATTAATTAATGAAATGAATAAAAGTTGTACGTTTCTGGATCAAAACAGGTATGTTGTTATTATATTGCTATTGGTGCGAGTTCCCTTATAATGTTTTTAAATTAAGAATTTTTTTTTTTTTTTTTAATAAATATTTTTAATTTACACAAATTGGTTCCCCATGACAGGGTAACAAATTATTATAAACATGAGTGAATTATATATCATGAGCTAACAGTGAATTGCAGCAATTAGTAGTTTTATTAAGTTAATGTTCAGAATTATGTTACTGTTTAATGTTTTATGATCATACAATATTAATTTAGTACATATCTTGGTATATGGAAACACAAACATTAACCAAAATGTATTACGGAGGGTCTACTTACACTAAGTGTGAAGTCTTGTTGGCAGAGGCTATTTACACTAACTCCGCCCACTGTGTGAAATATCATCGTCCCAATGATGATCGACCCAAACTTTTTCCTTGTTTTAATAGCTTAATGTTTTGTAGTGTACTACAATACTGTAAAACATCTACTGCTATTTGCACTTAGCGATGCAAGTTAAATGCTGCTGTATTGTTCATTGTTAGATCATGATACCTAATGCATTTACTGATGTCATAATTCTACAAGTTAAAAATGTGATTTTGAAAAGTGACCTAATACACTGAAATGTATTTTGATGGAGCTCTTCTGAAATCTGAGAGCAGATTTGGTCTTACCGGCTTGATTTTGCCTAAATGTGAAATGTATTCTGAATTCAGTAATTTGATAATCTCTATCATGTCTTCTATAATCCCCTGTGAAGTGCGGAGGTAATATCCTTTTTGTTTCCTTCACATTTTGATTTTAAATGTGTTGCCGTTTCAAGGTGGCGAGCTGTTGCACATTTCCTCATAGCTCAAAAGCAAACAACTATTTTAAAAGCTATTTTAAATTGCCTTAAGTCGCTAAGGGTGTTTTTCCTTGTTGGGAGATAACATGAAACAGAGTTTGAGAGAGCCAATGTTGTTCTGGGGGAGATTGAGATCCATTCATAATCTCTCTGCAGTGTCATTTTATAACTAGTAATTTTTTTTTTTATATTAAGTAATAATATAAAAAATATATTTAATAATGAGTTATTTCTAACATTCTAAAGGTATATTCTAGCAAAACATTTTTTATGTGAAGTTGAATTTAAAAAAAAAATGCACATGAACAGCTCTGTTTAAATTTTACAGTAGAAATACTACGTAAATAGTATCCACATAGTGTTCATCAAATGCCAGGGTATTCAGTCCTGGTCCTAAAGGGACTCTTTTAAGCACAGTTTAATTTATACCTGCCAAAACACACCTTTTTAGTTATCTTGAAGACCATGAGCTGCTCCAGTTGTGTTTTGATTAAGTTTGGAGCTAAACTCTGTATTAAGGGATAGTTCACCTTCAGTTGCTGGTCCCCAGTGACTTCCATAGTATGGAGAAAAAACTATGCAAGTCAATGGGGACCAACTGAAGGTGGGTTATCCCTTTAAGGAGCAGTATTAATAACCCTTCATTGTCGTACACCATATACATGAGTAGACATTCTGTTCTCCAGCAACTTATGCATTATTTTGATCATTTTAGATTGAGGCTGGTATTGCAGTCGCTTGAGCTGTTAACACAGCTTTTGTTAAAACATGCTATTGACTTTGCAGAGAGATTGTGATGGATGCTCATGCGTTATTAATGTTGATTAAGTTCTCCAGGGTGTTGCAACAATGCATAACCATACTAGCTCCTGTGTATTGTCAGCACACACATGACAGGGGTGCAGGATTGTTCTTGTTGCTCATTTTGGAGAAATTACTTGCACCATTTCATATCTCTTGACATTGAGAAATGCCATTTGAGGATTTATTGAGGCATACTTTAATGATGATGGAGGACATACTAAATAACTGGAAATTACCTGATGTTCCACAGAGACACCGACCACTTCCATTAGTGATTAAAACACTATTTCATAACAATTTCTATCATTTAAAATGTAGCGTTAAACTTAGACTATTAGATCATGAAATATGCTGTTCTAAATGTGGTTAGTAAGTCATCTTTTAAAAAAAATATTTTCTATGCTCGACCGTCAGTTGAACGAGGTCAAACAAATTGACAAACAAGTCCTGCTTTGGAAAGCCGAGGTCTGGTGTGTTTTGTGGAACAGCAGGTACGGTTATGGGCTTGTTAGTGTTTCTCACAGGCTTCTGGTCGGAAGAACACAGGCCTGCTGAAACCACTGCAACTGCAAATTTACCCCACAGATAACCCTCTCCTCTTTGAATGCCATATGGTTTTGGTCGGTACAACTTAAAGTAATATATCATTTTTGATGTCAATGTCTTTAATTAAAACTGCATTTTGTATCTTAAGCCAAAATATAAATTTTCTGAATTTTATATTAATAATTCATTCAACATGTTAATTATCATTTTTATGGTCATTACATAAACATCAATGTTTGCAACTTAAAATGTTACAAATTGTGTTTGTATATTAATTATCATTCTAATTGATTTATAAATTATATTCTTTCATTTATAGTTCAGGATACCTAATTAGTTAAATAATGTAACAAACTGATAGAATGCGATCTAATGTTATGTAACAAACTGAATCTTATTGTAAACTTTTGCTATTACTATTAAAATGTTACATTGTATGAAAAGAACTATTACAGGTATTTGAAAATTTGAAAGATTAGAAGGCTGCATTTTGTAATTGTAATGTGGTAGTTATTTAACAGTACACAAAAATACATAGCGGTTTATAATTATTTGGCTGAATTGTGCATTCCATAAAATTTTCTAAATTCAGTAAAAAAAGAGACAAAAAATAGAGGGGGAAAAAACATGTAAACCCACTTCTGCATTTTTTTTGTTAGTTGATCAATATTCTTAGTACACTGCTCAAAAAAAAATATAGGGAACACTTTAACAGCACAATGTAACGCCAAGTTAATCACACTTCTGTGAAATGAAACTGCCAACTTAGGAAGCAACACTGATTGACAATCAGTTTCACATGCTGTTGTGTAAATGGAAGAGACAACAGTGGGAAATTACAGGCAATTAGCAAGACACCCCCAATCAAGGAGTGGTTCTGCAGGTGGTGATCACTTCTCAGTTCCTATGATTTCTGACTGATGCTTTGGTCACTTTTGAATGCTGGCGGTGCTTTCACTCTAGTGGTAGCATGAGATGGAGTCTACAACCCACACAAGTGGCTCAGGTAGTGCAGCTCATCCAGGATGGCACATCAACGCGAGCTGTGGCAAGAAGGTTTGCTGTGTCTGTCAGCGTAGTGTCCAGAGCATGGAGTTGCTACCAGGAGACAGGCCAGTACATCAGGAGACGTGGAGGAGGGCAACAACCCAGCAGCAGGACCGCTACCTCTGCCTTTGTGCAAGGAGGAACAGGAGGAGCACTGCCAGAACCCTGCATGACCTCCAGCAGGCCACAAATGTGCATGTGTCTGTTCAGATGTTCAGAAACAGACTCCATGAGGGTGACATGAGGGCCCGACGTCAACAGGTGGGGGTGTGCTTACAGCCCAACATCGTGCAGGACGTTTGGTATTTGCCAGAAAACACCAAGACTGACAAATTCACCACAGGCGCCCTGTGCTCTTCACAGATGAAGGTTCACACTGAACACATGTGACAGAGTCTGGAGACGCCGTGGAGAACATTCTGCTGCCTGCACATCCTCCAGCATGACCGGTTTGGCAGTGGGTCAGTAATGGTGTGGGGTGGCATTTCTTTGGAGGGACGCACAGCCCTCCATGGGCTCACCAGGGGTAGCCTGACTGCCATTAGGTACCGAGATGAGATCCTCAGACCCCTCGTGAGACCATTTGCCGGAGCGGTTGGCCTTGGGTTCCTCCTAATGCAAGATAATGCTAGGCCTCATGTGGCTGGGACATCATGTCTCGCTCCATCCACCAATGCCACGTTGCACCACAGACTGTCTAGGAGTTGCTTTAGTCCAGGTCTGGGAGGAGATCCCTCAGGAGACTATCCTCCACCTCTTCAGGATCATGCCCAGGTGTTTTAGGGAGGTCATACTGGCACGTGGAGGCCACACACACTACTGTGCCTCATTTTGACTTGTTTTAAAGACATTACATTAAAGTTGGATCAGCCTTTAGTGTGTTTTTCCACAATTTTGAGTGTGACTCCAAATCCAGAACTCCATGGGTTAATAAATTTGCTTTCCATTGATCATTTTTGTGTGAATTTGGAGTCAGTAAGATATTTAATGGTTTTTAAAGTTGTTTCTTCTGATCATCAAGGCCGCATTTATTAGATTAAAAATCCAGAAAAAACTGTAATATTGTGAAATATTATTTCAATTTAAAATAACTGTTTTCTG
>JAUMHI010000048.1:4175710-4198173 GCA_032359435.1 Enteromius unitaeniatus | reverse complement strand
ATTAAAATAATATTTCACAATATTACAGTTTTTCTGGATTTTTAATCTAATAAATGCAGCCTTGATGAGCAGAAGAACATCTTTAAAAAAACCATTAAATACCTTAGTGACCCCAAATTTTTGAACGGTAGTGTGTGTGTATATATATATAATAAAAGATAGTAGGTAGGTATAGTACCACTGGTAATACAATATTCATGTATATGGCATTCAAGGAGAAACATTTTGGTCTTGGGGAATTACGGGGGTGGTTTTTAAATGTTTAATCTCTGTTATGTTGTGTATGTTGTGTTTATTGCCTTATTGGAAATGCTTTTGAGATAATGATGAAATGTGCATTTAGCAACCACACAAATAGGATTGTTGTTGTTTGTTTTTATGGCAGTATGAACAATGTTTTAAAGTCTTACAGTGGTAGTGGCACTGAAGCCCCAGTCAGTATAAAAGCCGATGACAGCTACAGTGTGTCACATTTACCCTTTCAAAGCAGAGAGAAGGTTTAAAACAGGGATTTTATAATATAGGCCTAGTTAGGAGATCAAGAGGAGCGAGGGTTTTGGTGTTTTTATTTTATATTTGAAACATTTATTTAAATGAATTTAAATTATTTAAAAATCTTCCTTTGTTGGAAAAAAAGGGGGGAAAAAGTCTAAATAAAAAAAACAAAAAACTTAATAGCTACTTTCTTTCCCATATTACAAAATCTGGAACTTCAGCTAACAGGATTTAAGATGAGTTTGTTTGATCCTTCCCATCAATGGCAGTACATAATGAAACATGCAAATTTAGAAGTATACTTAGAAGAGAAGCTGTAATGCAATTACTTTTTTTCATCTGCGTGAAAAAAAACTGCAAAACTGGATGTTTTATCTGTCCTCCCTACATATTTCTACCGTTTACTTGAATTGATTTCTTGAGATCTGAATCCAGCTGATACTTCTCCTTAGAGGAACATGAACATATCCTGTGGATACTCAGAACCTCATTCCTACCTTAAAAGTTGGCAAAAGAGCACCATTTCATTGTGATGTCCAGACATGATAGTCCTTCAAGATCTACTGGACTGAAACCAAAATAATGTGAATGGCATGAAGAAGGCAGGAACTTATTGTATTCTCAGCAGACTAAAACTCAAAGAGGCTTATATCCAGCTTAATGTTTTAAATGTGCTCTGTAAATTTCCTGAAGTAAAGAAGAAAGTGAGAATGGACCCCTTTTCAATCCTGAATGTCGTGGAGTCAGATTCACAGTCATCAGTTGTATCCACCTCTGATTATGTTTCTCTTTTTCCCCTTGAACATCTCCAGGCAGACTTGCTTTTGTTCATGGCTTAATGGAAAGACTTTCCCATGTTTTAACTTGATGCATGGACACACTACATACTTTCTCTCACTGAAATCTTGTTTCTGTCACTGAAATGTCTTCAGTAATTTCAGCTTCACCAGACATGTCCACTCTTCATTGTCTACAAGTACAAACAGCCAAGTTCTTCGAAGAAATATGTTTTGTCACATTTTCTTTCTTCTGCCATCTCTCTTTCTGTGATGCAGAACGCTTGGCCTTCCCTTGTCCCTTTAAACCTCAGTGTTTCATGTTGGTTTAACATAAACCTCAATCAATTGACATATTTCAGCTTCTAATGCTCTTGTCCACAGCTTCAAGTGTATATTTTTCCCTTTCTTTGTTACTAAGTGGAGACATTTCAGATAAAACATCCAGCTGAAATTACCGTATTTCAACCCAATGTCCAATTAACCTCAAGCAACTGAATTTATTGAACCCAAAAGTATAATAATAGGTGCATACAAGAGTATTTTGTCGAAGCCATTGCCTAGACTTAACTCTGACATGTTGAGACTCTCATGCAGACAACACAAGAAGCTAATAAAATTTATTTGTATCATTTCTGGTGAAAAATAAAATAAAATAAAATACTGTTTGCAGTTAATTAAAACTAGATTTTTTGATTACATGTTTTTTTTCTCTCTTTATTCTCCCAAAGCCCTCGATCCAAAAGCCTGTCAGGAGAAAGAGTGGTTCAGGTAGCTGATAATAGTAAAGGAGAACAGCAAGGTAAAGCATAGGCTTAAATATCAGCAGGGTTTGCATTAGAACTTATTCATATGAATAGCATTACTAGTGTTTTGTTTTAACCTGTCTGCCTCTTTTATTCTGAGACTCTGTTCATAGAGACAAACTGTTTGTGTTTACAATGTCGCCTGTAGAATTTCACCCTCTGATATATGATTACCCTATGATAAAACATGTTCTTTTATGAATCATCTGTCACCTTTGTCCTTCTGAAAGTGGCATGATGACAAAAGAAATGGAGATTGCATTTTGTTAACTGTTACGGCAAAATTCTAGAGAACGTCTACACATCTCAATGTTTTTGCAGCTATTGAATTCGAAATGACTTGACTTTTTCAAGTAATCCTAGAAAAGGGGGAGAGCATTCCAAATAGACACTGCTGACTCACTCCAAGTTCCCTCAACGAAACTGCACTGTTGTGGCATTAGGAGTGTTCTCACTATCGCTCCCTTCAGTATCAACACACTGGCAAACTGTTGAGGTATTTCATGCGGTGATTGGTTTTACTGATAGGACATTTTGTACCTAGAACTTTCAAAAGACAAAGTTTTTTTTGTTTGTTTTTAATTTTTAGATATAGTTTTTGTTTTTGACCTGCATGCTTTGCTTAATTGTGCCCTTAAATCAATGAAGTTGATGTATATTAATTTCCTTTTTTAATTTTAATGTTTGTTTGTTTTTTTTTTTGTAAACTAACCATAGGACGTATCTGTAGGACAGGTCTAATCAGTCCCTTCTTAGTCTCGTCCAGAGTAAGCATGGTTTGATGCTCAGGAAGTTATGTGTTAGGGCTCAACCAATGGAAAAGAAATTATGAAGTGAAAATAAAGAGTAGCAAAGCATATCAGGAATGAAGAAACAAAATGAATGCTTCCGTTTCAATATTTCAATAAAATGTTCACTCACTCGTCAAAGTGAAATTGACATTTTTCACAGTGATATTTGTTCACGCTGGATTGGACGCTGAAATGACCAGGAAGCAGTGGCAAACCTGGCAGGTCTAATGTGTTTATATAAACGTATCTGACTTTAAATGCAGGAATATTGTCCAGATTTCAAAACTGTGAAAGTTAAAGGGATGGTTCCCCCAAATATGCAATTTGTCATCAATAACCCACCCATGTCCTTCTAAACCTATTGGACTTTTGTTTATATTTGAAAAACAAATGCAGCTATTTAATTGAAATATGACGCATTCCTTTCCCACCATTGAAAGTCAATTTCACCAAAACGTTTAATGCTTTAAAAAGATCCTAAAGAGATTGTGAAGCTTTCTAAAGAGACAAATTTGATTAACAGCTTTCATTTCAACACTTCTGTTTCTCATGTTATTTGATGAACTGTGCATGTTTGTCGAGCATCAGCGTTTTGGACTTTTAATGGAGGGACAGAAATATCTCAGGTTTCGTTAAGATGTCGTCATTTGTGTTTTGGAAATAAACAAAAGGTTTGTAACATTAGGGTGAAGCATTTTTTGAGTGAACTAACCATAGACCTGAGATGCCCCATTGGATTCGGCCGCCATGTTGGAACAGTGAACTTGATGGCATTCATCATACTGTAGGTTCACACACGCCGTTGAGCCGTTCTGTGCAGGATTGTGGCATCTTTTGAATATTCATTGATTATATGGTGAATGACGTCAAGTCAAAACTGCTACAATATGGTGGATGGCTTATGGATCAGAAACAGTCACTAATGAGGTATCAACGTGTATATATATGAAACTAGCCCTTTAATGTGCAGTTTAAAAAGAAAAATGTTATAAAAGTAGCTGAATTTGCACTGTCAGATTAATGCATTAATGCAAAATAATTGTGTGAAATGTATTTGTGATTGAAATTCAGTCATTTATTAAAATGGCATTTAAAAAAAAAAGATTAATGACAAGGATGATTTTATATATATATATATATATATATATATATATATATACTGAAGCAATTTATGAAGAACTAAGAACTACAAAAATAACAAATAACCACAAAGCATAAATATTTTTTAATTTAGTTAAAACATTGATTAACTTTGATATAAGCATATAAGGAGGTCTGTGGTGTCATATAGAACAGTTGAATTGAATAGGCGTATTTTAAAGAATGTCACAAAATGCGCTGATAAGCGCTCATTGACACAGTTGTAAACACAACAGCTTTCTTCTTTCATGAGGAATTCTGCGTCACAGCAACTTCGCTTCCAGACAACATGTTACAGAACGTGACGCATACGTCTCCCGGAAATCTTGCATAATTTAACCAATCCAATGACGAATTTTGTTTTCAGATAAGCTTGCCATATGCATCAGACGTTTAGCTAAATTTCCATGTGTGTGGCGTCTGACACTACCAATTCATTAGTTATTATTGGCCACAAAAAAAATCTATATTCTGTAAATGCCACTGATCTATAACAGAGAATTACATTATCATTATATAAACATCACTAGTACACACACAGAATGATATTCACTCAGGATTCTGAAGGTTTTGCAAGGGTTTATGTGATTATACTTGATTTATATTAAATGACTCTATAGCCAAAATATTAAAGTATGTCGCAATTTAAAAAGTCAAAATAAATATGCATAATTTATGAACTGACACACTTGTTGCTGTATTTTATTTAGATTATTAATAATGAGAATCAAGTTAACTCCAGTTACAGCATACAGAGGTAAATAAAATAAATAAATGAATTAAATAATTATATATTAATAACAGCATTAATAGCAGGTTTTCCGGATCTCTTTTACGTTTACATAAACAGAAATGATTTCTAATTAAAGGTGCTAGAAATCTGAACCAGTTTCCAGTAAATCTGGCATTATTTACTAGTTTTAGACATCTAATATAAGGGACATTACACATTTGCAAGAATATTACATATAATGTATTGCTCAGAATATCAGTAACAGTATATGTAATATTCACAATTATTGAGTTGTTTGCTGCTGCAGTTGCAACAGCAACAAAAATGTTTTACTGTTCTTACTTAATTTATAATTAAAGTCATGTTTACCAAGAATAGTTTTCAGAAATAAAGGTATAATCTAAATACCTATTAATGTTATTGATACAAATGTAAAACCTATTTATTTCATAAGCATACAGATCATAATCGGCAAATAAAACAAGGAACAAATGTATCTTTTTTTTTTTCATGTGTGTACAACAGAAATATTCAAGTCACTCACAGAATTAGAAAAGGCCTACACTTAACAGTGACTGTTAATCGGTTGTCCATATGATTATTGTGTTTTTGATAATTATTTCAGATTTCTTGCACCTAAGAGGTTCATTTTTAATCGAGACCTGCCAGGATGGACACGTACCTTCTGAAGTGTTTGCTACAAATGTCTTTTTGACATCAGAACGTCCGAGAAGCATTCATATTTTTCTTCAGGTTTGGGTAGGAATAAGTGGGGAGGGTCTGTTCAATGAAAAATGTTTTTTACTTTATTTGCTGGAAATTGTATTATTTTTAGATGTTTGATTTTAAACATGTTTTATGTGCTGGAATGAATGTGTGTATGGACTGTGATCTAGTTAGAGATTCAAAAGAACATGTCTGAAAGATTATTGTGATTTTTATATAAATATTTTTTTAAAACAAATAATGAATCCGTGAATGAACAAACCTTTTCCTAAAGCCACAAGCAAACCCCTTATTTGATGAATGTCACTCGGTGGTAGCACATACAGAAAATAAGTTCAGTTACTTAGTGTAATTAATGATCGTTACGGAATAATGATTGGATTGAATTTCACATCTATTCATGAAAATTAGATGTAGGCTTTGAGTTACTGCCAGCTTTTTTCTTCCTCTTTCCGATCAGAATTCCAAGGTTTTTGCACCGAAGTACCATTGCTTGTACCTTAGATATTTATTCCCAGTAAAGTACTATTGATGTCATTTAGCAATGCGTAAAAGGTCTTGGACGCATCAAGAGAACACATTTTCTGACTCTTCCTAATTAAACACACAATTCAACTCATCAGTAGAGACTTAAAGCAAAGATTCTCTCTGCCTGAATTTAGCTTCCTCCATACAACCTTTGTTTTCACACAGCAGTTTGAAATATTCATATTTACAACAGTAGGCAAAAAGTTCACGAATAACCTACTCTGATATGCACATCTGATGGACACTTTACTGTCCCATGAGGCCACATGAGGGGCTTTGAGAATGGAGGGGATTGTAATTGGTTCTTTAAGTCACATGACGACATGGCAGATGTAGAATGTCTGCATTTCATTCATCCGACACACATTCAGACTTTATAGAACATATGTTTAGAGCGTCTATATCTCCTCAGACATGTATGGGATTTGATGCATAGCCATGTGCTGCTTATGGGAAGATTTCAACCTCTGCAGCTTGGATCATACTTCCTGATAACCTATCACATTATGGCCTAGACGTCATTTGACCTGCTTTTAGAGTTGTACGACAGCCAGACTCCATAGAAATGAATATGAACTGAATCCCACCAGTCCCACCAGTAAACGCACAAAAAAAAAAGATCTATAAAAGGATTAGTTGACAGGGCTGATGTAGAGGAACACTGACTTGCTGTTGTGTTCTGAATTGGATTCAGTAATATTTTCCCAATGGGAAGCTGGACTGTTAAATGATGTATAATTGTTTTTGATGTTACATGTAATAACAGTGGTGCAAAAGCTGGCAGTACCTTAAAACCCATACAGATACATATGTTGATACAAAGAAAATAACAAAAAGGTAAAAACAGGAAGTTAGTCTGTGTGTGTTTACTGTATGGTGCTGCCGAGAGTCACATTTCTGTATTCTCACTGCATTCAGGATAGAAGTGTTAGCAGGAACTCCAGGGGTAAGTGTAAACGCTGTTATTTTTTTCCTAGATTTTGTTCATTCATGTATTCAGTTTTCTTCACTGCAGTAGAAAATGATTGTTGATGGCAAATACACACTCTCAATCCTTTTGGGATTTCATGTCATATTTTAAACAGGTGTGCATCTGGCGTGACCCATCAGTGCTTTATGGTATCAACGTTCACTACTCGATCAAATCCTTCTCTTGAAGAGGCCAGGATGCTGTTCTACTGAACTTCCTCGACTTTTTTTTATCCTTTGCGTGTTTAAAGAAGAATTTCCTGTTCAGATCTTGTTTGGCCTTGTCGCTTCTAAGCTGTCCTCTTTCAACCATGAAAATGAAGAATCAGCCAGCATAAAACCTGTTATGGATACGAGTCTCTCTTCACACACAAAAAAGGAAGAACTGTGAAGATCTGCATGATGTTTTCCTTCATCTCACAGCTGTGGTCAGATTGAAGACGTCCTGTTTGATCATCTGCGTTCTTCTACCTACATATATTGGCTTCTTATTGCCACTGCTTTTACCTTGTTTATTCTGCTGTGGCATTCATTTACGTTTTGTTATACTTTTGATACTTTCAGATTTCATCTAATGGCATTATTGTTCTTTAAAAATATGATTTTTTTTAATTATACTTAATTTTTTTTTTTATTCTTAATATCATGTTCTTTGTGTGTGTGCTTTACTTTCATTTTCTATTGCAGTCGAGACATCACAACATTATATCTTTTAAATAGATGTTCTATAATTCAACCAGTATTATTGGTGTTTAATTAATGTTTTTGCTAAATAACTTTAGGGTTTGAAATACAGAAAGGGAAGTGTGTGTGTGTGTGTGTGTGTATATATGAGTGGTTTACGAACACTTGCCTTAGACCAGCAGTGTTAATGCACTAATTTTATCATTGCGCAGCATGAGGAACGCTAGTGGACTGACCGCAGCTGACCTAGCCCATGCCCAGGGCTTTCAAGAGTGCGCCCAGCTGCTTTCCAATGCCCAGAACCAGCAGCTCAATCAGCTTAACGGGTTCTCAGCCAATGGCTCTGTGTGCTTTGGGGACCGCAAGCTAATTCAAGAGCGTGGCATCCTTAATGGGGTTCCCAGCCGAAAAAGGTCTCTTGATTGCATGGAGTCTAATCTAATTAAAAAGGCCAGAACAGATGGTAGGTCTTGAGTGAATGTTTAAAGTTTGGTTTTTAAAAGACGAAGTTGGTAACTTGCACTTGCTAAATCTTGCAGATCTTGGATATCAGCTGATGAATGGAGTAAACGGATCCAGCGGAGAGGACCAGATGGAGAACATGCACATGGAGTTTGGCCAGGCGCTGAGTACCCCAGGTGGGAACAGACTCCTGAATGGGTCCAATGGCTACATCAGTCCAGAGCAGGACCGGGGGGTTCAAATGGAGAGCTCGTCCTCTCCAGTCCACAAAGAGTCCGAGATCTTCACCGTGACCTCCATGCAGATACCGTGCCGTTGCACTAACTCCTATGCCTATTTGTAGGAGCCTTGGCTTCATTTAAGCTCTTTGGTGATGTGTCTCTGGTAGAGAACACCATTTTAATTTGATGGCACACATCATATGTATTAAAACATGTGATTATAAGTTGCTCTAACTTTTTAAACTAAAATGGAGCAGGTGTTTTGAGTGGTAGAAGTAAATGTTGAGTTTGGTTTTGCACAATAACTTCCCCCAATGCCATTTTAATTTTTCACTTGGATTCTAGTGCATTCCAAAAGCAATTAAAAGATTTCTTTCTCTCTCTCTCTCAAGTACTTGCATGATGTTATGAGGCTGTTTTTATGCCCTGAAATCTAAACTTAAAAAGTATGTCTTAGTACGACACTGATTTCACAGCTTTTCCTGTGAATTGTATTTGCCCCGCCAAATTCCTGACCTTGAGTTTTGTAACATAATTGGATTTTGGTTTAGGCTGTTGGTTAGTTCTTTTGATACATGTTGCCCATATTATGTTCCTGTTGAGTAGCAAAACAAATTCCAAGTTAGTGCTTTTTTGATATATATTTCCATGTTGAAAATATGAAATATTGTGCTTTTTTTTTCTTAAACATATAATTTGCTTGTTCTGACAAAGCATATCTTATGAATGTATAAAGTTAATCTACAGACCTTCGCAGTGCAGTTTTCATATGTGTGTTCTTGTAAGGAAGTCTAGGTCAGTTACTTCTTAACCTTTTTGACTATTATAAGGTCGTAGTTGATTTTCTCTCTGTTGCTGTTATTGCAAAGTGGGTCTGCTTTTATATTTGTTGTCGGCAAGTGTTTATCAGTCTGAAGGTTATTGTATAAGGGTTTTATTTTATATATACATATATTTTGCATAAGATTTCATATGTAGTGTAGAAAATACTTGCTTAACTGACTAAGTATGGGAAGTATGAATTGAGACAAAGGTGATGCATTAAATGCATTATACTTATAAATGCATATAAATATTGTCATTTCACTCAACAAATGCCAGAAATTTTGCACTTCATACAGAACAAGGGACATCTTACTATTATAAGTGCTCATTTACACACCGGCTATGTGTGACACCTAAGATGGATATAAATGTAATACTCATTAAATGTTCTCATTTAACAATCAACACCGACTCTTGAATTTTTGCATATCAATAGTTACCAAAACAGAAACAACTCTGCAAGTTATCATATAATACTGTTTTTGTAGATTATAATGTGGCGCACATGTATCATCTATTGGTTTGCACCTTCAGTAACCTCTGGACAGTCTTGCTGCCTCTACATATATAATAATCATTCAGAAGGCAAAATGTTTAACGTCAAAGCAAATGTAGGGCAGTGTGCCAGTGCCAGACTTGAGCAATATCAAGGCTTGAAGCAGGACTTTAATCTCAAGTTCAAATGTTCAGATATAATCATGTTATGTAAACCCAACTGAAAGTGATATGAGCAATGTAGACCTGCTGGAATTTGTTGTGCAAAACGAACCCAAAAAATCATGACTGAAGAAGCAAACTTAATCTTTCTTTAATGAATTATAATTCATGTGTTCTCTTTGATGGCAGGAATCCCATTAAACGGACATTGCCATCCTGTGCTGCACCTTAATGGAGGTGACCTGATGCACGTAAACGGAAATACAACCGAGGTTGAGGGAGGTGATCATATTGGGAATGTGGGTGTCTCCTCACATCCTGGTTGCTTTGACAAAGGCCTTCATTTTGGGCATCATAATGGCTTCGGAGATACTGCTGAGAACATGGAGGACGCCAGCAGTCAGATAGAGCACCGCAAGTCAGTCAGTGTAGAGGAGCAGTACGACCACATCACCTTCAACACCATGCACCTCTACCATGGGTGTTAGGACGCCCCGTCCAGACTCATACGCTTTTTATATATCCATATACAATGTGCTGAATTGCTTTAAGTCCATGTTATTTTGAAATGGACACAGTATTTGTGTTGTTTAAAAAACAAAGTGCAATCTTTTCTAATTTGGGTCATTTAAGTCGGAGAATCTGGAGGCTGATCATTTTTTATGCATTATTTTTAAGGACATTTATTGTATTAATTGTGCCTACATATAAAATGTAAGAGTTTACTAACATCTCTTTCGTAGAGCTGTGTGTGAATAAAATTGGTGAATTGACTGAATCGTTTGTATTATTTATATTTTGTAGAATATAAAAAGGTTTTGTTTGTTTCGTTTTGTCTTACTAAACTGATATTAGTTTGTACACCTGAACTACCCTGACCTCTTAGTAATTCATAATATACCAGTATTTGCCTTCCTTCTTGATTATCATCCAACACATGATTGACAAATTGAATAAAAACCAAACACAACTGTTATTTAATAGCTTTCACGTCAGAGTACTATAAAGTCGTCGTTCATTGCATTTCCCGCGCTTAACCACTAGGAGGCCGCTGACCTCATTCCTCCCACAGAAACGTCATCGAGCTTGTTCCTCCGACAAAGACCGTACCAACGCTCACAAAAATGTGGGGATTTCAGCCATTAACGTAGCCATAAACGGACAAATCAGTGAATTATTTATCTTATAAACCATAAATATTCAGCCTACCTGCGGAAACATGCATCCTAACGTTTACAAAAACAAACACAAAGCTGATTTATACATATCCCGTAAGATGCATTTGCATCTCCAGTCGCAAATAACCCCCTGTGTGGGACAGATGGTATAATCCCGTCTCGTGAAAAGACGTCTTGTACTCAGAAAAGAATATTAATCAGCGGTGTTTTGACATATACAGTTACCTTAACGTTTGTTATTAGCCTCTAAAAATAATCGCTGACTATTTTAGTGTAGTTAAAGATGTCCACTCCAGCTAGAAGGAGGCTCATGAGAGATTTTAAGCGGTGAGTAGCTGTTAAACGATAGATGTGTTTGTTTTGGTGGGATAGCTTGCTAGCTGCTTAGCTTCGTATCACCCAGTTAGGTTATTAAGCGTAATAAAAACTATTCAGATATGATATTTAACGTTGTGTTTATCCAGCTGTGTATGTTTACGTTGTGAGGAGCTTCTTACGTTGTGTATCTTAGCTTGTGAGCTAGCTGGCTAGTGTGAGCCGGTTAGAGAAGTTATTCAAGCTTGGCTTCTCTGAATGCGGCTATTATTGTCGCTGTTTAGCCAATATCTTTGTATTTTTAGTGACTGTTATTGGGTAATCAGAAGCCACACTTTGTCGTGGATGAGATTGGCACACTGTTACATTTTGATGATGGTGTTGTGTGTGGTGGTCCCCCAGGCTCCAGGAGGATCCTCCAGCCGGCGTCAGTGGAGCTCCGTCTGAGAACAACATCATGGTGTGGAATGCAGTTATATTTGGGTAAGAAGAGTCCATTCTGCTCCAACCAGGGTTTCCACGCTCATGGAAAACCTCCAAATATGGGGGATGACCATTTTGACATTTTATGCATGTTTAAATATCATGCAACTTTGTCTTCTACTGTACTGAAAGTACAGTAAAATATATATTATCTGTCATATAAAAGTACGTTTTATAAATATTATTTGTCAGTACATATAAATTGTGGCCATTACCATTTTAGATCAATGCAAATGCTTTTTAAATGAGAGGTTTTTCTGAAAGGGAATGCTTTTGAGGTCTTGGCTTGAGTAAATGTGCCTCGCCATGTGTTCAGAGCTCTAATGCGGCGTATGTATTGCTGTTATTTGATATCGTGGTCAACACCTTTAACATTGCGTTTCTCGTTTTTACACGCAGTCCAGAGGGAACGCCTTTTGAAGATGGTAAGTGTCTGAGCTTTGCAGCCTGATCAAATGCACATGTACAGAAAATGTGTTTCTGTGTCGGATATTAAAGATGCAATGTTGTTTCTGTCCTGCACGCAAGGTACCTTTAAACTCACAGTTGAGTTCACAGAGGAATACCCAAACAAGCCCCCAACTGTGCGGTTTGTCTCAAAAATGTTTCATCCAAATGGTGAGTAAAGCTTCCTGTTTTTTCTGATTAGAAGGTTTGTCAAAAAGAAACTGAACCCGATTCTCTAATATGTTCTCAGCAGTACATTTTCACACAGAATCTGCTGCTGCTAAATTTTGTCAGTCAGTCATTGTACTTTTACTTTAACTTTACTTTTACTTTTATTTAAAAATATATAAATAAGACTAAGCAAAAACATGTAATTCATTTATGTTTGCTTATATATTTCTTTAATAGTGGTGACTTAATCAGTGTTGTTCTTTCTGTGGGACATTTCTCAAGTCTGCGTGTTGAAGCAACCCCTGGAGTTCTAATTTTATCAGGGAAAATGTGTATTTTAGACTTCTTATTTTTGCTAGGAATCCCCCAGAAAATGATTGGGCTAGTTTTGAGTAGCAAATGAGCTGAGAAAACCTGGCAGCCCTGAACATGATACACTAAGATGATTAAAGTTGACAGCAGGGTTACTGTATTTTCTGGACTTTGTTGCTCTGTGAGGGATTGTACAGCATTAGTGAGCATTTGTTTGGTTGCCACATGCTAAAAAGTAAACTTTATCATGAGTCATGCATGCATTGTTGATTTGAATGTAGTGAATATTTTGTTTTTACTCTTCTCTTGCTGTCTTTCACAGTTTATGCCGATGGCAGTATCTGCCTAGATATTCTTCAGAATCGGTGGAGTCCAACTTATGATGTTTCTTCTATTTTGACATCAATTCAAGTATGTTTATTAACAGTTTTGTAGTCATTTTATATTATGTTATTCTAGGATTGTCACTTTTTGAATGCTTGAGTTATTTTTCCACAATATCGGTTCCATTATTTAGACCTCAATTTTGATTTCTCTTTCTTTTACAGTCTCTTCTAGATGAGCCAAATCCTAACAGCCCCGCAAACAGCCAGGCAGCACAACTGTACCAAGAAAACAAACGGGAATATGAGAAACGGGTGTCAGCGATTGTAGAGCAGAGCTGGAGGGACAGTTGACCACATTCACAAACCATCTTCTCACTGAAATGTTGTTTTCCTTTTGTTTGGCTCTTTTGTTGGGGGATAGTTTTTCAAATCTCCATTTTTAAGTTTTTATGCACTTTACTCATGCAAGATTGTGATTTTCTTTTTTTTTTTTCTTCTTCTTCTTTTCTCTCCCATTTTTGCCTGGACTGATTTCAACCCTCATTAAGATCAGTGAAAGGGGTTAATATCCCTGGTGAATAATGCTTGTGTAATTTTGCATATGGCATGAACATGCAGTGATTGTTCTTCTTCGCTAAATGCATAGCATCTCTAAAAAAAACATCATGGTTGTCAAACAAGGCAGTCTAATCTGAATTCATGACTCACTGAGAGACCCAAGTCATAGTAGTGTTGATGAAAATGTTTTGGTGCTTTGTCAATTTTAATATCATGGTCTCACTCAAAAAGCAGTTAAAAGTGTCCTTTTTAAGTTTGGTTTCGCTTCAGTTCTTCTGGATTAGCATTCGTTATGTGGGTTTAGTTACGACTCTTCTTGGCTCTGCCAGAGGGTTGGCATGCCACCATATGAGTGGTGAGCATCTCTAGTACACACTGAAAACACATGAGTGTTTATATAAATTATCAAATTATGTTGACTGAAAAATGGCAATATGATGTGGAGTATAAAATATATATTCACTGGTCGAAAAAAAAGAAAATGGAGATTTGCTGGAATTACTCAAAGTTCAAAAATATCCTCCAAAATCCTAAAGATACACGTTAACTGCAGTTACCTAATATCTTTTCACGTCTTGCAGCACAAGTCCAATCAATCAAGTGAAATCATCTTTTTCCAAGCCCTTGATCTTTGCAGATGTATGCCCTGTTACTTGCATGAATGCCTGAGTGTGTACTTGCCTCTATTAATCTCTTGTAAATACAAAAACACATCTGAATTTTGTGTACAGATTTTGCACTGGTTGGCAATCTCATTTTCCAGCACTTGTAAATACTTAAATAAAAGGTGAAACTACCTTTGTGAGTAATACGTTACTGATACTTCACATTTTATTTCCACATTTCTTTAACAAAAGCAGAAGTCTATTTTTATTTAAAACACGAGATCCTTCCGTTGAATGTTTTTAATGCACCAAGTTAGCTGAAACATCACAAACGGTTCTAGAATGACATGGGAAGTAAATACTGCAACATAATACATCTCAGAAGAAAATTTACATTCCTGACTCACCAATAGATCCTCTGCAGTCAATGGGTGCCACCAGAATGAGAGTAGCTAATAAAAACATCACAATAATTAAATAATCCACACAACTCCAGGCCACCAGTTAATGTCTGAAGTAAAAAGCTGTATGTTCATAAGAAACACATCCATCAAGGGGTTTTCACTCTACAATCCATAATTCACACCCTGTAGTCTTTATTATGGATACTGGAGGACTAGTATTTTAGACACAAGATGCAATTTGAAGATAAAACATTCTAGTGATGGATTTTTTTTTATTATTACTAATACATACAGTTTTTGGTTTCACAAAATGGACTGATGTCATGTGGATTGTTTTTATCAGCTGTTTCTGACGGCACCCATAGCTAATGCAGAGGATCCACTGACGACTAAGTGATGTAATGCTAAATCTCTCCAAATCTGTTGAAATGAAGATACATCTTGGATTTTTTTTCAGTGAAATATGCGTACAATACGTAAACTTTTTTATGAGACATTAAGCATGGTTTATTTTACATGAACCTATACAGTTATGTTATGGTTCTGTACTGTTTATACAGTACAGTTATGCAAGGCATAAATACAAAACTGATCATTGAAAATAGCAAAAATGCACTACACTGTCTTGTAGTTGAATGGACAGAATACTTCCAATGTTGTAGAACACTGATAACCAAGTAGTTGATAAGTGAACCCTATCAAACATATCCCTAAAAGACACAGCTACCAACAAATGAAGTACTCTGTAACAACATCAAAGGCCCTGGCCTCTCTCAAAACTGGACACTAAACTCCTGAATAGAAAAATGGCTACACCAGTCACTACCTGTTGTACGCTCGTTCTTTCTTAGACCTCTCTAATGCTTTGTCCATTGTCTTCTCATTGTCTCCTCTGCACTTGGGACAGTACCATTTTCCTTTGGGCTTATGATGCAGGCCAACACATGAGAAGTGAAACCACTCAATAGTGCATTCATCATTATCGCAACCTATCATCTCTCCATAAGACACTTGCTCGCACAGGCAATAAGTGGGTTCATTGGGATCGATAGGCAGATCTGTCGGCGACGGCTCCCTGTCCTGCTTGCTTTTTGACCTCTTCTTCTTCTTCGCCGACGTGGAAGAGGTCTTGGCCTTCTTTTCTTTGGGCACGCCCGATCCAACCTCCTCATTGTGCTCCATGCTGTAATTGGTGTTCTCCCGGTTCTCCGAACCATTCTTCTGCCTTCGTGAACGCTTTCCACCAGATTTGTCCACTGAAGTCGGGGTCTCGTCTCGTCTCCGGTCGGCACTCGGCTTACTGACCGAGAGAGCCGAAGCAGAAACTGGTGTCACGGTTACGGTTGTTATAGCACTGGGGGTGCCGCCCACCGACACGGTGCTCTCCGGCGAGTCCTGGAAAAGCTCGCTCTGCCACTCGAGCTGGCGACTGCGATTCTCCACCATTTCCACCATTTGGCCTGCGATCTGGATCTTTTCATCTCCGAGTTCTTCTGTGCGAATCAAAGAGCGCTGGATGCAGTGAAGCAGACGCCGCCTCTGCACAGGATCCGATTCTTGCCTGTGCTTTTCATAAGCCTCGTCCAGTTCATTGAGGATCTCTGCAAGAACAACGCCTCAAGATTAATGCAATACAACAACATATACTTCGCCAGTCTATACATCTTCATCATTTTAACCTCCAATAAGAAGTCAGCGATCAAAGGATTGCCTCAAGACACTACAAAACATGGTCTTAAAATGTTTTATTGCACTTAATCTACAAATTCAAATAGACCACGTGTTATCAAATAAACACATACATGTATATTTCGCTCATTTAAAAACCAAAATAGCTCAAAATTTACCAGAGCATGGGATAAATGCTGATCTTCGCATAAAAACGTTTTATATAATGTTGCAGCAGACACAGTTGCTGAAAATATAATATTTTAATTACTAAACACACAACTGTGATTTTAGCCTACAAACCAGGAAGTTTAGTGGCGCTGGAGAAGCTGCAAGCCTCCAACCAAACAGGATGTGTAGTGATTTCACAGAAGCCTCTATAAATTTAAGATATGCATGTCAAATAATATGTATTTGCTCAAATTTGACCTCTCAGTCGCGCGACGCGGGGAAACTTTCACGTGCTAACGGTTAGCCGCTAGCCAGCTAGCACACCTAACACAAACAATGCAGTGTTTTCCTCACACTTTTGCTACACGCTTGTTTTCACCTTGATATCTGGCGTCAATTTCCTTCATGAGAGACACGCATCTTTGAAGGTCCAGCGGCAGGGACTCGACCAGCTCCAGATACTCCTCAACATAGTTCACAACAACATGAGAAGACTCTCCGTTTGAAGAAGGGTTCAGCATCTTTCCACACGCATTTAAGAGGTTGGTAGAACAGTATAAACACGTTTTATAATAGTTAAACGTTTTTCGAAAATAAACTCTGGGCTGCTAGAAAAGTTACTCAGGTAAGTGTGTTGTGCAGAATCGGTGACGCTTCTATGGCGGAGACCTAGCTCATGAATATTAATTACCTCGCCGTGACGTTGTTCCACAACCTTCCAATAGGGTGTCTTAGTACGCAGAGGCTAATTAATATTCATGAGAAAATCCGAGTATGCATACTGTCGTTGCGCTTTAAAGACGTTTGGTGGCGTTCAGTAGCAAGACTTCAAGAGAAATTAAACTGACCTACATGTTTATATCAGGTTTGAGTTTAGAGGAATTTAGGATGCAGTTTATGAAAATACAGAAAAACTGGTCTATATACTAGTTGGCTTAGCTTATTTCCAAGATATTTGTGTTTGGAGGAGAGTCTTATAGCACTCAGTATTTATTTATTTTTATGTTATTAATATTATTTTACATATTGGCTGATGATGTATGGTTTATTAGAGTATGACAATAGGTTTGACCCATATAATGTTTTTTTTTTTTTACTTAAAGCTGGTTTTATTGTCCAGAGTCACATTTAATGTCGTAAATGTGTTATTTAGTGTAATTCAGATATTATTTATTTAGTTAGATATTATTTATTTGTAATTTCTTGTTTTATTATTTCTTTTACTAATGCACCATGGAGGGTCTATGTGAAACGGCATTGCAATACAATGTATACTGTGTATCGACAATAAACCTCTGTTGAATCTTGAATCTCTTGAATCTAGTGTTTCTCCCTTCTTGCAAACCAGCTGTTTTAGCTTTATTTATATGCAAGATATTTAATAAATATCGGTATTACATTTAGAATAAACCAGAGGTGTCAAACTCCTAACATATCCTTTAGCTACTGTGATAATTGTCATCTTAGGTTAAAAGCAGAGTTATTTATGTTCTTCCATCTCCACCAAGAATGGCCTGCAGGGGTCACTTGTGCTAAGGCAATGAGGCTCTCAATGTTGTTTATCCTCAGCCGTGCTGTTTACTGGCACATCATGTAGATATTCTTTTCTTTCGAGTGCATCATTGTGGATTCCTGCTTTCAGTAACAGCCCCGAAGAGAATTCCTAATGAGTTATCCTATATTTTTAACTGCTGTGAATGACCTTTGAAAATGGTGAAAGTAGCTCTTTGTACATCTGTGTTATTAGCAGTAAAAATGTCAGATGACTAAAATGTCATAATGTGCAAATGAGAGTGGAAATGAGTATAAAGTTCTCCAGAGGCCAGCACAGACTAGTCTTCCTCGTCTTGCGTGCTCTGACCCAAGCGGTATCATAAAGAATTACCTCTTACGCATTTCACGGTCAATGGAGAATTCAGAGTTTGGACAAATTAGGTTACTTTCCACATTAACTTAATGTCAAGAATGGAGGTGTTGTCGTAAGTGAGGTTTTGCACAGCTCATAGTCTCAAGCTTTTTTTTTTTTTTAAATAAAAACATAAAATCTTACTGATCCCAAACTTTTGAACAGCTAGATAGATGTACGTGTACATATTATAGTAATAACAATATATTATGTATAATTAGCATATCCTCAACCAAACCCTAACCATATAGTATGTAGCTAATGTTACTCAGCACTTAATTGTGTAATTACACTGTAACAAAGACCGTATTATGTAGAGAGAGAGACTTGTGTGTATGTATATTACGTGCAAAGACTAAACCTCTTGTTTTTAATTTACAAGTAAATTAGCATATGTTATGAATATGCAGTCCTTTGTCATGATGCAGTTTATTAGTTTTTCATAATATGCTTCTTTTATTTTTTTTAATCAAATGATGTATCTTTTTATTTCTATTCTTTTAGCAAACTTTGTTGTGGTTTTCTAAAAGTCATAACTTTTACGTATTTTAGGCTTACACAGTGTACTTTTTACATTTTGGTTAATAGTCTTACAGTTTATTAGAGTTTTTAATTGTGAAATGATCAGATCTCAGTAAATCAGCCCTGATTAATCTATTAAAATCACAGCTTCATATTGCATACCTTTTGTTGGATATGTTTTGTAACTTATAATTCAGTATTGTAACTTATTTGAGTGTTCTTGCACTTCACTTGTTTGTTAAATCTTAATATTTACTGTAATGTGCTGTTAATTGATTTCAGAATATTTGTGGATTAATGAATTTAGCTCTCTCGTGATGTAAACCTATTGTTCAGGTCCTTTCAGTATAAACAAACCTAGGCTTGTCTTCGGTGACCCTCATGACCCTCCGGAAAGTCACAATTTCCTGGAATACAGTCATTGCTAGCTCACTTTACTAAGTACAATCACTTCAGTTTTGTAGGATAATATTCAGTTATGCTCATGGTTCAGACTGAATTGGTTTTCAGGCAGTGGGTTTGAAATGTTAGGACTGCTGAGTGACTTCATGAATGAGTTCATCAATACAGGTTAAATAAGTGCTGATAATGAGATACTCTGTGAATAATGCTGCTACCTGACCTCACTCTGAACAGATATAATCTCTCATTCGCTGACACACACAACAATGGCTTTGGAATTTATTGTGTAAGTGCAAATAATGAAATCACATCCGATTACCATGAATAAAGGGAAAAGGAAGACCTGAATAGTTTTTTGGAACTGTGTTTTATGCGTCTCGGTTAAGCTGCTAGTTTTACAGTTGACCCAAAAGCCTTAAGGTACAAATGGCATTGCATTAAATAACAAAACTGCAACCAAAAAGAAAGATAGCACAAGCAAAATGTTTAGGCTTTATTTTTTTTTGTTGAATTAGATTCTTCATTTCAGAAACTTTTTGATGCCCCTTTTGGTGCTTTTGCTGTAATTCTTCAGACACACTGTTAAAATACCAGCAGTTGTCAGGTAAACACCCCTCTTCAATTCATTTTCTTGTCATGCCTGTTTTGCCGTCCACATCCCGTTTATCCTCTGTATTTCTTCACCTCTTTGTGGGTGTTTCGTCCTTCATTCTGAGACAAAATGATACGGGGACCCAGACTAGTTGGAAAAGGAGAAAAGAAAGACTTAAATACTCTGCTCCAAAATTAAAATTCTGTCATTAATTACTCATCTTTATGTTGCTTCATGTCACAAATGAATATATTTGAAATCTGAAAGCTGCCTGACCCTTATTTAGTTAACACAATCAACGTTCAGAAACGTAGCAAGATGATCATTACTCAGCCGTAATTTTACAAAGCTACAAGAAAACAAAAAAAACACTCGTATCCGGCCCTGAGTGCAGGCCTCAGGTTCATGGCAGGAGGGCTGTAACATCTCCGTTCCCTCCTTTAGGAAACGAGGGTCACATGCGTATCCAAGACGTTACCTTTTAGTCAGTCACTATGACTTTGTCAGTGACAATCGGAGGCTGTCCAACATGACCATCCCAATGCCCTAGGGGCCAAGGTGGGCCCAGCAGGGGGCCTGGATATGCAAGTTTGGGACGGGGCACTCAGAACTGGGCGGCTAGAAACGGAAGGAACGCCAGGGCTGAGGAGGGTTATTATCCTGGAATTATGAAACTGAGGGACAGTCTTTGTGTAAAGATTAGTATGATATAAAGATCATTTCATGTCATATCATATCCTTCTTTGTTTAGATGATCATGTGCAATCATTTTTATTTTTAGGTTTTTTTTTAAATTTAAGAATGGCCATTTGACCAGGTGGATTACCATATAATCTACAAATACAATGTATTGGAAAAAGCATCAAAATTATTGTTAACAAAAAGAAGCAGCTAATCTAGGAAATCTGATTTATAAGTATCTGGAGCTGAAAAACAACCAAACGGTTTACTGAAAACAAAGAACTTTTATTTACTTCATCAGTACGGTTTTAGTGTTGGCTCTAAATACTTTTTGTGTGTGAATGTATGTGTAACTTAACGTGTACCCAAAAATGAACTAAACCTGACAAAATCTCCAAAGACCTCCCTTTGGAGACGTCCTCATTTAGAAAACAGGTATAAAAACATATATATATATTTTTTGTAATAATTTTTGTTTTTGTTTGTTT
This sequence comes from Enteromius unitaeniatus, assembly GCA_032359435.1. NCBI lineage: Eukaryota > Metazoa > Chordata > Actinopteri > Cypriniformes > Cyprinidae > Enteromius > Enteromius unitaeniatus. The sequence continues at coordinate 4,177,131 of JAUMHI010000048.1, read as the reverse complement.
GTTTTTAACAGTTGTAACACCCAACAATAGTTAATTTATAAAAACTTTAATAGAAGTCTCTGTAATTTTAGAGAGGTACTGTAAGTAAATGTGTGTGTAATCAGTTTAACATTGAGACTAGTTTATTCTCAACTAGCTCATTCTAGTTTATCACTGAATGAAACTAGGTAACAACAACCTGTGATGACATTTTCAGTTCTTGCAATAGTTTTAGAATAAATTGTGTTTGTACTCACCGCTTACAGACACATTTGCAGTATAGCTTCCTGCTTTATATGCTACATCACAAGTGTAAAATCCTTCATCTTGTATTGAAATCTTGGGAATGAATAAGTTAACTCCATCTGAGGTGTTGTACAGCTTTTTTTCATCTTTACATGTGTTGTCCAGATTAGGTGACAAACCAAGCCAACATTTTTTGTCTTGAAGGCTGATATTCCAGACGATATAAATTAATTCACTCCATTTAATATCAGAGGCATTGCCACACTGTAAAGTCACATCACTGCCTGAAATAAAGGTCTGCTCTCTGAAAACTGCAGGAATAAATAAATAAAGATTGCATATGGGGTTAGAGTATTTTGTGTGTGTGTGTGTGTGTGTGTGTGTGTGTGAATTATTAAAGTTAAATGAATGTAAAATTCTATTAAAATAAAATGTGGCTATTATGATAGAAGGTGTGAGATATTTTGTATGTTTTCTCTATAGACTAATCTCTCCCTGCCATGCCAGACTAGTTTTATCCTTCAGCGTCTCATTTCCTTCTTTAACCCTAAAATAGTTTTAACATACAGCAGCTCTATTCTAACAATAGATGTAACACAGTTAGTACTTTCATCAACACAGTTTACTCAAAAATGTAAATGTAATTCTGGTAAGACTTTACAAGGTTCTTTAGTAAATGTTAATTTATGCATTAGATAACATTAACCAACAATGAGTAATACATTTGTTACAGTATTTAGTCATCTTTTTTAATGGTAAATTGATAAAAGTACAACTTTTTATTGTTAGTTCATTTTAGCTCAGGTGTTATTATTAGTATTATCATTATTAGTAGCCAAAATATAGAAATTAATATAAACTGAGATTAATGAATGCTTTAAGTATTTTTCATTGTAAGTTCATGTTAACTAATAAAGTTAAGTAATGTTATATTATTATAAATTGTTACTGTTATTTTTTGAAAGTATAAGCACAAATTCCTTCTCTCTCTATATGTATATAAATGTATTATTTCCACATGAAAAGCAGATAGTTTACAACATCTAAAAACGGTAAACAATATGGGAATTAATGGCACAATATCAAGTGCTTGCTTTCAGTGACTATTGGTTAAAAATTGATTTTAGAATAGTTTTTGTGCTTATTTTGTACTCTATTTATGAAAAATGAATAAGCAGATAAAGTGCATGTTGTCT
>JAUMHI010000048.1:4114265-4151684 GCA_032359435.1 Enteromius unitaeniatus | reverse complement strand
GTATACTTACGTAGTTCTTTGCGGGTTGAATATCTGGTTTGTTATCCCCTTATTACCCAAATATAACATATTGTTCCTGTATACCTACATGTACGTTCTTTATAGGTACACTGTAATTACAGAAACATACACCGTAATTTCCCTTTACTTACGTAGTTCTTTGCGGGTTGTAATCTAAAGCGTTACCGATATTACATATCGAAACATATTTTTTTCTTAAACCTTCACATAGGAAAATACATTCCAGAATTTCTCAATTTTTAAATTTATTTTGCATACATGCAAAAGTGTGTGTGTGTATGAAGAATTTATCAGCAAAAATAGATAACTCCGTTTTAACCATTTTCAAAAATCATGTGCCAATTCATTACAATTAATCTCAATCAATCTACAGTTGGGTTATTTTGACTAGGCTAAAAAATAAGTAAGAGATATACAGAAATACACAATAGAAAACAATAAAAACATGATAACATGATCAAAAACATGATTAAAAAAAAAAAAAAACTCATCTCTGTTAGAACGTGCTATTTCTAATCAGTTGAATTTCTTTACAGTTCCACATGTTGTATGTGCTTTGAAACCTGACATCTAATAGTTTGTACTTTTTAAATATGTATATCTTAAATAGTTTGTATTTAATAGGCAATGGCTTATATAGATCTTAATAAAAATACATATGTATATTTATGAATTTTTGAAATATTGACAAAACAAAAATATTTATAATTTTAATGTATATTTAAAAATATATCTGAAAATATGTTTTTGCTTTGTTGTTGTTTTCTAGCTGTAAAGGCTGTAAATTGTTGCATGAACAGGATGATTGGAATCACACTTAATTAATAAACATGGTTGTCAATGGCACACACTGACTCTGTGGACATAGCTTGTGTTGATCTGTCCACTTTGAGTGTGTAATGAGCCTCTCTTATTGCCTGTGAGTGAGAGCAAGCACATGCGTCTTGTGACTGACGCACTCCGCTGACATCACTCCACATCTCACCATCTGACCCACACAGACGACTGAGAAGGGAGACAGGGCCGGGAAAACAAGCGCTTTCTGAGGCACAGAATGAAACTGGTAATGAAATGAGAAGAGGAGGACAGATAATAAGAGAACACAGTGTGTATGCACCAAGAAAAAAGAGGCAGAGAAAGACAACCTATTAAAGATACGATCAAAAATAACAAGACCAAACACAAAGATGGTGGTTTTAGGATGATTCAGTTTGAACAAACTGAATTTTTGAATCATCTGATGTGAATCATTAAAACAAATGGTTGATAATAGAATTAGTGGATCTGGAGCAGTGGCACAGATCGAGGGTAGCCTGAAGCTCATGCTCTTATAAGGAAATGTTTTGTTTACAAGGAAACCAGGTTTGAGTTTGACCCGGGTCATGTCCTGAACCTGCTCCCCTTCTTTCTCAAGTCTACTTTCCTGTCTGTTTTCCCATGTCTGGTATAATTACTAAACCAAAAATCCAAGATAAAAGGAGTTTCTCTAAAGCACTGTGGCAAAAGTCTCACATTCAAGTGTCCACATATGCTCACACCAATAGAGTTGCAACTTCTGCAAATCATTTGCTTTTAACTGACATTTCTGAAATCATCTACCCACATCAATTATTATCAACGTCAAAGCTGTTGGAACATTTTACAACAATGCATCATAAAAACGTGTCCTGTTTATCTGTTAGTCTGTATAGCCCTCTTATAAGTAATTTACAGTTTAGTTTTTTTTTTTATTTAATAAAATATAGTAAATACATGCAGAATGTGAAGCTATATGCACATATTATGTTTAAATATAAGTGAACAAGGCATTTTTTTTGTCATGGCTTATATCTGGCGCCAATAAATAAATTAAATATAATGTAATAATAATATAAAATGTATTCATTTATTTTATGCAGTATTAATCTAAATGAATGAATGAACAAGTAAATAAACACGTTATTCATTCATTCATATAAAATTAATACATAACTAACATGTAATATGTTAAATAATAATTTGATTAATTCATAAGTAATTAAATATGTTAATTAATTGGGATGTTAGTAAGTAATATTACATATAGGTTTCCAAGATTGTAATTAAATATAATTTAATATATTCAATGTAAAATGTTATTTATTCATCAATTCATTTATTCATTCATAGTTAAGTAAAAAACATAAGAAATATGGTATAAATAAATGTTTTAATGTATTTATGTTATTTGTTTGCAGTCCTGACTCACTTAAGGGACCCTTTTAAGCTTCCTCCAATACGGGGGTCATCACATGAGATTTAACCTCAACTTCTTTAAATACATGCATGGACAGTCAAATATCACCCACCCCCACACTCACCGTTTGAGTAGAGGATGTGCTGGTTTACCTCATACAGGCAGATAAAGCCCAGTTACGTGAAAAAGGGAGTATTACAGAGCTGTTACATGAGTGCAAAAAGTTCATACTATGTGTGTGTGTTTTGTTTTTTTCTCACAGTGACATCCAGAGAGAGTGAGATGTACTGACACATAACAAGAGGAAAAGGGTCGAGAGAACACATTAGAGATTTATCTAACCTGACACCCTTCTCCCTTCCAGCACTTTATTTTACTCTGGTTGTTTGGACTGGAAGGTCACCCTGCCCAGGTAACCCAATCCTGCTCGTCCTGCGTCATGCCGCTCTCAGTCTGGCCCAGTGACGTCTCGCGCACACCTCTGGTTGCCTGGCGTTGCTGGCTCGTTTTCACTATGTGAATGGAGATTGTTTATGGCGACAGATGATGGCAGATGACCAGCAGCCAACAGCTCTGGGTCATAAGCCCAAGGGTAAATGCTCAATTATTAAGAGAGACTTGGGAAGAGAGAGGGTGACAGAGAAAAGCGGAGAGACAGATATGAGGACAGACAGAGGCAGTAAATGATGGCTGGGGTCTGAGAAAGGAAGGATGAGACAGACAGCATTGTGCTGATGTTCACCCACACTTTACCAGCCCAACTGTCAGTATCGCTCTGTAAAATCAGCCATTTTACAACAACACACAGAGTCAGATATACATCTGAGCTCATACACACTTCAGCTGCCCACATTATGACAAATAAGGGATAATGTACAATCAGCTGGTTCTACTTACAAAATATACCTGACACACAGAAGAAATGGTCAAATGACTGGGTCTTAAAGTATATAAAGGCCAGTATCTCTGAGCAGACATGGTGATGGAAAAAAAAAATTTAAGTTCTGTTTAGAAGTTTTGTGTTCCCCCGAGAACCTGTATTTGCTCACACAAGTATTGAAATTTAGTTTCCGCCCACCTCATGTTTGTTTCCATCACAAGGTTTTCTCGGGTGAGCGCAGATAGTTTTGAAAACAAACGCAAGGTTTTACGATAGAAGGCAGTTCTTGGCAAGAGAATGCCAACTTTTTCCAGCAAACACAACAGTTTGCAAGAAAAAAGCTAAAGTTTCTTGGGGGAGCACAAGGTTTTGTGAGACAAAGATGTTGAGATACAAATGCACTGATATGTTTTGTACATAAACCTCAAATGTTTTGCTAAAAATGTCTAAATATTCATAAGATTAAGTTAGAAAGCAAAGTTTCTTTTTTTGAGAGAATCAAAAGTTATGCGAAAACATCCTGCAAAGTTTTAAACTTGAAAGTGCGTAGACTCTAAGTCATTGAAAAGAGTTGATTTTAAAACAAATCCTAAGTTGACATCAACATAAATCATTAGCATATTGCAGGCCCACTTGTTAGTCTTTCCAAGTTGTTGCAAATTCATTCTTTGCCACTAAGTGCTGCTTGGTAAAAATACTTACTTGTTTTTCTTAGTTAAAAAAAAAGTTAGCGGTTTCCCCGGTACGGCTGTACACAAAACAGCACTGTGCACGCAAACACTGCATTGGACAAGATGAAATGTAAATGAGACCAATCGACCAATCACCACAGATAAGCGTCACACAAAAGAAGGGTTTGGCAAAATTAGTCATTGAACATATTGTTTGTGAGTCGCTGAGCAAGTAAGGTAAAAATAAATGCATATTATATGACAATGAAAGTGTTTTTTGACCTTGCATGTGTACTGGAGGCCAGCAAGTAGGTGCTGTGCAGGTAAACCTCACTCCCTGATCTCAAAAAGAGGCTAGAGGTCATGGCCTTAAGCCTCCTTGTTAGACTGCTCGCCTCCCATGCCAGGGACCTGGCTTCGAAACCCACTCTGGAGTGAGAACAAGTAGTGGTGGTGTAGCGGACCCTGGTGTGTTATACATTCATTCCAACCTATGATTTATTGCACATTTTTAACATTTAATTTTTTTATAATGAGTGATTTGAAATCATTATTTTAAGAATTATATTTTTTATGTTAAGATCAATCTCCTCTGTGTTAATATTTCAGGATGAATCTAGTCGTCCTTATACTTCACAAAAGAGTGTAGGAACTGACCAATCACAGTCAAAGGAGGGTCCAGGGAGCTGTGAAGAGTAGATCAGCAATCACGAGGCCTTCCTGTTGGTCCAAAAAATGTCCTCTTAGACCAAGTGAATTGTATTGACAATCCAGAATAAAACTCATTAAATACCTTAATAGTTACCTCAACATTAATGTCCTAGTGACAGCGTTTTTCTTCACTGACTCTAGATCATTTCCAAGCTCAACGTGATGAGAGGGAATGAGGGAGAGAGAGTCTTTCACAGGATTTATCTCTTTGGCAGAGGACCCGGCTATTTCTTGGAAGAGGAACAAAGGATTGTGGGAAGTGGGAGTGCAGGAAAGTGAGTTATACAGCTGAGAAGATGAGGTTGGATGAGAAGACATATTTTGTTAATATATCACTTGTATTATATTCAGACTTCTTCCCCTCATTGGGAGTAAAGTACTGTCTTAACTACAACTGTCCTCTGAACTCGTGGATGTTGAGCTAACCCTGCATCTGCTGCACGGCCTGACTTAACGCTGCACTCTTTCTTTCACGTGTAGCATAACTTGCACGAGAACTGAAACACTTCACCATATCCTGTTTGAGGTTTAGCAGCATTTCTGACTTTGGTAGTTCCCAGGGTAGCTGTACGACTTTGCATTAGGTGTGTTTGTGTTTGTATGTGTGGTAAACCACTTAATAAATTACTGCTCCTAAATCTGGAACATGTAAGAAAGTCCAGTGCCACAGTGTCGCTATGTTAACTGTGTCAGATGTCGTTTCCATCGTGTTTCCCATGTTCCCTCCACTGGTCCTCTACTCTCTGTGACGCAAACGCTACCGTGCTTTCCATTTCCTCCTTCCTCTGACGCTCCTCCTACTTCCTGTGAATGCGACCCTTAGGAGTGATCAAGACTTCCTGACTTTGGTCTCAACAGACCTTTTTCTATGAAGTGACATTTCCCAGCATACCCTCTTTCCAGAGTACTCTTAAGCTTACGGGAATACATTAGACATTGTCTGTGTGCCATTAACACACTCATTTAGCAGCGTTTAGTAAACAACATTAAAGTGACTGCTAGATTTAGTCGTTTAATTTGTTTGATATATCTGCTTTTATCTGTTCAGTATATCCTGCAAAGGGTAATAGTGCCATGGGATCTTAGTGAGTAACATTAAACATGCCTTTCGAGGTCTATAATACCTGAAGTGATTTATCTGTTAGCATTAGCATTCCCTGAAGACCATGTGGTTTGGATGCTGCAATCTTTGCTCATTGACAGAGGACAAATCTGTCAAATCTGAATATTCTGAGAGCTCCAACTGCTTAAACATCATGCCATCAGTACAATCAACATGGTCAGCATGGTTTTTAGCAGTGAAATGTAAATAAGTATTCATCTAGTAATATTCTTGTTTAATAATTTATCTAAATGAGTGTTTTGAATGTTGTGGCACTGTTTTTAGCAGAAATTGTTTGTTTTATGGCACACAAAATGTATTCTCGCAGCTTTGTATAATCACGGTTGAACTACTGATGTGACATGGACTATTTTAACAATAGGACATGAGGATGAATAATTAATGACACAGTTTTCATTTTTAGGTGAACTATCCTTTTAATATCTAGCACAGAGATGCATGATGTCTAATGTCCTACTAAATAAATGTTAAATGTTTATCAATAAAGCTTCTGTGTAAATTTACTGTATTTTATGTAACTAAACAGATTTGTTTTAGTTTTTAAATAAAAAAGCATCATTTGGGGCTTGAGGAAGTGAACAGTACTTTAGTTTAAAACCTCTTACATTCTTGGGCTATTTTGGGGAATTGTGCCTGCATTTGGCCTACCAAAGTTAAAAAGCTTCCCATACCCACATGCAGAGGTGTATATACAAAAGATTGGTATTATTTTAAAGGAAACCTTTTGAAATTACATAAAACACTGTTAAAATTGATTACAATTATTGTATATATTTTTTCTGTGTTATAATAAAGACAAAAAAATAGGCTTTTTTTATTTTTTCGAAAAAAAAAAAACTTTCTGAAGTTTTAAAGTGTATAGTTCAGGCCCTGAGTGCCTCAGCTCCCTGCAAACACATTTCCAACACATGCCAGAAAGCACAGGAAAAAGGAAATTTATTTCTATCATAATCTATGCAAGAGTTATTCTATTCCAACTGTAGGGAAGAATAAAACCCTTTTTTTGAAATTACATAAAAAAACTGCTGTAAGTGATAAATATTATTATATATGTTGTCTGTCCTAAGATGAACCATGTCAACACAAGGCGTTTTTAATTTGGGGGGGGTACATAATGTAATTTACATGTAAATAACTTTGTTACAGTAAAATAAATATAAAAGTGATTCATATCTGCATAAAATAAAGATTCAAATCTTTAGAATAAGCTTTCGAATGGTACCACATATGGGGTTATTGGTGCAGACAAACCTTTAAAAATTAAAGGCACAATTTGAATATGTAAATTTGGACCCTCCAGTGGGTCCGCAGAGTTAAAGAAGTTAAAAGTCTATGGAAAGAAACCATTGCAACTTTTCTTCATTTTCTGACTAACATCAAATTTGTTTTCTGTATTTTCTGTAAACATTGTTTTCTGTATGTGTGTGTGTGTGTGTGTGTGTTTATCTACCCTCACATGGCAAAGACAGCACAACAGGTGTTCTTCACCCAGCGTCCCCTCCTACGCCTCACAAACAAACACAGACATCCTCTAATCCATGCTGAGCTGCTCTTTTAACCGACACATTCAACTCAAACGCAAACACACACACACACACACACACACACACACACATTCACATACACTCAAATACTGTTTTCAGGTACAAGAACAAATCACTCCACCACTGAGTTCCAGAAACATGAATGGGCTCCGAAAATGCCTCTACTTGCCCATTATAATACAATTTTCTCTGTTGTTTCTATGAATGACTGCTGGCACAATCAAGTGAAAGTGTGCACAAAATATTTCCAATTTAGCAACTGGTTTCAACAAAAATATGATCTAAGGATGTTTTGCTAATGTTTTCATTAAAGGGACAGTACACCCAAAAAACAGTTTCTTTCCTCTGAAAGAACGTTGATAACCAAACAGTTATGTTAGCCATACTGTTGTGCTCATAACAATACAAATAATAATACCTGTAAGAACGTGGTTAAGCATTAACATACGCATTTCATTAGTTTGCAAACATTAGCAAAAATGCTATTTTTGAATGTTCTCTGCACATTCTGAAGCAAGTAGTAACATTTAATATATATATATAAGGCTCCATGAAAAATGTATAAAAAATGTTTTTTTTCTAACATTTTGAGAACATTAGAAAGCGGCCCTCAGATTTCATCTTATATTTTGTGTACACTTAAATGCACTAAAAAAGGCTTTTAACGTGAAAAAGTGCTTAGTGTCACTTCAGAGTCTGGGCAGATGTACACACTTTGTCTTGGAGTACTGAAGGTTTTTGAAAACATAAGCTGTTTTGCAGCTAAATGAAAGAATTTGGCCAATGACTGGTAATATTTTATATTTTAATGACATTAATTAGGAGTTAAAAAGTTCAAGATTATTGCAATTCATAGACTTCACACTTTGTTTTTATTTTGGGAGAGCCCCGGCTGAATGTTGAGAGAACATTCTGTGTAAGCTGAAAAGATGCAGGTGTTGTGCAGGTTTTGGTGCAACTGCTGATTTCTCCCCCTATATACGTAGAAGCTCTATGATGATAAAAAACCTGGCAGAGGAAAACTTGTCAAGAGACTCAAGAGCCCAAGGACAGTGGACGAAGATGAGTAAATGAAAAAAATAAAAAATAAATCACATGGAAAGAACAGTACATGCTGTCAGATGGATATGGAAGGAAGGAGAATGGTGCGTCAGAGCAGCAGGGTGAGGAGAGAGCATTCTGGAGGGGTTGTGTAAGCCTATTAGACTAAGTGAGGTAAATCCTGCACTGCACGTGCATTTGGCAAGAGAGGCTCGCAGAGAATACCCATCCACCCTAACACCAAGAAAACTCTCCAGCAGCAGAGACAGATTAAACATACCTGAAGACAAAACAAACAGCACACAGGACAGGAGGCAGAGGGAGGGAGCAAGAGGAAAAGCCTCAGATGGAAGAGGAAACATAAGAAGATGAAGGGCAGAGGGCAGAGATGTCATACGAGATCTTCCTCTAACAATAAACCTAATACCCAGACATAATCGGTTGAAGGCTGTACTCTTTCACATTTGTATTGCATGAAACAGTGGTAATGCACACAGACATAATATTAATAAATATTTCGGCTAGATTTCAACAGTATTCTGCTGGTCTGTTTTTGTCGGCCAGAAAAAGGTCGCAAGGTTATGAACACACATTGTTTATCAGAAGTCTAGTCTTTAATAATGTTCTCAAAAGCAAACAAACATTGCATAAGCTACATATTTATTTTCCCTAAAACACTTTAGTGGAAAATCAAAAATTTTTTAAATGCAACTACTTCTCTCAGAATGTTCAGAGAACATTCAGAAGGTTTTTTTTTAATTTATTTTTTTAGAATTGCTGCAAACTCTAATGGCACGTTCAATAATAATAATGTTTTTAAAATATAATGAGAACTGTTTAATGATGTTGATGATTAAGTTGGAGTCATGCAACTATGGTGTGGTTTGTTTATAGCCTGCCTTTTGTTTCTTACTTCAAATTAATACATTTACATAGGCTTCAAAGATAATACAAAATTGGTTTATTTGTTTAGATAATCAGGATGAACAAAAATGAAAGAATCAGACTTTAAATGGTTCTTTCCATTAGCAACAATCTAAAAGACAAAGGAAAAATGATTCATTTCTACAGGAATACGTGATTGCTGCAGTGATCCGTTTGGCCAATCACATTTGCTGTATAAAATTAAATCTGAGTATAGTGCTTCATAAAAATCAAGAATAAAAAGATGAAAATTAAACAGCAGATGCTGTATGTGTGTGTGTGCGTGAAAGCAAAACAGCAGGCTTTTTGCTACTGAGGTAGCAGAAGCTATCAGAAAACTGGACACCTGTGGCTCTGTCAGCAGCAGCTGTCTTCTTGTTTAACCTTGCTTGAAGGCTGGATTTGATCTCTCTCTGTCTCTGTATGTGTGCACATGATGTGCTTTCCAGGTGGGAAAGCTTTGAGCTTTAGCTTTTTCATATTTTCTGTCACACACAGTATATGTGGCACCTGCTATTAATATATTCTGAAGTCATATACCATCTACCTCATTTCTCTGCACTCATACGTCTTTGTATTGACTCACTGGGCCTCTGAGAGACACCCCGTCTACTCTGACATATTTATTTTGCTGTTATTTAAAATCACCTCCTACACATTTAATCAAAACCCAGTTGCCTGCGTATTAAATTCATTCATTTAAGAGAAATAGCACCCTGTGAATGATCTACTGCTCTGTCTCACATGTACACCCCCACACTCCCTCTGTCTGCCTCTCAGTCAGTCCGTTTATAATTATTACTGTGTGTCTGCCTGTATTTGTCGGTCTAACAGACAGGTCCACACAAAATATGCTCTTATTATTATTACTATTATTTATTATTGTAATTTTTTCTTCAATTTCAATTAGGTTAATTATCATAATCATATTTTTAGCTTAATTTAAAAAATGAAAACAAACAAACAAATCAAAATAATAAATGAATATTAATAAAAGTTATAATAATATATTTATTAGGTTAATTAACTTTAAATTAATTATTCATTTAATAAACAAAGCAAATATATATGATGTGATTTTTCTATTTATTTTTGTTGCTATGTTTAATAATAATAATAATAATAATAATTAATGTTTTTAATCAACTTCAGCAATAACTATGAATTGAAAAGTAGTAATTAATTCAAAAATAAATAAACAATTATCTCTGAAATTATAATATCATTGTTATTACTGTAAGAAGAAGGCTATAAAATAATAAGAAAAACAACAAATAAATTTAAATATTTGATTTAATTATACAGTTATTTTATTTTAACAGCATAAATGAATTACAATATAATAAAAAAATAAAATGGGAAATAAAATGCTCATCCTTTTTATAACGTCACTTTTTTATGTTCATCTTTGAACAAATAAACGTTCTACACTTTTTATTCACATTTTATGTGAAACATGCTAATAGTAGTTGCATAACAAACCAAATGTTTGACCTCTTTATCTCTTTCTGTCAGCCTGTCTGTGTTCCCTTCATTCTCTGGTCTGCTCTCTCTCTCTCTCTCTCTCGTCCTCTCCATAGTTCATGTTTCTAAATCCTTTTTAGCTTTTACCCTAATTTTCTCTTTTTTCTCCATTACTCTCTGCATCACCCTGTCTCTCTGCCTCTCTTTTTTCCTTAGGGACAAAGGACTGTCTACCAGCAATGACGCACATAGGGCTTTTGTGCAGAGAGGCATTTGAGCAAACATATTCGTGTGTCTAAAACGGGAGGGGGAAGAGAGAGAGAGAGAGAGAGAGAGAGAGATGCATGAACTGTACGTGAACATGAGCCATGCGTGTGAAGGCATGCCAGCTAATAAACATTAATTAAAGCTGGCTGTGAGGTACATCTCATCTCACCTCCGCAGGTGTGAATGAGCTCCTTTGACTAATCTTCCAATAATGTTATGTATGTTATGACTCAAATATCACAGTATGGTGATTCAGAGCCTACTATTTTTCGCCCCTTTTGACATATCTCTAAATCACATGTGTGCTCCTCTGGATCTTGTGAGAGGCTGCCTAGACGTGATGTAAAAACTGCCCTGTGATGATATCACATGCATTAGAGAGCTTTACACCATGTGAGCACACCTTATTATTGTCCTTTACGGACATTGCCATATTTACAGGAAACTTCTTTAGCAATCTGCTAAACAGTTGACAGGGCAGTTGAAAGAGACTTTAATGTTTGTTGTCTAAACTGAGCAGGAAGTTCTAAGAAAAGCCATGACTGATGTTTTGACATGTCCAGGATTTTATGTAGGCTTGCCAGCCGTACAGAGCTTCATCACCAGAAGTGCTGGGAAAATACTTTGAGCTCTAGCTTATCAAGATGCAAGATATTCATAAGTTAAATACAGTCGACATACTCTTTTGAGAAAAATTTGTTAGATTCTGCATCTGGGAGTGAACCATTTTTGTTCACCAAGGCTAATAAGAAATACAGTAAAAGCAATAATACTGTAAAAATATGATCACAATTTCAAATAAACGTTTTCCATTCTACTATATTCAAATGTATTATTATTCCTGTGATGACCAAGTAGAGTTTTCAGCAGCCATTACTCCAGTCTTCAGTGTCGCATGATTTTATTATTATTTTTTTTCAGGATCCTTTTGTAACTGTAAAGTTATTTGAAATATAAATGTATGTACTGCCACATTTTTATCAATTTAAAGCGTTTTATCAATATACGTATTGGTACAGATCAAATCACAAAAATTACCACCAATAAATCTCCATATATTTCATAAATGTGTATTTCATTCTAAGTATTGTTAAAATCTTTTAAGATAATTCGGGACCTACTGAAAGAACTATTTTAATGTAACTTTATTTGCAGCATTACTTGTGCACAATGCATATTCCTTATTATTAAGCCTAAAATGTGTGTTTATGTCACTTTTAATAAGGATTGTGCAATATGAAAATGCATTTGTAGTATACTGAGCATGAAATAAATTCAAGTACATTTATTTTGCACTAGGGTAATCTAACATTATGGATGAGAAAAAAAAAATGGTGGACTAAATTTTATGTTGTTTTATAAAATTATTTCAATAAACGTTTGTTTATTATCTCAGTTTTCTCATCTGTATAGCTATGATGTGACAAATGTCACATCTCTACTCTCTACTTGTTAGTTCCTCGAAAAAACAGAAGAACTAAAGTCACTCTACTGAAAATGAGCAGCATGACAACCATTAATTGGTTACTCCTCAACACTGAGCACCAGCTCCATTCAGCCAACCCTCGGTGTGATTTACTGACCCACCGCAAACGTGCATTTTTATATCAATCATCTTTAAAATGCCATCTTGATATACAGAAATTGACAACACAAGCTGAACAAGTTTGCTATGTTTCTAGATCATCAAAATAATATGTTTGGTGGTATTAGGGCAATTATAAAAGGAAGTACATAGCAGCATAGCTTGAAATATATACGTCAAGGAATTGATTTATTGAGAGGGTAATCCATAAATATTTGGACCTGGCTCTCATTTAGCTGATGGCTCATTGATTAGCTCAGCAGAGATGATTGAGTTACAGGAAATGACCGTTTGTTTGCCCTGACAAACCCTGCAGAAGCCAGCGCTGCTTTGCTTTATGAACTTTGAACTCTGACCCATTAGCCAAATAGGCATTAAGCAACATAATGTTCTGTCCTTCAAACATGCACTTCCTCTGTCTGTGTTTGCTTGTGTGCGTTTTGTGTTTTCGTTAACAGTGCGCATCCAGTTTCGAGGACAGAAGCACCACAAAGTCAGTGCTGTTGTTTTTAAAAAAAAAGACTTCTTTGAAAATGAATCTTTGACGTACAAACTCACGAGGTGGGTATGTAGCTGCCAAAATCAACAGATGGGGAAAAACAAATTCAATAATCAGTCGAAAGAAGAAAAGCTTCTCTATTCTCTCTTTCCTGCCCTCTTTTCTCTCTTCATCATTCTCACAATATTGGATCACAACAGCACTTAGAACAAGCAACTAGCCATGCATAGACACATTTTTGACTATCGCCATGAAGTCTAATCCAGTTTCCAGCTTTTTTTTGGACTTGCTTGCACCGAAAGATCTGGCTAACCGACATGAAAAGCAATCAATTAGAGTTCGTTTTGCTTCATAGGACCAGTAAATCACATTTAAACAGCCAGCTCTTGCCATTTTTGCATGAGAGTCAGTGAACAGACTGTGGGTGGTACTGCAGATGATAATAACAAGAGTCCAACAAGATTTAAACATGTTTAGTCTTAGCCAAGCAGGCTAGCAGACCGTGAGCACAGGAAAGACTCAACTTGAAGTGTTCAATTTATAATTATGTACAGTGGTTGCATGATCATGATTACAGAGAAAGACAATGATATATAGGATTGTGACATACGCATCTGATGTGAAGTAAGAGTCAGTAGGAGTTGCATTTCAGTATGACTATGATTGGCAATGGTGGTTGTTATGGTTGTATTTCCTAAAAAAAGGTTGTGGCAAATTCCATCACAAACTCTGAAATCCTTTCTTACCCACTGTAATACACCGAAATATAAATGGCTTTTTGAGGCCGCATACTAACAAAGGCTTGTAATGTTTTGCCCCTCTTAATGTGGTTTCTAAAGTTTTGGTATGAAAAGACTTTAAACACGTTCATGCCTTTCATAATAGCCCTGTAGATTAGCAGCTGAATATGAGTGTAATTTATCATGCCGTGGTGATATGACGTACAAGAGCAAGGAATTTGCAAACAATAAGGGTGGTACTGCAAAATGCTCCTTTCCAAAGCATTAGTTTCGCAAACAATGCTATTTGAAAAACTTACAGAGTATGCCATGCATGCTTATTATGCAGGTATGAAAAGAAAAGATGAGAGATACTTTAGTGACATGAAACGTGAAGGTGAATAGGGTGTAGCTGCTAGACAGCATGCTAATTCTATGGTTTTGAGTAAGCAGTGACTGTTTTGTATGTGTTTTGATTGGGAGAGATGTTTGCAAAGCAGTATGGAGGTTCAAGAGTGGTTAAATATCATCGGAGCACAGCTAAAACACTTTTTGGACAGCGGAAGGAAGTTATTAAGTGAAAGCGCTACACAGTATTTGTGACACATGCATTCACACACGCCTCTTGGGCTAAAACTTGGACTTTGATGTCACAATAAACTGGCCAGTATGAATCTTTGCTCATGCCAATATCCTTTCCCAGCCGTTGAAGAAACATCTCTGTATGTATTTGCATGGTATTGAGGATTTTGTTTTGCACACCTTGGCATTTAATGTTTCTTCATATGAATGAAAAATAAAAATGTGGTATATTTATCTTCCTCATCTTTATGTGGCATACATACACTTGCAAAAATATGCAAAAAAAGTTTTTTTTTTGTATATGCAATTTATGCAAAAAAAGCATTCCCTTTTTTGTGCATATATAATATACATACCAAAAATAACCAAAAAGATATGAAAAGAAATACCTAATACATAGCATGTGGTGTTAAATCCATAAGCATCACTCTAATAAACAGGTTTTATTATATTGCATTTTGATATATTTTGTATTTTTTCCTCTTTCTAATTTTAGAAGTTATCTTTAACAATTCACTTATTAAAATTAAATCACCAGGAAATATTCTCTCTCTCTCTCTCTCTATGTATATATATATATATATATGTGTGTGTGTGCATTAACAGCGTTGGTGGCACTTAGAGTTCATGTAAGTAGTGCTGTTAGTACAACAGTTTATGTGTAATTAGTTATAATAACTTGTGTTTTAAACTAATAGAATACATCTGAGAGTTCATTAATGTGCTGTTCTTTTTAATGAATTGGAAGCAGTAATGTCTGATGTATGAATTATGGAGCTGGCTTGAATAAGCAAAATGCAATTATTTGCCTTTTAGCTAAAAAGACATGTCTGAGAGCTCATTAATATTGTACTTATTCTGCATACTTCAATAATGCATCTTCATGTGCATTTTATATTCCTTTCATTTATACCTTGCATGTCAGGTCATGGAATTAAAATGGTTTGGAAATGGCGTTTAATGCGAAAGGGCACAGTTTCTCTGAAAAAGCCTGATTTGAGAATTGATATTATAACTGCAATGACCTAAATGTCTGTTCGGATTAAATCACTCAAGGTTAAGAGTCTAGAGCAGAGCCCAGGTGGCATCATGTTACAGGTTGCATAACAAATAGGATCATATCAAAGTCAGATTACATTCAAAGCAGAGAGATATGCAAACAGGTTGGGTTAAAGTCATCTGCAATGCAAACGGTGTGCTGCGGTAAGTGCAGGCCTGCAGAGTTTCACTGCTAGCGTGTGACCTTTAGGCCTGTGCAGTACTGATGCTTTAGACAGTCAGGTGAAAGCATATGACATTTGAGTCAGCTGGTTTCTTTGCATCGTGTTTGCATTACTCCAGCTGAGCAAAGATTAACCAGCAGCGTGGGATGACCTGCATTTTTTTTTTGAGTTGCCTCCCCCATCAGCTGATTCTACCTCATTTTCTACCCCGTTTCTATTCATCTACCCTTTGGCATTTTGACACTGCATATAATCAGTTTCTTATTTGCCATTTTTGTCTTCTTTTCCAGTGAATTTTTCAACGTTAATAAGCAAAATTATATCAAACATTGTCTTGTTTTCTGAAAAATGTTTCAAAGTTAAGTAAGTTTACATATAAAGGACCATGATGTAGATGAGTTTGTGAAACAGATTTGGCATTACATACTTGCTAACCAATGGATCCCCAGCAGTGAATGGGTGCCGTCAGAACAAGAGTCCAAACAGCTAATAAAAGTTTTAAGACAACCTCTAATCAGGCATTTTAACTGATTCCTCAAGTCCATAATCCATAATAATTCTTTCTCAAGCTAAAAAGTCCATCCAGTGTTATCTTCTCACATCAAAATCCATATATTTGGTCACAACTATTTGGACTGTTTTCATTTGTAAATGGTGCTTGATCAGTGCATATATCTCTCATGATTCGGACAGCGTTTGAAGTTAAAAACTAGATAATGATTGATCAGATTTTTACATGCAGCTTGTGTCTTGCTTAAAATTCATGTAAATTATGGTGATGTTATCAGCTGTTTGGACTCTTATTCTGATGGCACCCATTCACTGCAGAGGATATATTGGAGAGCAAGTGATGTAAAGCTACATTTTCTTTTCTTTCTTTTTTTTGGGTGAACTATGCTTTTACAGCAAGCAAAAAAAGACAAAATGTAGCTTTTGTTCCCTTTAAAATTACATGTATGTTTCATAACTCTCTTAATATTCATAAATATTTATGAAAAAAACACTCATTTTACTTCAAAAATGTTTCTATATTTGCACAGAAAAACATTAAAATGGAAATATATAGTATTTTCAGCAACAAAACTGAAGTGGGTTATTTCTATCTTTTGCGGTAGCGTGTCAGTTGGAAATATCAGTTTACATTTCCAAACATTATTTTTGTAGGTTTGTTTTAAACATCTTGGAGATTTTGCCACAGTTTTTTTGGATTGAGTCTGTCTCAGTTTGTTCTGTTCATTCCAGACAGACTGAATGATGATCAGATCAGATCTCTGTGTGAAGCACTGGCTGTTGTCAGACTCCTTGTGCAGACAATAATCTCACGGCATTATTTTATTATTAGTGGCTTAAGATTTTTGCACAGTACTGGATATATTTCTTTTCATTGTTTGCAGTGGCAGTTATTTCTTGTTTGTTTATTCTAAGTCTATTCCAGTTCCACCATGACTCAGAAAACTTTTTGACACCATTGTAAGCACGGAGCGGAAAAAGTTTGTGTGTTGTTGAACATGTTAAATGTCTCACCACCAAAACCAAGAAACTCCTCCGGAGACTTTCATCGTCTTTTGCGTGGGCAGCACATCCTCTGTTTCAAAAAGGTCGCATTTGAGGGAGACCCCTCATTACTGTCACAGTATAAAGATGCTATACTGGGATTTCTTTTCAGAGATATCAAAACCAAACGGAGTCCCCAATCTTTACCTCCTGTGAAATTTAGGTTCTTTCCGCAACCCACCAGCCTCTAAATCGTGTGCTCAGATAGTGACTAAGCCAGATATTGCGCAAAAATAAATGACAAATAAAAATAGATTGCTTTCAAAATACAGGAGATGACTCTTTTGTGAGAGACAGCATTAGGAAAGAAATCTACTTTCTTTTTTGATAAATTGCAAGCAGCAAGGTCTGATCTATGAATTATGAGCTGGATTAAACAAACTCTTAATCTGAAACATATTTTTTGGAAGATAATCTTTGTCATCTGTTTGACAGATGAATTGAGGTCACAGAAAGTAAAACATCACACCTGTTGATAATAAGGATAATGCCACGTTTCATTCCATGACAAACAAGTATGTGTTTTACCCTCCTGTTGTTTAAACTGTCATCTGTGGAATGATGCATTGCTATCAGCATATAAGCCTTGTGCCTCTCTTCGAGTGTTGACGCACAAATTACCAGCTGATCTTTATCTGTATCAGCCGTTTCAAATGCTTTATTCCTCTGCGGTGTTGCCTCAGGCATAAATCTATGCACCGGTGTGTGTGTGTGTGTGTGTGTGCATGATTGAGACTGTGTGTCCACAGGGAGGGGTTTGCAAGCAAAAGCTTGTGCATGCACATATTTGCGTGCAAATGTAAGATCTCTAAGAAATGCTAATGCCGATGTGGTATATGCTCTCTGTGGACATTAAGCATTGTCATATAGATCAGTGTAGTGCATACACAATGAATGATGCACCCCTCCCTCTCTTGTTGAGCTGCAGAGCAGATTACTCACAACCTTGACTTTCAGAAGGATACTCAAATCTTGCAAAGAGCCCTGCAAGCGGTGTTTTCTAAGATTTATGCATTACAATCATTGCACTTGCATTTATATATATATATATATATATATATTCTGAGCTTTTTGAGCATTTCATTTTAAAAGCACAGTGACTGGTATCAAGTATGACTGTATGCTTTCTTTTATGCAACTGTTAGAAATGGGTGTAGCTGAAGAAATCATACAGACATATTGCAATATATGAAAAAAGAATGAATAGGCATCCCAGACTGCACAGATATGCATTTCTATGCATATTCAGTAATATTTTACAATAAGGTTTTGATTCGCTAACATTGAAAAATACAAATAAAAATACATCCAGTGCATTAATTATAATCTAAAACTGCATATTAATGTTGAATGGGTCTGAGCTAACATGAAGAAACAATTAACGTTCAGTGCTTTGCTACAATCTGTATTGTTAAAAGCCATATAAATAAAAGTGATTGATTGATTAACGACGTAACACTTTACAATAAGGTTTCCTGTGCAAAATCTGATCTAAAAATTGTTTGACTAAGATTTAAAAAGCTATAAATCCTGATATTAACTAAGATTAATGGAGTAATGCAAATATTTTTCATGTTGGTGAGATTTTGCATTAGGGTGACAGTATTAATAAATCACTATAGATAAAAAGCATTTGCTAAATGACAGCTTGCTATTTACTTTCTTACTAAATACCCATCAGAACATGATATTTAAGCCATGAATTAACCTGTGTAAATAACAGATGCAAAGTGAAAAACATTTGTTACATTTGTCCCCTATATACAAATAAAATTGCGAACTATTCTTGAAAATAAAGGTCCTTTATTGACATCAATGGTTCTATTAAGAACCTTGAACATCAAATGCAGGCAGGGTTCTTTATATCGTCGAAAAAGATTCTTTAAAATGGTTCTTTTTAGAACTTTTGGAACTGTTCACGGAAAGCAAATCGCTGCAAAACACCATTTATTTTTTAAAAGTAAATGCCATATGGATGTAGATGTGTGTATAAAAAGTTGCGCACGTGTTTCTTTTAGGGGTAAATGTTTCTCATTTGCCTTCGCGCAATCATAATTCATTCTTTGTATTCCTCAAATAACACAAGCGTGTCAAGCAAAAGCGGACAGCTCGCATGCCTTCCAGCAGGTGGAGCAGAGCCTCCGAGCCTCCATCACATCGACAGCTTGAGAGCGGCGACACTTCTCCGCCACTGGCGTCATCGTCCTCATCTCCAAGCAACCCCTCCATCAGCACTGGCGTCACCGCACGACGAGCCTCACGGTTGCTCGGCAACTTCTGCCTTGTGCGCTCTCGCCCAGCTCTGAGCTCTGACGCGAGTGTGACGTTAATGAGGCGGGTATCGGTTTGTTATGGCAAGAGCAGGAGAGGAGGAGTCCCTCATCACAGCACGAGCCTGTAGCGCTTGCCTCGCGCCGGCAGAGCTGCTCGAGAGCGGAGCCTCACCTTGTACATAGTAGCGCTCTCCGTCAAAGTGTGTATCGTTGTGCATAAGAAAAGACAAGAGCAAAAACCAAACAAGTTTTTCCCTCAAGATTTGCATAAGGAATGACTTGTAAATGCAGATTTAAAAATCACTTGTACTGTGGAAGGAGGTGGAATATATTCGTGTTTTAAAGGTAAGAGTACCATCGCATTTGACATTTCCCAGGGCAAAACAGATACACTTGTCATTATATAGCTATTTTTTTTTTTTTTTAAGGATATTTATGGACGCTGCGCGCTGGTTTTACCTGTTAGCCTCATTGTGCGTTTATTCTGAAGTTTCTGGCTACTATTTGAATGAATGATATCACAATGATATTAACTTGCTTTAAAGTTTAAATGTGTCAGTGCATGTTAAAATGAAATTTTAAGTAGGGTATATTTATTCAATAATTTAGCTTGTAATCATGTAACTACCGGTTGTTTGCTGCGTAAAAATGCTTGTTAATATAACGAATAGTATCAATAATGATTGTAAATTTGTCGCTGAAGTTCAGTAGAGTTCGTGCGTGTTTTTAAATGACAATTTCTGGTTTACGTAGATCAATTGGAGTCATCGCTGCGCACAAAACCGGCATCATGGTTATAATGACGGACAGCAGCGCGGGCTCTCAGTCAAGCTGTGCCCAGGCCAGGCCTCTGCAGGTCGGCTTCTATGAAATCATCAGAACCCTCGGCAAGGGAAACTTCGCTGTGGTCAAACTGGCCAGACACAAAGTCACGAAAACACAGGTAGGACTCCTGCAAAATATTTTGCATTTTAAAAAAGTTATTTTGCGTGTTTTCAATTGGCATATAATACAATTGCAATAAATAAAATAGCTGTTTTTTTTGTTTTTTTTTGTATTTCCATGCAGGTTGCAATTAAAATAATTGATAAAACAAGACTTAACTCGGCAAACTTGGAGAAAATCTACAGGGAGGTTCAGATTATGAAGCTGCTCAATCACCCTCACATCATAAAGCTCTATCAGGTAAGTTATAGGATTTGTAAAGTTAATAATGATGCCTTAATTACAAAGGCTTCCCTGTTAAAATCCCTGGATTAATGTCAGTTACACTATTTATTTTAGTATGGTCAGTGAAATGGCGAGAGTGTGGTTTAATGGTGAGTGTATGTCTAAGTACTGGTCAAGCAAATGGTGAGGCGATCTTCTCTGGAAGTACATCTGGATAGCGTGCAATGTATAAATAGATTGAAGTTACTTTCTCCCTTGCATTCGGCTTCTGCATAGCAACTGTCCACTGCATTACACTGTTCAATTTGTTTCGTCAAGTTGTTGGTTTTATGGAATTACAAATATATAGTAGCTTTTAGAATTTTCGAAGCAGAAAAAGATTCTGAATGTAACAACTGCCCGGCTTCTCTTAACAATGGAAATTTCTGTGTGCAATTTGAATGTTTTAAACGGATTTGTTGGCTTTTTTTGTTTTTAAATATGTTTTTAACATATTTAGTCCAAAATGTGTGTTTTTGTCTGGGAATGAGAGGCGCAGAAAAACAGAGAGTGTGTTGGACATAAGGATACAAGGTCTAAATCTCTAACTTAATTAGAGCTGGTGGAAGTCAAGTGCAATGTGTCTGCAGTGTCACGTGAAGCTAGCCAGAGGAAAATTCTCTAAGAAGTACAATCTGATTTGATCCCTGGGCTTGTTTCGCTGCCATAGTTTGGCTTGCACATTCATGCAAACAGTGGCAGGCTAATACAGAGTGCTAATATGTCAGCACATTCTTTCTCTCATAGCCTGTACAAATTAAGTTTGTTTTGTTCGGAGATTAGCATTTTGCAGATTACACTGAGAACTGTAGTTGCGAGAAACTGAAATCCTTGGGAATAACATCACACCTCACTTCTTTGTATCTGACCTCTCACATTTGCAACGTTTTTGGGAAGTAAGCTGTAGCGTTGTAGTTTGATATGAGCTGGATGTGCCATTCCTTCAGCATACTCTTTCAAGTTAATTAATTAAAACATAATCTAACGTCATCCAACATGTGATGATGACTGCAGCTTCAGTAAGAATCCTTCACAAAAGCGTGTGCTGGATTTTCAGCTTTCGGTTTGATCCCGGTTTAGTGTCAGATAACCTCATATGTACAGTACCTCTCCTTTCACAACTTGAAGCCTTGTTTATTTAAAGCTAAAAGCCCTTGAGACGAAAAATGTAGAACTAGTGACCTATGACCCCTCATGATAAACTGTTTCTGTTCTCATGCGCCTTGTACAAACAGTGCTTTTATTGCCTTTAGCTTCTCATTCACTTCAGACGCACTCTATTCAGAACTATCAATAGTTGCCTTCATTCATCTCCCTCTGCGTTCGTGACGGAGGGAGACGTCTCTGTGGGCTGAACAGGATGGGGTTTCTAAGGAAGCTATGACATCATTGGCACCTCTGGGTTGACACTACAGGCTGAAGTCTGCGGACGCCGTATTTATCTAGAGATAAAGACCCTTTTCCTGCTGTTGTACAGCCTGACTACGTGGGTCATGACACGTTATCTTGTATCTTGAGCCTGAGCGCTCATATGGACGATTACAAAGGTTTTCTCAGCAAGAGAAAAAGAGGACAAGTGTAGAACCTGTTGTGCAACTCTTTCTGGTAGCGCGTTTAGTATTTCTCCCTCAGGCCTCTGCCGGGACATTCCCATAAAGGGTGAGGACGTCATTCACCCTCTCTTTTATAATTTTTTACAATATTAATTGCTGGACTAGTTTCTTTTGTGTCACCACATGCCTTTGTGCTCAAACTAGGTCTTGTGTGTGAACATATTTTATTGTTCAGAAGAAACTTGTTGGTGAAGATTAAGTTTCAGCTGTCATTAGCTGCTTCAGTGGTACTAATGGATCAGACAGCAGGCATCTGAGAAAGACCTGATGTGTGTGTGTGTGTGTGTGCGCGCTCAGGGCATTCAGGAAATGCTTGGGTACACTTATGCAATGGTACATATTTACACACTACAACATGGCATGTATGAACAACAAAACTATGATAGAAGTTGACAGAAAGAGGAAATTCGGTTTAAAAGGGAAATAGAGATCAGACAGTTGGCTTTGTTGAGGCATAACTTGTACATTGATGTCCAAAATTAAAACTACTATTGGTGTAAGTAAATTTTGTTTGTTTTATGTGTATGTAACTGCATTAATAAACTATCGTCCTAAGTTATATAAATAGACTTCCAATATTAAATGCATCTCTCAGTATTGTGTCATAAAAGCTACATGCACAAGATGTTTAAAGAAATAGCAAAATGTGATAATTTGATAATGTGATTAATTATTATATACATTTCTTTTGTGTGTCTTTAGGTCATGGAGACCAAAGACATGCTGTACATCGTGACAGAGTATGCAAAAAATGGAGAAATGTTTGGTAAGTGGAAACACTTTTGTAAATGAGTCACTAATTAATCTGAGAAAAGATGCACGTCTATTGTTTTTGACGTCTGTGGCTCTCCCAAAACTCTTTTGTCCAGTTTTTGATAATGAGGTCTGACGGGAAGAGAATTATTTAGATCAACATTGCCGTCAGAGCAGTGAGTCAGTGAGTGAGCACAGAGCGAGACAGGTGTTGGATTTTCAAGCTTTATGTAACTATGTAAGGGATAAGCTGCTCTACCTCTGGTTGTCCTCACCACCTAGGGATTTAAACAGTATAACATATCTGTCTCTTCACCTGTCATATACTCAGCCTTTAAAAAAAACAATGGCTATCTCCCCAGATAACCGTAGGCTTGGTTCTGTCTTTATATGGTGCTTTTAAGGTGATGTCTCCTCCCTTCCTAAGCCGTCCTCTTTTTTCACAGACTATCTGACGTCCAACGGAAGGATGAGTGAAAATGAGGCTCGTAAGAAGTTTTGGCAGATTCTGACGGCGGTGGACTACTGCCACCGGCACCACATAGTCCACAGAGACCTTAAAACTGAAAACCTGTTGCTAGATGCCAACATGAACATCAAGCTGGCAGGTGAGCAAAGAAAACAAGCTTTGAAGGGTTCACATACTGATGTGCCAGGCTCATAAACACTTCCCACAGCCAGACTAGAGAGTGTTCTAAAAAGAAAGTTACTACCAAATTCACAGTTAGGATCAGTAATGAAATTAAGTAATCAAACCATTTTACAGGCTTTTATATAAGAATTTTTATACAATTTAAATGCAGTTTTAAGAGCCTTTTCATCAACAAAGAACTCAGTTCTCCTCTTTCTTTCAGACTTTGGATTTGGAAATTTCTATAATGCTGGGGAGCCTCTTTCCACGTGGTGTGGAAGCCCACCATATGCTGCCCCTGAGGTCTTTGAGGGGAAGGAGTATGAGGGGCCACAGCTAGACATATGGGTATGTATATCATTATGATTCTCAGCTAATGTTATACACATCTGCTAAAAAAAAAAAAAATTTAATTATAAAATGAGC
Source organism: Enteromius unitaeniatus (assembly GCA_032359435.1). NCBI lineage: Eukaryota > Metazoa > Chordata > Actinopteri > Cypriniformes > Cyprinidae > Enteromius > Enteromius unitaeniatus. Next base: position 4,127,756 of record JAUMHI010000048.1, on the reverse strand, counting down.
ATTGCGAAATTATAAAAAGCACTGCTTTTAGAAAGCAAAACTCTGTTTAGCATTTATAACATAACCACCTTCAATGATGTCATTGTCTGATTTGCAATCTATCTTGCAGCTAACACCAATTTACATACTGAATATAATATAGAACACTTTTATTTGATGCCTTGCAGGCATTCTCTTAAATGCAAATCTAATACATGCTACAAATATGTTTCTTTCGTAGAGTCTAGGTGTGGTTCTGTATGTGTTGGTGTGCGGGTCCCTGCCCTTTGATGGGGACAGTCTTCCAGCTCTGAGACAGAGAGTGACGGAGGGCCGCTTCAGAATACCATTCTTCATGTCACAAGGTACAGCTCTTCTCTCATTCTTTTTACATACAAAGCTGCATCCTCAGAAGAAAACCATTTTTGACTGATATCTTCTTGTCTCTTTGTCCAGACTGTGAAAATCTGATTCGTAAGATGCTGGTTGTCGACCCAGCCAAGCGAATCAGCGTGGCTCAGATCAAGCAGCACCGCTGGATGCTTGCGGATCCCAGCGCACCTCACCAGACCCTTTCCCTGTCCCTCACCGACTACAACTCCAACTTGGGAGACTACAGTGAACCCGTCTTGGGTATCATGCAGACCCTCGGCATTGACAGACAGAGGACTGTGGAGGTGAGAAAAGGAGCAGATACATGTCTCTGTATATGTTACAAACAGTACAGGTTAAGTTATTTCCAGCTGGAAAGGGCTAAGGGCGTGTTTACCAGGGCAAGGGTTAATGTTGTTTGAAAGACATAAATTGTCAATTTGTCACCTCAGAATAAAAACAACACCCTATCCAGCTTCCTATGGTGTTAAATATGTCCTTCTGTTGGCACAGAGAAGATAAACACAGTAGCATCTGCTTTGAAAGCTGCCATGCTGTGTTGCTTTTAGCTTTCGCTAATATCCCTTAAGAAGTTCATTATTGACGCAGTCTGCCTGCGTTTCATTACACCTGTTAAAGTGACACTCAGTATGGTCACTGTGTCTAAAACAGTTTTTCGATTGCTTTCCACAGTCTCTCCAGAACAGTAGCTACAACCACTTCTCAGCAATCTATTACCTGCTGCTAGAAAGAGTGAAGGAGCACCGAAGTCAACAACTGATCCGCCAATGCGGGGCCTGGAATCAGAGGTCGAGGACGGCATCTGACTCCTCCACCCCTGAGGTGAGTGTCGAAGTGAGGCCAAGACAGTCTCCTGTTTGAGATGAAATCTCCCTTTGCTAACTCAGCTCTGTCTCACTTTTAAGGTGATCATGGAGTCGTCCGACAGCTTCAGAACCTCAGCCTTCCCTGTCGCCACCAAGGTGAACACTCCTGTTCATTCAGAGATGGAGTGTGAACAAGGAGGCCTGTTCCAGGTCAGTACTTCCCTTGAGCTTGATGTAATCCCTCTCTAGACTAAGGGTGGGGAACCTGAGGTCCACTGTCCTGAAGAGATTAGCTCCGACCCTGATTAGACATATCTGAAAATCTGCCAAAGTCTGCAGGACAGTCGACCTCGAGGACCAGAGTTGCCCACCCCTGCTCTAGACCCCTCTCTTCCTAGTTGCTCAGTAAATAGACTCCCTGTCCTGTTTCATATTACAGATATGCAGTGCACCCCCAATCCCCCTCCTCCATTAGAAACAGGCAGTGGCTAATGTGAATGCCTCCCTCCCTTCCTCAGCGCGTGGTGTGTCCGGTGGAGGCCAGCCTGAACGGGCTCCTGTGGAACCGATCAATCTCCCCCAACAGCCTGCTTGAGACCACCATAAGTGAGGAGGTGCGACCCCATGACCTGGAAGAGGAAGAGGGTATGCTGCAGGTCCAGCCGCCCCATTTGCCTAGCACCACCTCTCGAAGGCACACACTTGCAGAGGTCTCAGCTCGATTCCACCAATGCAATCCACCTTGTAAGTAAAATGTTACAATTAGGGTAAATTAAAGGACGTCATACAAGGATCTGGTTGTTAATTAGATCTGTGTTTCTTTTTCAGGTATTGTGATTAGCCCCTCGGACGGTGCTTCTTCTGACAGCTGTCTGAAGTCCTCCTCCAACCCCAACCCTGCTCTCTCCACGGCTGTAGGAGATCTTTCATCACTGCTTGCCTCCAATACTCGCTCAGAGGCATTAGCTCCTGCTGGGACACCCCTCACTCTTTCCTCCAACCTCCTCTTGCAGAACCAAGGCAGTATGCTTGCAGCCAGCTTCCAAGAGGGTCGTAGGGCTTCAGATACCTCCCTAACACAGGGTGAGTTTCATTGACTAAAAAATTAATTTTAATGCTCATGTGCCTCCTTATTAGAATCACTTGGCTAATTAGTTTCTTTGATCATTTCTTCAGGGTTGAAGGCATTCAGACAGCAGCTGAGGAAAAACACTCGTGCAAAAGGCCTGCTGGGGTTAAACAAGATCAAAGGTCTGGCACGACAGGTGTGCCCTCCAACCTCAAGCTCCAGAGGCAGTCGGGGGTCTCTCTGCCCAACTATGTGCTCTCCCTCAAGCCTCCAGAGCTCCAGCGGCCCCAGAGAGCGTCGCAGCATGCTGGAGGAAGTTCTGCACCAGCAAAGGTGAGAAGAAATCCATAGATATTCCACATTGCTGAAGACTGAAAACATCAGTGTTTCCCAACACTGTTCCTGGTCCCACCCCAGTACTTCACAATTATTAATTCATCCAAATCAAACACACCTGAATGAGCTCATTAGTAGAGACTCCAAGATAATGGAAACTTTCAAAATGTGTACTGCTGAGTTGCCTCCAGGAACATGTTTATTACATTTCTTGAAAATACCTAAACTCTTTTGTTCTTTTATCATACAGGATGCTGCAGATTCAGCACCAGCCTCAGGCCCAAGTGCAGTCTCAGAAGCCTGTGCTTTTCATCTCGCAGTCCCACCCCTCGTCTCCTCCCTCCAACAATCTCTTCGCCCCCGCCGCACTCTTTTCCAACCCCCCGACTCAACCTATCCTCCCTCCATGCCAGCAGACTCCCATCACCTTCCAGCACAACCTGTGGCAGCAGCAGCAGTCTCTTGACTCATCTTCCTCGTCTTTGTCCCCCGTCGCATCTGCTGCGCATCTTCTGGAGGCTCGTCTGCACATCAGCCAGCGGCCGCATCTCCACCCTCAGTCCTCACAGCACCTACAGCTCCAGCCCTCCATCCCATCCCAGGGGCCTTTCTCGCTGTTACCCCAGCAGGGCAATTGGAGCCTGAGCACCTGCATTGAGCCTGAACATGATGTCCAGGAGCTGGTCTGTGCCGGTCAAAAGCAGCAACTTAGCAGCTGTGTCATGGTCAAGTAAAGAAGACTTTGAAGAAGGTCTTAAGGTGATGCTGACTCTTTCCACCACTCTCATTTCAGAGTGCCCGAATGGTGTTGAGCGAAAGAACTTTAAAGCATCTCATCACGATGATGCTCTCATTAGTTTTCTAATGCAAAGTAGAGACTCTCTCTGGACACACAACTCCATGATTGTGTCTACATGTGTTGGAATGACCAGAGAAAATAAGAAGCAATAACCAACCTCTTCATTGAGCCCATGACCCTTGCCAGGTGCTCCTGTCCACACAGCAATAAAGGACGGGTCGCTGAACAAGGAACTGAATAGAGTTTCTATCCATTTGCAAGTGGGTCCACTCATATTTAGAACTGGCCTCCACAATCGCGAATGATTATGTTAGAGACACTTGTTTGTCCGTGATACAAGTATGAAAGTAAGACGGCAATGTCTTCCTTATAGATTTTTCCAATGATTTCCTTTCAGATCTTGAACTTTTTATTTTGTGTTTTACATCTCCAGAGAAGACCAAAGTTGATTGTGTATTTTTTTGCATCTTTGAATTCTTTCCTAGAAGTTCTTGAAACAAAATGCAGTATCTGACTTATCCATAGTTCCAAAACTAAGAAAAAATACTGTCATTTCACCTGTGATGTGAAAATGTCCATCACACTATGCCTCCAATGACTGAAGAGGCGCCTTAGCATGAGGGGAACGTCAAGCAAAATGAGAGTAAGCTAGATATAAGCACAAGAGGTACTGCATTGTGTTTATTAGACCAGGTCTTTGGATTTTTGCTGTCTGTGACAATGACTTTAAAATGACTTTAATGCTGCTTCATGTTTAGTCACATGTATACAAAGACACTAGGTATCGTACAAATGTGCACCTACCAATGACTTTGTAATGACATTGTCCACAAAGCCGTTTAGTTTTGGTCCCTCAAAACTCCTCTTCCATCAGTTCACTACCTCCTCCATCTTTCACCTCAAAAGACTGTATGAGATCTCAACACACACTGTATGAGAAAAAGTTAGGCCCATGTATTGAACCCATGACCCTCAATGGTTTAAATTTGCTTTTTTATCTTTTTTCTTTTTAAGAGTGAACAAAGATTATGAGTTTAGTGCAATATTTCACATTGAAATGTAGAACCAGGAAAAAAAGCTGTTGTAGGAAGGCAAAAGGTACTGTATGCCTGTTAATGCTATTTTATTCTTTCTTTTATAGAGCATGTTTTTTTTCAGTTTGTAATGACTGTATGTACGAGGTGATTATACTGATGTATTCTGCATGAGCATAGGAAATAAGAGTCTGGCTATTTTGTACAGCTTGTTGACACAGGTTGCCTTTGCATCCAGGCTGGCTTTGTAGAACTACAGAACTAGAAAAATGACAGGAAAAGCCAAAGAGAGAGTGACAGGGAAGATCAAGAAAAACATTTCTGCAGATGTCACGTTGGTGAAAAGCTCTCCTTTTATTAAATTGTAGCACGTTTGAATCTCCTCTAGTTCACAAATATTTGATAACCAATTGTTTTAGGTTCTCCCTTTCTCAGAAAGGCCATGCATTTACATACTCGTATAATTTTTTTTGATTAAAATTCACACACAGATGCAGACACAAATAGCTGAAGTAGCAATAGTTGAATTTTATATATTTTCTATTTTATTTTTAGCCTACAATCTAGGTGCTAGAAGTAGATTTCAGAAGTGTTTTTGGGTTTGTGTGCAATTTATATGAAATAATAGTGTGTTACCATTGTTGAAGCTCCATTTGCTTGAAGCACTGTTTTTATAGCTATAAATGATCCTGTTGCATGTCTGTCTTTTGTGAACTCGACATATTTGTGCAATGGTTTTAGTAGATAATTTAGTAGAAAAAATATGTACTGTGTTTCCAGATTGGGTCATAAAACGACAGTGTTTGAAACCAGTACAGGTAAAGATGTGTCGAAGGTGACGTAAGAAACAGTGTTAACACCCCTTTCCTTTTTCACCCACCACAAAACTTGTGCCTTTGTCTGAACAAATCCAGTGGTGGTGATTTTTTTTAGGATGTAAGAAAGCTGCAGTTGTTTTACTTATGCTCTTTGTTAGTTCAAACACCCCATTTTATACTTTCATTTCATTTGCTGTTTGAAAATTATGCACTTTATGATGACAGTTGCTTTTGAAAATAGTGTTTGTTTCCACTGCAGGTATAGACAAGTCTGTAGTTACTTCTGAAACACTATATTTTGATGCTGAAACTGTTCTGTTCTGAATTTTTTTTAATTTTGATTATACTTCCCTGATGTGCTTGCTTGCTGTATGTGTGATTGTACATGGCTGTGTGAAAGTATACGAGAGATGGAGTTTTATTTATGTGGCTATTTATTTGAATAAAAAAATCAACTGTTTTAATGTGATTTAAATTTTCTACTAAAGATATTCATTTTAAACATACAGTTGCTTAAAATTAATCGGTGTTATTGAATAACTGATATTAAGGAAATAGTTCCTTCAAAAAATGGAAATAATTTTTCACCCCCAAGCCACCAGCTTAGTTTTACAAACACAGTACTTGCAGATATATCCGATTTACGAGCATTGCCAAGCTTGGAAGAGCCAGGATAAATAAAAAAAAACTGTTCATCTGAAAAAAGAAAGTCATATACATTTAGGATTGCTTGGGGGTGAATAAAATATGCCATAATTTGAATTTTTGGGTGAAATTCCTTTAAGCATCCTCAAAACAAAATGCCAGTTTTTTCCTTAAAGACATTTGTCAAATATAGATTGTCAGGATTATCCAAATGCATGATTGTTCACCTACAAGTACAAAATGCTATATATACACATGCATACAGTACTCAGCATTTGAAGTAGACCTAAACCTTTCATCAAAGTTGTCCTAAAACTAAAACAATACCGTTCTTGTCTTAGGACAACTTTCATTGACTTTTATGATCCACTTCAAATGTTGACTATTGTATGCATAAATCCTGCAATGCAATGGAAATATTTAAAATAAAAATATTATTATACAGTGGATACAGAAAGTAGTCATATACAATACTTAATTCAATATGTATTCTCTAAACTCTAAAGCAGTTGTACAGTACTTCTTAAAAATGTGTTATTTCAATGAAAACAACAAAGTACTGCTGTAAACAACTCAGAAACCCGAGCAACTAGTATAAACAAAATTATTATTGTGAAACACAACTGTCTGTAATATATAATCTAATGCGACAGCTTCTGCGGAGAGGATCACAGGTACAGTGGAGGACATAGCCCATGTAAACACATTCCAGCGTGTGTGCGCTCATCTCTCCAGCTGTAAGCAAGCGGGTGGCTCTGTGCTCAGAGCTTGCATTGATCTGTGCTGGGAATACCATGCTCATACATTCAGCTGTAAAGCCAGTGGTCCATGCCAATCATTCTGACTGGGTGCCCTGCTCCGACTCATGAGCTCAAACGCCTGCTCACAGCGTGTCAAAACCTCTGTCACGCAGACTCTGATTGATGAAGCTCTCTTAAATATCTCTGTGTGTATATCCAGATCTGAAAGACTGCTGATCTCATGATGAGGGCCTGCGAAAAACATCAGTTACCAGGAACAGGCATCCATTTTCTACTTGTTCTGCTTCTTCATTCATAAATGTCAAAGGTAAATATCAAATGTAATATTGTCTTGAAATGCTATGAAAATTTAATTACACCTGCATTAAATATATATATTTATATAGGGATACAATATTCTGTATTCAGATTTTTTTCCTTTATATTTTATTCTATGTTAAAATATGTAAAATAGCAATAAACAAATGTAGTTTAAACAAATGTAGACTAAAATTAAAGGTTTATTTTTTGTGTGTCCAAATCAAATGTATATAATTTCAAACAGCTTTATAAATGTATAGGGGTTTAAAGATTTGAGAAGTCAAGCGTGTCTTCATGGTGTTCATAGAGACAGTTGGAGGTAGCATTTGGTGTATTGTATTTTGTTTCTCTTGAGAGGTAAAAAAAAGCTTTTATATTTGAGAAGTTCAGTGGTTTTTCACTTTGAAGAATAATCAGTTGAGGAATGCATTTATTGCTGAACACTTGACATGTCTCTTGGGACGTTCAATAGCATATGATGAGTATCAGATTAAAGTTGGGTGTCTTTAATGAGACGGGCATGTGGATGTAATGACATTACATGGGTTATAGAGTGCAATAGTTGTGTGTATGGTAGGTTAGTCAGAGGTATTTTTGGTACCGCACCGCTCTATCTTTCCCTTCTGGGACATTCAGTAGCCAAGATTGTAAGCTGAGATAAGTATGAGTGAGAGATAAGTTGAATCTGTCAGAGGTCATGTAGTGCAGTGCTAGGAGACTAACAGCTAGCAGCTCTTGACTGGAAGCTCAGAGAAACCACTTCAATGTCTTTTTAGAAATGCTTTTAACTTTTAGTCTATTTCTCAGTTGTTTCTCGGGTAAGACTGGACAGCAATGGGAGATATCTGATATTTGAAGACCTTTACTTTAAACTTCCAATGGGAAACAAGTAAGATATAACGTGCAGTCAGCTGCTCATTATCGCAAAATAAACTCTGGACGGGTGATCAACACTTAAATGTGAGCGGAGGAGTCTTATGTCACACTGAAGGAGTTTATTGTGAGATAATGACCAGCTGAGTGTACTTTTTCCCATGGCTACTTAGCAAATAAATACAACCCTGTTGAAAAATCGAGCATTTGCTGGTTAGGCATGTTTTGAAGCATGGTCATGAGCTGGTTTAAGTTTGTTTAAGCTGGTTTAAGTTGATCACATGCTGGTCCTTCCTAGTCTTGAGCAGGAGCTAGTTTCTTAGGACCAGTAGCCTAGCATTAGTGCATAACCTGTAAACGACCATCTTAAACAAGCTCAAACCAGCCTTTTTAACAGGAAAGTCTGCACATTAAATACTGATTGGCTTTAAACTAAAAAGAGACATGGGGACACTGCTACATGGGAAAATTTGGATAACAATCTAAAGGGTTTAACAGTAATAATAATATTTATAGAAAGCCATGACTGACCAATCAGAATCAAGTATTTTAGAGCAGCATGTAGCTATCCTCTTTAATAATTGTGAAGGTTAAAAACAGGTTTGTTCATCACAAAATCAGTAAACAGTAACCGTGATGTTCTGTGCAAACTGAAATTGTAAATATTTTTCTGCCAAATGGTGCACATAGCAGATGTTTTAAGAGTAAAAAATATTAGTCTATGGATGTGGAATGAAACAAAACAAACAATCACAAGGTCTTGCATTCTGTTCCCTTAAGGCTCAGTTCACAACAAGAATGATAACTTTAACAATAACAATATCTATATTAAGCGTCAGTGGACCAATGGACAATAAAATCTTGTTTATTATGTGTGACCATATTTTTTCCACTTTAGACACTAAGACCGTTTTAAAGTCAATTTCAGTTCACTTCTGATGAAAGTGATTCCGATGATCCTCAATGTTACTCTGTGCAGTTACAATTAGTTTTGTGGTGCTGACAGCTATATCAGCACAGAATTCAAACATTTGTAAAACTGTTTTGTAAAACATTTTAGAAATTTGTAATACTACTTTGGCAATTTTGTCAAACTGTGACTAGCTCCTAGATCAGATCATTGTGTATGAACCAAATCGCTGTTTGTTCAATACTTCATAATCTTCTTGTCATAAGCTGCACAGTGTGGCCTATGCTGTTGGCATCAATCACATCAACAACAAGTCTGATCTTGCTAAAATCCATGTTTTTTTGTGCGCTGTTCTTATTTTTTTTTGTGATGATTTCCATTAAACTTCCAGCTGCGAACAACAATCCCTTTCAGGTGACTAGATGTGGCATTTTAAACAAAGCAAACCCCACACAGTTGTGAAACGATGAGGGATTTAACCTTTATAATAATAGTCATCATGAGACCATTCCCATTTATTCTGTTGCATAACTCTTCCTTACAGTCCATCGTGACACTCCTGTAGATTATTAAAGGAGAATGTGTGGCTCACAGGTTGAGAAAGGCTTTGCGTCACTAACCAGAAACAGCCGGTACTGGGTTGGGTGTAATAGTGTGTTTCTCAGAAAGGCGGCTTCACTTTCTAAGAGATTTAAAGTTTGCATGACATTTGCATTGTCACTGTCAGATTCTTTTTCACCACAGGAATTTACAAGTGAATAGTGCATTTATTATGATTATATATTTAGAAAGCTGACTTCATAAATATAAAGCATTTTAATTTGATTCTCTATGATTGTTATGCATGTGGTTCGTGACATGGAATATGTGATATCTTTGAGCTTTTTTGAGCATTTATCATCCTGCAGGACCATTAAAAATCAATGCATAAGAGATTCAAATGGTGGAAAATAAAGAAATTTTTCATCATTATCAAATATACACTTTCCCTTATACAGTCATGATACATATATCAATATATTGATGACAAAAAAAGACAATGTGCCAACTATTTATGTTCAGTACAAGTATCTATGGTAAACAGGAGCAAAACGAACTGTTAAAATTAGGCCAATTAAACAAATGCTGTGCGATGAACCTTTCTATGTCATGCTATTGATCTGTATTATGTCCCTTCTTTGTAATGTTGGTAAATGACCCAGACTTTGATCCCAGGACAGAGAGAGAGAGAGAGAAGCAGGCTAAATCAGTGCACAGCTGCTTAGTGAACTCAGCATGAAAGGCCTGTAATGGAATGCTCAGTCAGACGCCAATGCCTCCTGTACAATATTAACTGGGGCTCAATGTGCGTCATTCAGCAAACAGCTGACCCTGGGAGCACTGGAGCAAGCGAGAAGCTCTCACCCTCTCTATCTCTGATTACTTTCATTTTAATATCTTGCCTGATTGCCTCTTCCTTTAAAATAAGACGTGTGACAGTAATTAATAACAATACTGCAACTGCTGTTGTTGTTGCTGATGTTATAACACTGTCAGTTTGAAAAGTCAATATCAATATCCAACCCAAACTTATGGAAATGCGTATTAATAACATGAGTTATGTTTCAATTTGGCGTACTGTTTATATGCAGAACTTGATCTTGTGCATATGATACGCAATGGGTATGATTAGGGTCGTAGGGTAGATGTTTATCATATGTAGGCAAAAACTATATATGCACTGCAACAAATTTCTTATAATATGCATGCAAAAACTGCATATTATATGCACGCTAAACACATGCGTATCATCCTTTATCCTTTGCTGGTTTATGCTGATCCTTTACCAGAACGTGACCAACATGAACCAGCAAAAAGACAGCATAAGTCAGCAAAGAACCAGCATACACAAACCAGCAAACCAGCAATAGACCAGCTTAAACCAGCATAAACCAGCAAAGGACCAGCTTGAACCAGCATCCCAGCATCAAAACATACCTAACCAAAATAGCCATTCATGATGAAATGCTAAAAGCTAAACTATGTCTATTGGGGTGGGGATGGTTGTGACAGTTCATGAAAACGTATCCTCCTCAATAGAGGACATATATATTTTGCGCACATTTTTTAAATTTGTGTACTTCTTATCCAGCATTTTAATGTGATATCGCAAAATTCATGTAAAAAATAAGTGGATAGCATCACACAGTACACTTGTATTGCAGTGTTTTTATTATGTTGCTTTAGGTACATTTTGCAGCTATTCAGAATTCAAATATCAAGTGAGTATCGCTGATTAATGCTCTGTCATGCTGGAAATATCCCCTACACCAGTGCTTCCAAAACCTGTCCTGGAGGACCCCAACTCTGCACATTTTGTATGTCTCCCTAATTAGACACACCCAATTAGTTCTTGCAGCATCTACTAATAAGCTGATGAGTGGGTGTGTTAGATGAGGAAGACATACAAAATGTGCAGGGGGTCCTCCAAGACAGGTTTGGGAAGCAATGCCCTACACCAGACCCAAACCTAAACCTAAACCAACCCAACAGTGTTAACAAATGCAAAAGCAATGTAAAATTGTAGCATACTTGCTAAAGCAGCCATGCTATTTTAACTTCTGCAAGTAATTGTGAAAAGATTAGCCTTTGTTAATCAAAAAAATACCTGTTTATCATACTTCTGTGTGAAAAGGAACACAAGTTCTCAGTTTTACTGCCTCTAGTGTTCATTTCAACTGGACACTGCAGCCATTATATTTTTCTCTGTTTCGCAGAAATGTATTGTATGTAGAGGCACGTATTTCCAATGTGCCTAGGTTGCTTAAAATGCACAATTTTTTTTCACCTAAGACAAAACAGATAAAATAATCAATGACTCATCTTGCACTCATGGGCGTGTCCACTTTTGTCCAATCAAATGCTTAAATCACCATGCTTAAGTCAACCACAAGCCTCTAATTTGTACGACGCAGTTTGAGTGCCACCTAAAAAATAAATAAATAAATTTAAAACTATGAGATTAAAGTCATAATATTACGAGATTAAAGTCGAAACTATGAGAATAAAGTCGTAATATTACGAGAATAAAAATGGAAATACTACGAGAATAAAGTTAAAACTACGAGATTAAAGTCAAAATATAATATTTAGTATAGTGCGCTTGTAAATGACCCAGATGGAGAGAAGCCCACCAAATATAGGCATATTTGAATATTGTTGCCTCCGAGCGGCCGCTTAATATTACTGGGATGAGATCTAAGAACTCACGGAAACCGCTTAATATCAACTTTTGATCTTAACATCAGCTCACACACTCAGTCGATACTCCTTCGGGAGGGCGCTGTAACACTCTTATTTAACCCTTTTAATAAACTACAAAGACATTTATGTGGGATTATTAGAAGATATTATATCATGTGTAATATTCCCGGGACAATATGCTTGGATTATTCCATTAGATTTGTTATATTACAACTTTAATCTCGTAGTTTTAGAATTTTTATTTTTTTTTGGTGGCACTAAAACTTGAATTTAAAATAGCCAGCGAGCTCTAACACATTTAATGTTTTTATATATATATATCTGAACATGATTTAATGCATACAAAACGTAATAAAAGCAGCCTGTTGTTGATTGTGTAATATTGCTGACATTGAAAGTTGATTTTGCATTTTGTTGACTGTCCTGCAGCTGGCTGTGGAGTAATGGAGGTGTGTGAAAGCCGGCGGTCTGCTTCCCATTCCCATGGAGAACGTGCAGATCAGGTTTCCTGTCACGTGTCAGAGTTGAGGGTGACACAGGAGAGTGCTACGTGACCAGCACTGCATTGTGTCATGCTGTGATGATAAAACACTCCACCACTTATCCGGTTCCTCCCCCACTTTAGCATAGTGTCATATAATTTAGTTAATTACATAATGTGTTTTTAGTTCATAACTTCAATTACAAAATAATGATATGCATTCAATATTTGCTAATGTCAAAAATCCAATATTTACTAAGAAAACACTCAAATATTAACGGCATTATTATAAGACTAAAGCAATAAATCGACTTCGCAAACAGTGGATTTAGAAGTCAATAAATTGTATTTCCATAGCATTTACCTAAAGTCTACAAATGGTCTACATTCCACAGCAATCCATTTAGCAAACAGTCATTTCCTGCATTAGACAGATAGTCAGTCTTTGGCCATAATTAAATTATATTTCCATTATAAATATAACTAATATTATAACTATATGTCCTTATATTAACAAATTATAATTATAATAAATTATATTATATATAGTTTGTTGAAAAATCAGAATAATATATAGTGTTAACATTTTACAAAATTTTAAAAAATGCATAGCAACTGTCCCTTTACCTATGAAAAATATATCAATACAGAATATGAATAAATGTATTGTATATGAAATGTGTAAAATCCAAAAATAAAGTTTGACCAAATTAAACTATTTATTTATTAAATGCAGAAATGGTCTCTGTAATAAAACGACGATCATCATCACAGGTTTATCTATATGAAGTTTACACAAGACTAGATAATGATCTGAGATATCGTCCCTTTGCTGCAGAATTTCAACACCATTAACATCAATTCCATGTGACAGTACTAAATCTAGAGTATGATTTACCCCAAAAGAGTTCAAAATATATAAGAATGCAGATCCTAACGCATCTTTTTCGTTATCAACATGAATATTAATCACCAACAATTAAGACTTTATCTGCAGCCAGTACTAACTCAGTTAGAAAATCAGCAAACTCTTTAATAAAGTCT
>JAUMHI010000048.1:4080539-4097615 GCA_032359435.1 Enteromius unitaeniatus | reverse complement strand
CTTCAGTTGTGTGTAATGAATCTAAAATTTATGAAAGTCTAATGTTTATCAGTACATTACAGAAAATAATGAACTTTATCACAATATGCTATTTTTTTTTTAAAAGGACCTTAGAGAAAGGATGAATAAAATGTAATCATTTAAAGGGATCACATTCTCCAAAAGTAGATTTTTGTGAGCACATAATAAGCTGTGTTAGCAACTTTATTTATTTTTTTCTTTTGGAAAATTAATGACAAATTTGAACAAATCTGCTCCTAAACACTGAAATATGGAATTCAGAGCACAAATTCCTAGTATGGAAAACCATACCTGTGTGGTTGTGTCATGTCCTTTCCTGGCTAATTCTGGCAAATTTTACAGTAATGTTGATTAATGTGCACTGTAAACAAATAAACTAAACTAAACTAAATTGTAGTTTGAAAAAGCAAAGTTCACAGTAGTGTCATTGTAGCACAGCAGTAGGTGTAATGTTCTTGAACGGGTTACAATGTTGGCGATTTCTTTGTTTCACCAAGAAAAAACAAAAGGGAACAATGTCCAGGAAAACACGTGTCCTATATCAGGAATCTGTGCCGTGTAGCATTTAGCTCCATGAATAAGACTGTTGTTCCTGAATAGTGCTGCGTTTTGTGTGGCAAGACTTTTGTACACTTTGCACAATACTTATTAATTTGGTCACATGAAGCATAGGCTTTGAGAATCCTTTATATTCCTTGCACCAACAGTTTTGCTTTGAGAGATGTCGATCAAAATGCGTTGAGGGAATGCTGGCATCTTTCCCATTTGAAAGCTTCTACCAAGTGAGCATTGAGTTTAAAAGAAAAGCATTTTATTATCAATTTTTTTCCCCCCAAATGGACATCTTTTGTAACATTTTAACCGTTTTCACTATTACGTGATCAATTTAATGCATCCAAAATAATAAAATAAAACCCAAACCTACAAATCATCATTTGTGCATATAGAGTACATAAATAAAAACAAAAAAATGAGTCAAATAACTTACACTGAATCTGTTCATGCACAACGAGGGCGAAATGGTCTGTCTCAAGGATACGTGAGAGTTTGCCCAGGTTATCAGTTAGGCGCACCTACAAGAGAGAAACAGGATGACTATTGAGTGATCACATTACATCTGTCAGTACAGCTTTACATGTACAATTAACATGTTATTATTCAGCCGTTATATGCATGTCCAGCCAAGCCTCAGAAACCAAAACAGCAGCAGTCTTTGTTACAGACCATAACAACATGCACTAAATTATGCCATCTCAAGGTTTATTTAAACATGTGTGAATACTTTTTGTCAGTACTGTTGCAGGTACAGTATGACAGAAAGGGGGTGTGTGTGTTTGCATGCCCACCTGTTTAAACTGTTTGTAGAGGACTTTGTTTATGGGATCGGATGGCCTGACCTTCCCAGCCAGAACTGATGAGAGCATGTTCCCCAATGTGACCATGCCCAGAATCTGCCTACAGGGAGAAAACCAGACACCAGACTGAGCCACACCTCACTTCACTTACCATCTGTTTTTATCATTTAGGTATTTTAAGGTTAATGACATGACACTTTTTTTTTGGATTCAGTTTTAAGCAGTATTAAGGGGACTCAAAATAAACAAAATTAAATAATTATATTGACAGTGACCCTTTATAGATGATTTTTTTCCAGTAAAAAAAAAAATTTAAAATATAAATTATAATTAATAATTGGGTTTGAATGTTTTATGGGGGTATTCAATGTGTAATGGTTTTTATACTGTATAAACTATTTTCTAGCCCCTTTACCCTAACTCTACCCCTCCCACAAAACAACCATCTGCATTCTTCAAAACATAAATGTAAAAAAAAAAAAAATAATGAAAGAAAAATGTATATGATTATTTCCTCATTTAAAAAAAATACTTTATTAGAACATTATTTATGTTTTATATATATATATATATATATAATAATAGAAAATTATCAAGTTGTAGTTAAACAGGTTTCTGGATGAATGACTTACCCGGCTTCGTCCACCACTGGGGCTTGGTCAAAAGCCTTCTCTTTCAGGATCTGAATGGTCTTCTTAATGGACACTAAAGGCAGCACAGTCAGTGGGGCGGAGAGCCGGAGCTCCTGTAGAGTCAGATTCCACCACCTACCGAGAGACGGGTGGAGGGGGAGGAGAACACAAACTCATGACGATAAGAAGACACACAGACGGACTCCGATCACCTCTCTACATTTAGAAGCTGCACTGTGGCTGTAATGCAGACTAGTGTAGTAACAGATGCATCGAGTGTCTATGTTTGCACAGGATATTAGCCTGTAAATAACAAGGGTGCTTTCAAAGAAAATGTGTGTATGTGGGTATGTATTTACACTCACCATGGCTTGTTGACAACTAGATCCTCCTCACTCAGGAAGCCCTTTTCACACATCCACTTGTCACTAAGAAATTTAGACCTGGGGTGAGGAGAATATGCTTTAATAGGTACATTAATATAAAGCCTAATTTGTAATATAAATTAAAACAGTATGGAAGCATATGTGTTTGCGATGCATGCTACACTGCCGTTATATGACTACGTTGTATGTTACATGTTTGTTTGCATTACGCAGTTGCTTTTCAGTGCACTGCGTAATAGGAAAGGGAATTTGCATACAGTGTACAGCACACATACTCCATTCATTCTGGAAGTTGTGTTGGGGTAATCAACTAAAACATTTTGTGTGTGCGCGTGTAAAAATATAAATATATAAATGCAGAAACACATGTAAATATTTTCAAAATATATACAGTATGTGTTACGTGTTATATGTATATACATATACATAATACACAATATACACAGTAAACATTATGTAAACAATTTTTTGCATGCAATTAACACGAGTAATTGCCATTAATCATTTGACACTACTGATTTTAACAAACTCTGCAAATAATTAAAAACTGAAAACGTTATTTTAAAAAAGTAAATAAGTAGTTCTTTTAAGTCCACAATTATCTGCTTAGTTTTGTTAAACATCAGCGTTAGGTATGATTTTCTTTTTTTTGTATTAAATAGTTTTACATTTAGACAACTATAGTAGTCAACACTTGAACTGGATCAAAACCTTTCATCAAAGTTGTCCTAAAAGCAAAACAATACCCATAGTTCTCTTAAGACAAACTTGGATCTTTTTCGATCCACTTCAAAATTCAAATGTTGACAAATTTACTTTTAGCTGGCATCTTGTAGTGCAACCAAATTAAGATTAGCTTAGTTTAGCTACATTTAATATTTTGAGAAACTATATATTCAAATGGACGCATGCAATTCCGGACATACCAGCAGTCTAGTTTAAAGTCTAAAACATGGCATTAGTATTGTTGTTGCTTAATCTACCAGGCAACACAAAACTCACAGTCACAGCATAGCTTAGCACACTTGAATCCTGAGAACACAGAAACCTACATGTAGTTGCGGATGGAGTCAGGTAGGATCACCACACAGCGCTGGCCTTCCTTCAGCTCTTGGGCTACATGCACCGCTGCAGCCATGGCTGTGCCTGAACTACCACCTACAAAGAGTGACAGACAGAGTTTAGATGCACACTTAATCTAACACCTAAAAAAAAAAAAAAAAAAAAAAAGATGTGCTGCTCTTACATACCGCACAGAAGCCCCTCCTCTCTGATAAGCATCCGAGACATGGCAAAGGACTCTTCATCATTGGACTTGTACCAACTATCCACCACCTGAGACACAGCAAATGTAGTCAAAATTAAACCTATATTGTCTTGAGTCATTTGATACACAGTATCATGATTATGTGCAGACAGCAAACACTCATGAAAGTCAGTTTAGCAATTACAGCTGATAACACGATGAAAACAAAACCATCCCCCAACAACCGTGTAAAGTTTAAGTACAAAGAAAACTAAATTGAAATAAATACATACAAAGAACACAGAAAATGTAAAAATTTTAATCTAATTAAAAATATAAACGGAATCTTTAAAAGCGCATCAATGATACTAAAATATGGTAACCATTGCAAAGACATGCCACAATTTCTGGCAATATTGTTGATCTGATAGCACAGACACTATTTGAAGAGTAGTGAGTCGAGCTGGATGATGACGTTATTGAATCAACAATGAACTGACTTTAACTGGAAAATGTACCGTTCATTGTCCTCCTGCATACATTTATCCTATTTACCACTAATAATCTGCTTTAACAATCCATATTATATAAAGTGCTATATAAATAAAGGTGACTTGCCATGCCACTTTCAGGATGTATAATTTAAGACATGGTGACAGGATCAACTCCCCTTAGTGAACACCAAGGAGTCATTTCAAATGCATCAAAGCCTACTGTGCACACACACACTTACAGATCTGTCCAGAACAGTGGGGATGAAGTCATATCCAATGCCCTCGACCTCATATTGAGTCTTATCAGTCTTATTCAGCTCCTCTGGCTCAGCAAGGATGGAGCCCTCAGGATCCACTCCGACTATCTGATGAAGGACAAAGACACTAGTAAAATTGTAACATGCAGTATGTTTAAAAGCAAATAAATGCAATGTCTCCAACCTAGTAATTATTCAGAATGAGTACTGACTAGAATTTGACAAATTATAAAAACACAAAAAGTAGTTACTCATTAGAAACATTAATAGAAGATCATTTCAAACTACTTAGATGAATAGGAAAAAAAAAGTAACTGACTGGTACAGAATTCATGTACTGATATGAGTTTCACCTTGATATTTGGGCATTTCTCCTTCAGCTTGCGAGCGATGCCAGTGATGGTGCCACCAGTACCAGCTCCAGCTACCAGCATGTCTATTTTACCTACAGAGGATAGGAACACACACACAAAAAAGCCATCAACATGATTCAAAGGTAGTCATTATTGACTTTATGATCTTATTTAACCTGTCTGTTTAAAAAAAATATATAATAATAAAATTATATTAATTTAATGTTTGTTTTGCAGCATTTTAATTAAAGAGTCAACTCATTTAAAAATGAAAATTCTGTCATTATTTACTCAACCTCATGTCGTTCCAAACCCATTAAACCTTTGTTCATCTTAATTTTAAGAATACTTTTTGAGTGCATTTCAGAGAACACCCCAGAACGTAATGTACATAATCAGTGTTGTTTACATTCAGCATGTGTGTGCTTTCCACTGAACATGAACAATGTGGATTACGTTTTATATACGCTTGGGTACCCTCCTAAATGGTGGAACTTGGGGAGAAGAATCGTTGAATAAATTGTTATTTTTTTCCTTGCGCACAAAGAGTATTCTCTTAGTTTAGTAAAATTGAAGTTAAACCCCTGATGTCACTATTTTAAATATGCCCTTGCTACGTTTCTGGAGCTAAGGATCATTTCAGTTGCACTGCAGTCTATAGAGGGTCAGAGAGCTCTCAGATTCTGAAGATGAACAAAGGTCTTACGGGTCTGGAAGAACATGAGGGAAAGTAATTAAATGACAGAATTTAAATTCTTGGGTGAAATAACCCTTTAAAATAATTGTTAACAAGATGTATTGTGGCCCTTGGTTGAGAAGCACTGGTCAGCCTTAAGCCACTGATGATTTTTTAAATAAAAAGGAATAACACGTAACTGAAAAGAGAGAGATGATTGTTTAATTTTGATAAAATTACAAAAGGTTTTAATGTACCGTCACACTGCTCCAGAATCTCCTCTGCAGTGGTGTCATAGTGGGCCAGGGGGTTGCTGGGATTGCGGTACTGGTCCAGAATGTGAGCGTTAGAGATCTCGTTCTTCAGGCGCCAAGCCACCCCCACATGAGACTCAGGAGAATCAAACCGGGCTGATGTAGGGGTACGAACAATCTCAGCTCCGAGAGCGCGGAGAACGTCCACCTGGGAGAATGTGAGGACACAAAACACATGACCATGAAAATGCACATTCATGCACACCACAAACATCAGGCGGATTCACTCCCACACTATATTTATCCTCATTATCTCACCTTTTCCATGCTCATCTTCTCAGGCATGACAATGATGCAGCGATAACCTTTGACAGCTGCTGCCAGAGCAAGACCAATCCCTGAAAACACAAAAGGCATTCACACAGTCTATACCACTTCCTGAGATCAATAATCTACACGTCACTGATTAGTAAGTGTTAGATGATGAATAACGCTTAGCTGACTGTATTTGTACAGCCCTTCTTTAATTTCGGTGCCAGACTAGTTGGCACGTGATAACTGGTCCTCCAGCATTCCATTGCCTGAGTTTAACTGAATGGAGCAAAGGTTCTTTCTCAAGCACACTTAAAAAAAAATAAATAAATAAAAATACCAAACTGAAAATAAACATTATAATGGCTAATGGTGCTGACACATACCTGTGTTTCCTGATGTGGGCTCAATGATGGTGTCTCCAGGTTTCAAGATGCCATCTTTCTCAGCATCCTCCACCATTCGCAGACTGATTCGGTCCTTCACGCTACCACCGGCATTGAAAAACTCACATTTAGCCACTAAACAGAAAAAGAAAAACACTTTTCAATTTGCACATGATGTCCATTACAAATCATCAACTTGCTTCTTTAGATTATAAATATACTGGCCAAGGAAGAGAAAAAGGAATGTTAATTAAAGTCATTATTTTTGTTTTCTTTGCGCACAAAAAGTATTCTCATAGAACCACTGATGTCCAATGTTGGTAACCCTAGTTACCCTATATAAAACTTAAAAGGTGGTGTAACCGTTTCAATTGAAGTAATGGAACAGATTAGATTTGGTTAGTTGTTGATTACTTTTTTCCTTGGTAACCTTAATAAGAGTTACATTTATTTTGGGAGGCAACAATACATTATGCATTATTGCATGCAAGTAACCCCAAGCAAAACCCTAATCCCAACCATAATCAAAGTACATATAGTTAATTAATAGTACTCAGTACTGCTAGCCTGGGCCCGCCCATACTTCCTGTGACGCTGCATTCAATTTTGTGAGCAAAGTCAGTCTGTCAAAACTGCCGTTTTATAGCATTTCCGTTCCCAAAAAAGTGGGTACCAATGAGAAACGAGCTCCCTCCCCCCCTGCCATCGGCACGACTGAGGCGGGTGTAAAGCGATGATCCAGCAGTTCTGCGAAGCTCAACTGCTTTCTAAACTCTTCGAAAATAATCACTGAATGACTGCAAATACCAGCTACTCTCATATTAATCAGAAATCGCTTGACGACATTTTCCTACTGCTTTAATGAAGCTAGCTACAATTAGTTACGGTGGCTTCAGGTTCCGTCGCTACGCATACGTCATCGGAGTGAGTGGTCTGATTGGTTGTAGATTTGTCCAGTAGTATACAGAGGCATCTGATGGATGCAGGTTAAGCCCGCCTCCCAGAAGGTGGGTAGTAAGGTAGCTTGGCCAGACTGAGCTCCTATGAGTTTTATAGTCGTGGAAGACAGGCTACACAGGCTGCATAATTTCACCAACAAAAGCACCTTAAAATAAAGTATATCCTTTTTCGTAACGTTAACGCTGTTACAACTAGTTACTCCCCAACACTGCTGATGATGTCACTTGGATTTTTTTATTTATGTCTTTACTACATTTCTTGGCCTTTAACATGGGAGTTTCATTATGGTCTATGCAGGGGCTGAAAATTCTCATTTTTGGATATCTTTAAATTCATGGAAGACATTTATTGTACAACCAGACCACCCAACGGCACCCCAATAATGGCACATGCAAATGTGTGAAATGCACATCTAATCATATTAGTCAGCTTATTCCACATCTGTAATGCAAATGCTGATTGGCTGAACTGGCTGAAGGGTAATCTTGTTCACATGAAATCGCTAAACATATTGAATCCCCATTACAAAGCTCATTAAAGCATTTGGACTCAAAAAGCTTTGACTTCAACACAATAACACTTTCAAACAATGTTTGCTAAAAGAAAGAGGGGCTTAACAGTCCTGCTACACTTTTGACTAGTGTGGCTAAACTCATTCACCTATGACAAAATGAAAGCCTGCAACCATTTTGTGAGCCTGGTTTGGTTGAAGTTTCAGTTTTGTTCTGAAAAAAAAAAAAAAAAATGCATGCATCTACTGCAACACCCAAAGCAGGTTTAATTTTAATGGCCTCTAAATTTACCAGATATAAAAAGAGAACTGTAAGATGCGTTTCATTTGAATTAGAGTGCAGAAGAGCTAATGCAATGCTGTTCTAAAGAGATCTGGGAGGTATTCCAGAAGGCAGGTTAAGCGACTTCTCGTGTAAGTTTACCTCAGACTTTGCTTCCAAAAACCTTTCAGTAGCCATATCAACTTCATCTGCTTTACCTAACAACATTCCAAAGCAGAATATTGTACTTTCTAATGCACTATATAAATATAATTCAATACTTTTAATTTACTTAAGAACATTAAACATATTTAAGTATTAAAGTGCAGAAAAAAGTATTTTGAATGTAGTGAAGAAAGTTATTTTAAATGAATGTAAATGTGATAACACAGATTATTTTAATATATTTTCTTTTTTTTCCAGTTTTCTTGCGATGGGACATTTTTACTTAATTAAATGAATTAATACTCACATAACATCTTGCATTACATTAATTGGGGGAACAAAATAGCCAAAAAAAAAAAATTAGTCATATTGGGTATCTTTGCAAGAACAGTTTTTTTTTTTTCAGGCATTCTTTATTTAGTACCAAATCAACAATATGTTATTCACTTTAGATTCAGATTAGATAAAAGTAAATAAATGCTTCGTACACAACATGACTTTTGCACAGATTTGCAGGACGAATCTATTAATCAAGTCAAAGCCAGTCTGCAGATTTTGGGCAATCGGAATCAACACATGAGCAAAGTGTAGCTTCAGATTCAGATTCCTTCCAGATGGATATGAAACATGTTTGATATTTTGAGCTAATTTCTGTAAAATATATTGATTTAGTTTGTCACACATCTTCTATCAATAAAAAACTTCTATGAGTCTGTTGTATTCAGAGCTCCTTAAAGGAATAGTTCACCCATAAATGAAAATTCAAAAAGTCATCATTTACTCAACCTTTTTTTTTTTTCTACCAAACACAAAGGAAGATATTTTGAAGACACTTGGTATTCAGGCTTTGGGACACCATTGACTTTCCTATTACTCTTTTACACAGTTTTTTGTCTACTATGTTGTGGGAAGTAGGTATATTTGGATAAATTAATAAATCACTCTGAAAACGACTGAATGAAATGTGTCTCAGTACGGTCTGTCTGGGAACACTCGATCTTCACGTCCTCATTCAGCTGAGGATGAAACCTAACACCTTCACTGCTCATTCCAGAACACAGCCCCTTACTTCCCAACACAGAGACACGTGCCGACACATGCACTTCACAGGCTGCCCTTAAATGATCATGTGATTTTCTTGTCCTCATAGTACACGACAGAAAAAAAAAACCCCAGTGCTGAATGAAACCAGGTGTGAAGACACATCCCCCACACCCGTACAGTACAGATACTCACAAAGCTCACACTTGAGTCCAAACGCTTTAGGTATCTTGTTCATGCGGACAATTGGGGTCTCTCCAATCCTGCTTAAAATGTTGGGAATGATACTGGGTGTCTTTGTTCTGTGAGAAAAGGGGGCACATTAAGTGGTTACACACACACAACCACAAACACACTTTTAAGCAACGCCAACCATCAACAAACCACAATGAAACTGAATCACTGTGACTCTGCATACTGTGGCATTGCTTTATAAGGTAAGGGTGTGGTAATTATTCACGGTTACATTTCTAGAAGAGTCATTTTTCCTGAAGCTGTTGTTAAACAGGAGTTACCTGCAAGGTCATGAAAGTTTCATTTTAATATCAGGAGCATACGTCTAAATAATACACATGGTAAGGAGTCTGTAACAAAGTTAGAGCTTTCTTTTCCTACCAATATTTCAAGCAAAACCTTATAAATTAATCCATTGTATTTGCTTCTCTGAATTAAAATCATGTTTTCTAGCTTAAACAAAGATGTAGACTTCTCACTTTTCATTGACAAATATAAATTCGGAGGAAAGCATGCTGATATCTTACCGTTGAAAGTGCTGGTGCGGCGACTCTGTATTTGTATCACCAAGTTTCCAGGTGCATCTGCTGGGCAAATCTGGTCGAATCCATTTCCTCTCCATGCTGCCTTCTGATCCGTTCTCAATATGCTCTACGTTCAGATTCTTCACATGGTGACCGTTTGTTTCATTCACACTTAACTTGTGTGCAGCCTTTCCGTTCAAAACAGCTTCTATGCCGATGCCAGATTCTCCATTTGCAGCATTTGTGAGGACTTTGGCAGCGTGTGGGCAGACGGGACCAGTCCCAACTGACTCTGAACTAGATGGTACTGATGGCATGGTTTACCTGTGAAAGGAAACATTTTAAGTGCCATTCACCAAGCTTTCCTTTGTATAGTACCCCAATCACCTAGTAAACTAGTTAGTATACACATCGTTCGAAAGCATTTCGCAACCCCTCCATCATAAATGTGGGTGTATCGCTCTAAACGTTTATTCTGACTTTCTCTATTATGTTTAAATACTTTTCTCAAGTGCTTATGCAACACTGACGGATCACAACATGCCTTATAGAAAGCCAAACTACCATTTAAAGAAATCTCAAACGCAACCTAAAAGATATTATTCCTAGTGAATTCCTTTTTTTCCCCAAGGTAAACAAAGTTTCTGGCAAACATAGATATGAAAAAATGCAATCTTAATGTATAATACGTGGATTTGTGTGCTTGTCAAAGATAGCGAGAGGATGAAAACAAAACTGAATCATTCAGAACGTGTGCAAAACCATTCATTTCTTGATAACAACATTAGATAAGACCTATTAGATTAGACCCATAAAGCTCTCCAATCTCAAACACGAAGATAAAAAAAAGAGCTCTTATGTTTTCACCAGAATAAAGTTGAGCTAATGATGAATAACAATAAATAACCAATATAAAATATCATAACCTTAAAGAGAAACATTGGATGATTAACTGGAACAGTGTCTTCCAGTGACTTTTCTTTCTGTTCAACTTAGTATTTTTTTTTAGGTCTTGCTCAGAACAAACGTTTGTTCTTTTTCCACGCACTTGCAAATTTGCCAGGAAGTGAATCTTATGCAATGAACAGTACACTGTAACACAACACCACCAAAGCCTATCAGTCAATAGAAATTTTTTTTGAAGACGAATAAAAAACAAACAATCAAGCAAGCAATGTGCTTAATTTCATTGGCATCTCGGATGTTTTGAGTAAAGCTTTTACAACTAACTAATTGTTAAACATGAAGAAAGTTCCCAGATTGGCAAAACCCCTTCTGCTCTTAGCAACATTATTAACAGTCACAGCAGAATCATCCATACTTAAAAAAATAAAAATAAAAGCCATTTAGTAATACCAGAAGTGGAACAAGAAACTTCTGCTTTCCACTCACAACATTCTTCCCAGACAACTGAGATGATGCAAAGATAAGATACAGAGGAATTCATTTTCTCTTTAATCACGATACTGTACACAGCAACACTGAAACACTGTCTCAGAAGCTAAAACTTCATGAAATATTTACAAACTAAGGAAAATGCATGGCTAAAAAAATGTAAATAAAGAATTGCGGGTTATAGCTTGCCTCGAAAAATATCTGCGACTTAACTCATATCGAGCACTCTAAACATTTGGCATGCATTTATTTACTATTTAATTTTTCTCCACATTTCACCAGCCGGCGACATTTATGATGTCAGCCAAAAGGTGCTTTAAAAGCCATTCAGCCGGCTTAAATAGAAGAGGACGGCTAATGGTTCATAATTAAAAAGACTCTCAGTAATTCTCCACGGCAGGTGTATGCATGGACTGTATAACATGTAACAGAGTCATATTAACAAAAGAACATGAGAAAAGTAAGATGACGCAATCGCGTGGCTATTGCCTTCATTGTGCTCGCGCTGATCGTGATGCTGTGACGCAGGGGTAGATTTCATCATGCTCGCGCCGCATCACTGAGGCCAGACGTAAAACATGCGTATATATACTAAAATGCATGAATAAAATAGTAGACGTGTTGCTCATCCACAAACAGTCAGTAAACAAATCAGTGCGTGGCAGATTGATGGTCTTGTCGTGTCTTAATAAGAGGGTTTTCTGAAGGGTTTCGCGATTAAAATACGAACGGACAGCTTTTACTCACCTGTCTATCAGATACAGAGGAACTTGGGAGCTGGTGAGGTACGATTACACTGATGACCTATCCGTGTATGAAAAGAAGTCGGCTTGCCAGCTGCTCACATGCGTTAAAGAGTCACGCTGGCGTCCAATCAGGTGTCGGCATACCTTGTTGGGCTCCAGCGCTGATTGGCTACGGCGGGGGTGTCTGTTCTATTCTCTCAACCAATGGGATGTCGGCTTTTAGTCGTGCCTTCGTCCACTGAAAACGCTAAAGGGAGTAGATGTTATATTGTGATAAACATAGCCTCGGAAGCTATCGTATTAAATTTATGGTGAGCATAAAACGTTTGATGATTTACCAGAAGCTCAGGAGTCTTCTGTAAAAGAAAACAACGCGCTCAAGAACCAGAGTTGGATAGAAACGTGTTCATTTGTAATGCAGATTAATCACAATATATACCTAAAGTTGCTCTGTTTAATCGGTGCATGTTCTCTTTCGGAAGACAATTTGCAAGTAAGATCATTTCTGCTCACAAATACCAGAAATAGGATCAGTTAAGTTAGTAATTATTGCAAGGCAATGGATAAAAGACGCATTTCAGATACATTTAGTGCACATTTTAGATAAATTATTAGTTGGATAAATATCTACATGCCATTTTAGATGATATTCTGTTAGTCAACCATGTAAGAATCAAGCATTGAGTTGTGTGTTTGGGTAAATTAAGCTGTAAGTTATGTATTCATAATTTAGTGTCATGATGTTTGTTCAATTTTGTGACTGGTTAATTGGAATCAAGTATTTCACAGCTTTTTGTAATAAAATAGGCGTTTAACTCCTGAGAAAGATGTTGAAATAGCTTAGCAGGTCACATATAGTGCTATTTAACTCTTTGTAGAACTAAGTAACCAATTCTGTTACAAACAGTACTAAATGAACCAGGTTATTCGCTGGCAGATCTGGAGGAGTATGATCATATCTGCAAAAGGAAATACATTAAATCACTAGGTCTGAAAATTCTGAAACTTTATTACTAAACACTGCATTGTTAAAAGCTGGGAAAAGAACAGCATGTATATATGAGAATAATGCAAATACTGAAAGGCAGTAAATTGATTAAGGTATCTTTATTGAAAAGCAAACAAATCTCGCATAAAAAGGTCAGAGGACAAGAAGACAGGGAGGAAATAAATTCAACATCACATTTCATCAGGAAAGACTAGGGTAGGACTCGGGGATTGAATGTTGTTTTCAAGAAAAAAAAAAAAAAAAAAAAAAAAGGACATTTTTAAAAGCGTCCAGAGCGTTCTCTATCTCTTGACCTCCGTCTCTCTCTTTCTCTTCCACCTCCTCTATTGCGTTCTCTAGAGCGAGAGCGGCGTTCACGGGAACGTGAACGGGAGCGATGTCTGTGAAGAGAGAAAATCTAATTTACTAACGAATACAAAACCAGTGCATTATACAGTACCTTTCAAAAGTATGGACTTGTATACAAATTGATATGGATAAAAAAATGACAAGGATGTTTATATTTCAAATAAATGCAGTTCATTTGCACTTTCAAATCTTAAAACATCTGTTTGCACAACATTTTAATACATTTCCACTAAAATTCTATTATTTTAAACGCAGGCCTGGTGAGCAGAAGATATTTTAATATAAAACTTTTTTTTTTTTAAATCTCACCAACCCCAAACCCTTAATGGGTATTGATGGGTTTTTGGTTCATAAAAGAAACAGCCAAAATGTTAAAAGGTTAACCATGTGCACAAACTGAGTAAGTTGTTGTTATAAAGATCTCTTATCTTTATAAATAAGCAGCAAGAGCTTATATGTGTGTGTTCTGTAATGATGTTTAGTCTCTTAAGGAGTTTTAAAACAGACAGACCTCTTCCTCCTGCGCCCATACAGTTCTCTTCGGAGTTCTCTTGAGATTGGCTTCAGGTGCATGAAGTTGCAGAAGCCTCCTCGAGTGCACTCTCTGCAGGAACACACAAGTACTGCAATCAGTCTTCACCTGAATCAACGCATCTCGTGTAATGGGACAGTTGCTCTGGTTTAGGCAATAGGAATCAGTAAAGAGGCAAGGGAAGGAAACATTCATCTGTGGGAATGCAGCATTAGAGTGCACACTGTTATTATTCAGTCTCTTACCCCATTTCATACTGTCGACAACAGGCCTCTCTGAAATCAGTGACGGGCGAGAGCTCAGCATGGATGGGCTGGCCATTAAACCAGCGGTTATTCAAGTTAATCACTGCTTTCTCGGCATCTTCCTCACGGCGGAACTGCACACAGATGAAGCAAAAATACAAATTACTACTAATAATTATCCTCATTATGATTGGGGTACCTCTTCTTGATAACACTAGCTACAAGCAAACAGCAGATGAAGCATTAAAAATGTAGAGATGCATTTAACTGTTGAATACTGAGTGTGAAATTCTTATTTATTACAAGGTCGACAAACAATTATATGGAGTAAATGAAAATAAATGATTGCAATGTAAACACACTGCTAATTGTCTCACCTTCACGTAGACGTTTCCCACCAAGTGATCTCCTAAATTATCACACACATTCATCTCCTCAACCTCTCCATATTTTTCTTCCATTTCAGTGAAGACCTCCTGTAAACAAAGAATTTAAAGTGATATCGGAGCATTAAATCAACAATTAAGTTTTTTTTTTGTTTGCCTAAACATAACTGATGTAACAAACAAGGCCAAACTGTATCGTATGTATCTCTGCCCCATCACTTGGATATCAATCATGTGCCATAAAACATACACCTCCATTCAAAAGTTTGGAGTTAGTAACATATTTTAACGGTTTTAAAAGAATCCTAGGCTTTCTAGGTCTGCGTTTCATTTGTTAAAACATACAATACAGATTGTGAAAAATGGTAAATTGTGTTACAATTTAAAAACATCACTTCTATTGAAAACATTTTTAAACGCACACTTTTTAAGCATCATTACGGCAATTTTCAGTGTGATCCTTCAGAATTCCTTCTAATATGAAGGAAACGGCTCGGAAAACTTTTCTCATTATTGATGAAAACAGTAGCGCCGCTTCATATGTTTGAAGAAACCATGGTACATTTTTACAGAGATTTTTGAGGAAAAAAGTTTAACAGAAATATTTTGTTCTGCTTTTAACTTCTTTTTGATCATTTTTGAGATCTTTACCAGATTTCCCCAGCAAAATATCTGATATATAAAATACCTAGCTTCTGAAATAACGCAGAATAGAGACCTAGACTGAATATTCATGAGAGAAAATGTCCTTTGTTGCAAATGTACTTTGTAAATCCATTGTTTCTCTGATTGTGGGAGCTCTGTAGTTCTCTAGGTTCAACTGAAATATATAATTGTATGTCATCAGCATAAAGATGGTAATTCATTTCGTATTTCGGAATTACGCTACCCAAAGGAAGCATATATAATGAAAATAAAACTGGCGAGGATGGAGCCTTGTGGAACACCATATAGGATATCATGATTCTTTGATGCACAATCACCTATATTCACTGAAAATGGCTTATATTGAGGTCGTTTTAGGCATGACTGGTCATTCTTACCATCTCCCCACAACTTTTCAAAGTCGACCTACCTCAAAGAACTCATCATAGTGTTCCTGCATCTCCACATCACTGACAGCATCTGATAAAAGAGAGAGCACACATGAAGTCACTCACAACAATGACTGCAGCAACTCCTGCATGCTTTTTGGAAATGTTAGGCTGTGCATATGAGCGAGACTTACTTATGCCATCCGCAGACTGAGCTGTGTTTTGTGGGTTCCGGTAAATGTTCAACAGAGCAATGGTCTGAAACAAATCCAATGCGCATTACACCACAAATTAACACAAAACACCACTAATAAGTGTATTAGAGGATCTCTGGGGTACCTGACTGAAGGTGGGCTTGTTATGGAGTCTAGAGCATCGGTCTCCATGGCGACATGCTCCAATTTTGAAGTAGAAAGAGCAGTTGACCCTTAAGAAAACAAGAGAGAGGTTCAAAATACAAACACTTCAGCTCGTTTCTTCGGATTTCGGTTCACACGACTGTTTATATCCACGATATTAAAGTGCAAGATAACGAGAAATCAAACGTGGTTAATTAAAACTACACGTGAAAAGTAAAGACGATGCTCTTTTGTAGTGAGTCGTGTGTGGTTGATGTTAAAGGCGCTCGATCGACATGCAACACAATGAATGAAACTCACGCTGAAGCAGAGGACCACCATACAAAATTAAAACAAGCATGAAATACAAAAAATGCTCAGTATGTGATAGCTCTGCGGTGTGGTGTAAATATTTAGCACCTTTATTGTTATTTTACTAGACGAGAGGTTAGCAAACAGGTTAGTGATGACCACGCGAGCCGTGAGATACAACATGCTACTGTAGTTAAATTATATCCATCATCACCGGTTTGTAAACATGCATACGATTGCTGAAAATAACGAAATGCACATAATATTTCGAGGTTATTTCAATTACTTACTTGTCTTTTTCTGTGCCGAAAATCGACGCCAAGTATTCGGCCATTTTGAAAAAAGAAAGACGATGGGCGGTTTTTCTTCTCCTGGAGAATGAAGAGTTGAGAGGAGAGCGGAGGGAGCGAGTGGCGCCTCCTATCGCAGCGACGCACACACTGCAGGGGAAAAGAAATCCAGCCTGCACGAAATTGGCGGGAATTAATCAAGGAAATTTCTAATAGAGTTTGTTTATGGCTAAAAGATTGCAACATTGAAATGATTAATGTGGAATTATATTTTTGCTTTGTATACTCAATCAATATATTGTGAATTATATTTTTGCTTTATATGCTCAATCAATATATTCAGCTTTAAGAATTATTTTAGTTAAAGCCAAC
>JAUMHI010000048.1:4053693-4069264 GCA_032359435.1 Enteromius unitaeniatus | reverse complement strand
GTGTACACTTGTCAGACTGGAGGAGGCCAGAGTCATAAGGCCAAAACAAATGCATAGCAAATAAGTGTCAAGTGAAGCTAAACAGAATATGGGCTGATAGTCACACAGCCACACACAATCTTAGCCTCTCTCTGTTATCTAATGAACAAACTGCTGACTGTTTTCACAACTAAACAAGGCTGTTGTATGAGACAGAAGAACAGGTTTAGATCTATTCATCAGGAATTCTTCAGTGAAAAATAAGAATTCGATTTGGCAAGATCACAAGTGCTGAAACACATTTGTTTCCTGGAACGCAGATACAAAAATGTTCTTGTCAGTGTTATTGTCAGAATCCATGAAGCACTGTGAGCAACCGAAATAATGTGTTTGTAAACCTTTTACTTTTACACTTAAGCATTCAAAGACTTTTATGTGAAGCAACGATACAGAATAAATGAAACTGCATGTGCTGGACTTAATTTATGCTAATTAAAAAAAAATAAAAATAAAAATATGGCCCTCTTTCTATGGCCTTAACAATTCAAAAGCAGCAATAAACCAATGTAATAAACCTCTATATGACAAAAGAACATGTATAGCCCATACCATGTCAATTAATTGGATAGAATTTAATATATATATATTTAAAAAATGTATTTAAAATATATCATAATAGATAAAAAAAAAAATTTAAGCTTAGACACCATTGCTTACGTACTGTACATGTGCTTCTATACAAGTGGATGTCATTAACAATTTCCAGCTTGAAGCACACAATAAATACAGCATCCATACATTACACTAGGAAAACAACTTTATTTCATACTTTACCTAATTTAATTCAAGTGTGGCCTCAAATCCTCACAATGAATCATTTAACATATAAGATATAAAAACAAACATTTGTTATCATTACACTGGATTGCACATTAATAGAAAGATCAAAGCAACATGATGGAAAGCAGCTGATCCACAGTATCTATCAGCCATGTAATCCCACACCAGACTGCAGATAATGCATTTCCACTGATGTACTGAACGCTTTTGCAAGCTGCTTTTCCCACCATTGAAGACAGAAGAGCTTAAACTGAATTGATCTAGTTAGTCTCTGTATCTCTAGTTCAGTCCGCCTAAACATTAAACATTAAAAATGAATGAGATAAAAGATATTTTATGGATTCCTAAACGAATCCAAAGTCTAAAGTAAAAAACAACTGTGTAGTGCTTAGTCTACCTCACTGGACTTCCATCCACCTTAAAAATGAAGGGACAGAGCAAAAGCAAGATTATAAACCATAAAGGAAGATATTTGTTCATAATATAAGTATAACAAATCTATGGACATTTCTGCCACTTAATAAAAAATGAAAAAAGGTTATTGCGGCTTATTTTTCTCACAGTTCTGACTTTTTTTCTCAGAATTGCTTGATACAAACTCGCAACTGCAAGTAATGAAGTCAGAATTGTGATATATAAAGTGGGGAACAACATATTACAGCATATCTCAGAATTCTGACTTGATAACTTACAATTGTGTTATATAAAGTCGCAATTCTGAACTTCTTTTTTTAGAATTGTGAGATATAAACTCACAATTGCCAGTTATAAAGTCGAATTATAAGTGGAAAAAATATTGATAAATTCTGACTTCTTTATAACTCGTAATTGCAACTTTATATCTTGCAAAGAAGAATTGTAACATAAAAAGTCACAATAAACTTTTTTTTTTTCAATAGATTTTTATTCACAATGAATATTAAAAAATGTTTTCTTACACTAGTTCTTAAGAGTTCAAGAAGTTAAGACGTTTTGTTGTGCTTTTACCTTTAGGAAATTAAATGGGTATTAAAACAAATAAGACAAATAAGTTCCCTAACTGCCCTCTGTACTGAGATAAAAAGCATTCTGCAACCTTCATATTAGTGATGGATTTACACATTCTTTCTTCATGTAAAGACGTGTCACTGGTTTGTTTGGCTGGAAAAGCAGGGAACACGATGACAGGAGATTTTCATCTTCAGCATATCTGTACTGTAAAGAGAACTGAAGCTCATCATCTGCCTCAGTCAAAATGATTTATTCTGCGGAAACAAGGAAACTTGAATGATTTCTCAAATCAGATCAGAATATGTGTTGAAGGAAGTACAGGTCATCACACCTCAGCAAAAATAGGTCACAGGAAGAGGCTTAGACGCCTACATTTAACTGTCTGTCTCTCTCTCTGCTCTGCCTCTTCTCGGTACCTGATGCTCCTCAGGCTCTTCTCATGTAGAACAACACAAACATATGCAAAAAACATGATTCATTTACTGCAGATCATGCACTGATAAAACACTTTGTCTGTAGTCATGTATTGAGTGGCTTTAAAAGGGTCATACAAAGCCAATTTTCCACAAGCTAATATGATTCTTTAGGGTCTTAATGGAAAGTTTGTAATATAGTTTGTTTTCAACTTTCTCAAAGATAGTTTAAAAAATGCTCATTTTACCCTGTCATAAAGAGGTCTTTAGAAATCACTCAATTCTGTGTACTTCCCCTTTAAATCATCACAAGTTCTGAGAGGATCTTTTTTTAGCCATATTCATAGTGAAACTTGTTAATTAGCACATTATTAGTAGAGGCAATTTGCAAAGATTCATTAAAATACATTATCACTGCTGCTGTAGGTGAGGCTGGATCATGAATGATTCACTTGAACATAAACGCATTTCGGTTGATTAAGAGTGCGTTTCCCTTCAGAACCAAATGTAACGTTAATCCTTTGCGTCTTCCGTCACTCAGATGTCAGGAGTAAATGACTTCTGCTATGTTCATTAATTTATTCAACAACAAAACACCTCAATCTCTTAGGAGTCTCGCTTGTCTCTGCGTCTCGGTCTGATGACGGTTCACTCAGGGCGGGTCTGAGGTAAGACACCAGTTCAGTCTGTGTGAGACGCTGCTGCAACATGCATTTGAGAATGGCTTGATTTCAGAATGGGATCTTATTTTTCTTTTAATTAAAAAAAAATACTTGTGGATCTTTATCATTGTGTGTACACACACTCCCAACACACATTTCAGTCCAAACTGCTTGTAAAAGTGCATGTACCACCGTATGACCCCTTTAAGACATTAACTTATTTTCTTCTAAATAAGCATTTTTGTTTTAAAATGACAACATGAAAGAGGGTATATTGTTGCAGTGCATTATGAAAGTCATATAAAAGAAAATATATCACAGCAAAAACCTAGGTTCCCATGAAAGTATGCCAGGGTCAATTTGACCAGTTTATGACACCATTATTTATTAATTAAGTTTTGTAACAGGTCACTTAAGAACAGCGAGGCTGCTTTTGGGTGAACTACAGTATTCCTTTAATTATTATAGTTTCAGTTCGGATCGCTTTCTAAATACTCACCGTCCTTACGCAAGACACACTTCCACAAACAGAAACAGAGGCAGAGGACTAGAAGAAATGCTACAGTAGTCACAGAGATCAGGATAGCGAGCGCAGTGCCAACTGGTGAGGGAAACAGAGAAAATATGTTGATTTCACACACTGTATATTTTATGATTTTTATAGCTTTTATTTTTTCCTGAGGTTATATGATGGTATTGGGGTTATAGATAACTGAATTATATTTATACCATGCTTGCATAATTTTTATAATTTTTCAACAGAATTCTAAACAAGAGATTAAAATTAAAAGTATTAAAATATAATTTTCTAGTTTTGTTTTTTAAGAAACTAGCATAAGAGTACACTATGACATCAGCATTAGTAAAACAAAGTCTGCCAATATATAAAAAAAACACTGAGGATTTGGGGATGGTGGAAAATTACTCCATTCTCCAGTGATTCATGCTTGTCCACTGACAAATAAACTAGCCTGTGACTGACTGGGTTTATTTTCTGAAATTCCATTGGACCAAAGTAATTAAGCAAGGTACATTTGTGCAAGTAAACCAAAACCAAGGAATGCATTTAATGCATTTAAAATGCTATAATAATGCTGCAAAATATATGTGTCCCTGCTACAAATAAATACCGTGAGACTGGGTAGAAGTGAGGGCCAGGAAAAACAATGAATGATGAGCCCAAAATCCTGACATACCAGAGCTGCATGTCATGCTGTAACTCACAGTTCATACATAACACTGAAAGTACAACCATATCAATCAATCACTTTCAACAATACAGATTGTAGCAAAGCACTGAACATTATCAAATAGGAGAATAGAGTGATGGACAATTTTGTATGATTTGTCTAAAACCCCAGTGACAGGTAGGTTTAGAGGTGGGTTTAGGTTCATGTTGTTTGCCAATTCATAGGAATTGGCAAAAATACATTTGATTTAGAAGAAAGAAAAAAAAAACTAATTAGCCACCTTATAAAATATGTACAAAATGATCACGAGACTGTGTTAGTGAAACCAATGTCTTGTTCTAAAACAGGTAGTATGAGTTTATAGAGTGCTGGAGGTAACACATTACAAGTAATGCAGATTATGTAATTAGATTACTTTTTCAAGTAACTAGTAAAATAACTAGTTACAATGAAATATCAGTTCATTTTCAATTAAGTAGGTACCCATTCCTTCACCGGCTGGTTTCACTGGATGTTGGTTTTTTTTAAGGTGCTGTATGTAAGTTTCTTTTCTACAGCCAAAATATACTTAAAAAATATATGTGTGTAGATATTAAGGAAACATGTCATGTTTATATAGCTGTTTCCCTGACAAATAACACTATAAGTAATTCTACTCTAAAATGTGCATTTCGGGCTAGACGAGACTCGTCTTTAGTTTAAAATCATTGGTGTACCCGTATGCCAGTCACACAATGTGAGCCAATCACAAATCACCTTGCCGGACCAGTTGATAAATTGAAAGGTGTTTTAGTTGGCAAATGCCAGGAATCTTTTTCACAACAGAGTGAACAGCATACCATCATCATCAACCTAAACTACTATCTTATATTCAGCGTTTATGCATCACGGCTCTAGGCCTGCCCTCTGTTCATTGATTGGTCCGGCCATTTTGGAGCTGGAGGGAAACAGTGAGATAACCTGCTGTCTCAGACTGAGTACAGAAGCGAGCTGAAATTGAGTACGAAGACTTACATAGTCAAGCTACACATTTCAAGCGCTAGTTATCAATCTTATTCTGTACCTTGCACCTTTAAGCTAGAGCAGGTTTTCACAATGCACAATGAACTTGTTTACCTTAAACCAATCAAGGAAAAAATTACATTACAGTATTTTATTCAATATAAACCGCAAAGAGCATAATAAAATAGTTCACACTTACTTTTAGTGTTCATGGAAACAGCAATGGCAGTCTCCAGTCCTTTATGATGAACGAGACATTTGACAGAGACGTCCTTCAGGAGTCCAGCCTGGATGGTCAAGGTGCTGATGACCAGAGTCGTCCCGTCACTCTGCTGGATAGAGGTGGTCACGGGTGGACCAATGGTCCGGTTATTGCCCTCCACGTTCCACACTATTTCAGCCTGTGGCCGGGCCATGGCAGTACAGTTAGCCTCAATCACTCCTGGAGATGTGGTCTTGTAGCTTACTTGAGGTTTGGGCAGGACTGTAAATGATGCAGTATATAGATTGTTAGGGTGTTTTTTAAACAGTTGACTTAGTCAAAAAATATGAATGTCCATCCGTGAAGGCAGATGATTTGACCAGCGTGTGAGGGTCATAACTGTCATAAACAATAACTTGAAGTTTCAGTATTTGCTATTCGTGCTATTATTTGCTATTCTTAATGCTGCTTTGTGTGTTTTAGAATGGCAAAAAGTTTAGGCTTGTCTGCCTCAACAGTGTAAAAGCCATCATTAAATTGCTATTTATAGGCAATGAAAGGTTCGTATTTTGTACCAAACAACATGTTGACATGTATACCAAGGTCAAAAACACTTCCACATGCTAATATTTCATGTTGTCAACATGAAATGGCTTGGGACTTCTAAAATGACAAATTATGATTAAATTAGTCTTTCTTTTTAGCGACAATAACTTTACACACGCTGCACTTTCAATTTAAAACATTGCATTTTCATTCACTTCGAGCTGTGTTACAAACTGCATGAAAGAAAATTGTCAAAAACCCATAATAATGATATGAAATGATAAGACCAAAGAAATCAAAGAAGGTGGGATTTACAAGATTTCATTTATGTGCTGCGCTTCAGTTGAAAGGGTTGAATTAGTCTGAGATAAGATTTAAGAGGCTAAACAGTTAATATATGGCAAATGTTTTGTAATAGAAATGTTAAAATATCAACAGTAATATTTAGTCATACTCAACTTTATTGTCAAGTTTTGGATTGAAAATATAGGCTGAATCATTTGCATGATTCATGTAAATCATAGCTGATTGTGATGCAGAAAGAAACATTTTAACGTTTCACGTTTTTGACAATTATTATTCAGTTCCTTAAGATACAAATAATAACTCCCTCTTCTCCCTACGAAACAATTGCCCCTCATGGTCCTGACAGCATTTACCAGCAACCCATAACCATGCATTGACTCTACTGGCCTTGTAAAACAACAGATCTGTGTGCCATCTCTGAGTGTTTGCAGCCCACATATTTTCGTCAGTAGTTCAAAGCTACAGAGATGCCCATTCAAACCACAGCACCAGCCAAAAAAGAAGTATACACTTGGCATCCCAACAGAGGACAAGCGTTTCACATTCTTACAAAACCATGACCTCTACAGAACAACTCAAGATTGCTATGAATAACAGATGAGCGAATATGTTTAACCAAAATGCTGACCTTAAAATATTTTGCTTTTGGACCCCACTAACATCCTTATATAATACGCAATATGCAACAGTACAGAACAACGAGGGACAAAGTGAACATCAATCTGAGAGAGACAAGGCAGGAGAATGAGAGCAGCACATAGAGAGAAGCACTGTGTTAGTGGAACAGTGACACAGTCATTCACTCTGGCCATAGTCTGAATAAATCACAGATCTCACAGTCTCACCCTCCTACAATCAGTTTCTTTCATATCACTCTCTCTCTCTCTCTCTGTCTGTTGTCCTCATTTTCTCCAGTCCTGTGTGTGTTTGGCCTTGTCCTGCCCTCTCTACCACTCTGTGCTACAGCCCTACCAGCTGCATACACTGAACCTGATTTATGTTTTAGTCATTTCAGAGTCGAAAAATCAGCAATTCAGAGTTATTTGTTTGTTATTAGCCAGTTATTCTAATAAATATAGTAAGTATAGTAATTTTGAGGACATAATATGTATAGTCATTCTGGTAACCTTAAACTAACTTCACAGCATGTCAAGTTGTAAACTGTCACTAGAGTATCAGTAGACTCTTAGGTTAGGGTTAGGGTTGGTAGAGTAAGTCAACCTGGTCTCATAAAAATAAACCTAACTCTATCCCCTAACCCTTAATGCTCTATCATGTTGGAAATATGCCCTACACCAAATCCCCAAAAAAGTGCACCAAGGTATGTTTATACCATGAGACCAAGTAGGAATAAGTTGACACACACACACACACACATATATATATATATATACATATATATCTTAACTTCCCTCAGTCAGAGCAAGGGTGGGTCGTCTTCCAACATGACAATGACCCAAAGCTCACAGCCAGGAAACCAAAGAGTGGTTCTGTAAGAAGCATATCAAGGTTCTGGAGAGGTCTAGCCAGTCTCCAGACCTAAATCCAATTGAAAATCGTTAGAGGGAGCTGAAACTACGTGTTGCTCAGCGAAAGCCCCGAAACCTTACAGATCTAAGAGAAGATGTGTATGGAGGAGTGGGCCAAAATCCCTCCTGCAGTGTGTGCAAACCTGGTGAAGAACTACAGGAACCGTTGGAACTCTGGAAATGTTAATTGTTTTTTTGACTGAAGTGATCAAATACTTATTTGACACAGTAATTCACAGATAAATTGTTAAAAAATCATACAATGTGATTTCTGGATTTTTCTTTTTAGATTCTGTCTCTCACAGTGGAAATGCAGCCATGCTAAAAATTGTAGACCCCTCCATGATTTCTAAGTAAGAGAACTTGCAAAATCACAGGGTGATAAAATACTTATTGACTTCGTGTTTTATGTAAACAGCAAATTTTTCCTTCTTTTTATTTTTCTGCTTAGTTTCAATCATTCGACAAGCCACTGATCACTGAGGCAGACCAATCTAAAAATGTAACTTTTAAAATTTTACATCATCCTAACAACAGACAAAAAAAGCATCAGGTATATCAAATATTGGCCCTGAGTATTTAACATTTTGGCAAATCAAAATACTTGACAAATATCAGCATCATCCACCATATAAAGAGCTTATCAGCAGCTTATCACTGTACATATGGATACAAGCCTTGAGGGACTCACCGTATACAGTGAGGCAGCTTACAGCACTCTTAGTGCCGTCTGGATATGTGTGGAACTCACAGGTGTAGCAGGCCTCATCTTCAGCTCGGACCGGCCATAATGTGAGCTGTGTGTCAGACAGAGAAGGGCTCAGGCTCGTGCGCTCCACAAACTCTTCTTCAATCACTGGGTCACTCTGCTTTGCAAAAGATGCAACTTCACGGGATTCTGCTTTATTCACAATCTTCTTCCACAGCACCTGCTTGACTTTCTCTGGCAGACCGTACCGACAGGCCAGAGAGATTTGTTTACCACCCACTGCAGTCTTATTGCCCTCTGAGATCACCGATGCTGTGAAACAATGAAAATATGTCACTAATGGAGCATGATAACACATGCAACTAAAATACATAATTATAAATACATCACAGGGTACTGTATTTTAAACAATACACATGTAATCTGTTACATATACAGTATAGTGTATTTTAAACTATATATACATAATTTGTTACAACTTACTAAAAGAACCATTTTTTCCTAGTGAGAATTTTCTTCAGAATCTGAAGAACTTTTTTACACTATAAAGAACATTTTGTACAATTTAAAGATTTCATGCATGTTAAATATTATTTCTGGAACAATGTAAACCAATAAAGAATCTTCGTTTTCAAGGGTGTATGTCACTATAGACAAACTGTTTTGTTTTTGGCAATTAACAAAAGGAAAAATTGGCTTTGGGAGTGAAGTTAAAAAGAGGTTTCAGTGAGACCCTCATGGACAGTAATTTTACTGTCAGGTACTCAGAAAACATGAGATGTTGAGACCAGCTGGATCTTTGCCTGACCAAGCAGCTGTTTCTTATCTACATTCACATTCTCTTCCAGAATTCACAATACAAGTACACACTATACAAACCTCAACTATGCTGATGCGTTTAATGTGCCCACAGCCTTAATTTTTATGAGCCAAAGAACAGAATGTGTTGATGCACTGTTATCAGTTAGTGTTTCAAAGAATATTCATTATTCATTAAAAAGTAAGACTTGTCTTTCTAATGCATGTTAATTAAATACAGTGCAGTATAAGACCTCCAAAAAGCACTGAAAGTGAGCAACTGTTGGACTGTTTTAACGATGCCTTACCATGTTTCTGGACCTGACCCAGGATCTTTTCAGTTGTATTGCTGTCTATGGAGGGTCAGATTTCATCAAAAATATCTTCATTTGGGTTTTGAAGATGAACAAGGTTTTACAGGTTTGGAACAACATGAGGGTGAGCAATTAATGACAGCATTCTCCTTCAAAGCATGGATGTTCAGTGTTATATGGAAGTCATGTATATGCACCATCTCGTCCAAGACTCACCTGTGACAGTAAGACAGGTTTGTCCTTCCCTTGAACCTTTGGGATGAATGTCAAAGATGCAAGTGTAGCAGCCCTCATCCCTGTAGCTGACCCGTTTGATGGTGATGGCGCTGGCATCTCGCGGTGAAGAAGCCAGCTCCACATGCTGCTGTCCACTCACACTGTCTTTTTCTCCAGGCTGGTAGGTGATTAGCGTCTGGTTCTGCACATCCAGCCAGCGGATCTGATGAACCGATTCTCCTCTGGCCTTGACAAGAGTACAGCTCAGAGTGAAGGGCTGCTCAACCGGGGCTTCCACACGTATCGGAGCTGAAACCCTGCCTGAGACACAGCAATACTGAAACGCACTGCATACACACACAACTAGAGATTACTACTATCACACACCTTGTAGTCGGGACACCATTACCAAAGACACACAGATCTGTAGACATCTTGGCAAGGAGACCACAAACATTTTAGCCTAGTGGAAAGTGGAAAGAAATACAGCATTATTGTACCAAATTATGGGACACGACTATAAGTCCACAGTTTTATCTGTCTTTAAGAAGTTTGTACCCTTTATGTTGAGAGGACATTTAACGGTCCAGCTCTGTCTTGTGGGATGAAAATGAAGACAATGAATTCTGTCAGTTAGGGACGTTTCCAACATCTTACTGAAGGGCTGCCATCTGTATTCACATATTACAAACACGTAGCCATTACAAGACATGTATATGTTTAAACAAATATAAATTGTGCATGTGTATTAATTTCTTTACCAAAGCAGCCAACAAGCATCCAATATAAATGAAGAATAAATATGAAGAATATGTATGTTTAGCATTTAACATCAATAGTGAATATGCTTATTTCAGAGAACTAATGAGTAATTTGGCTTTGAGCCATATATATATATATATATATATATATATATATATATAACCTATATGTATATATAACCTATATATATATATATATATAGACAATAAATCTTTAGTACAGATGATTTTGAATTTGAAT
This sequence comes from Enteromius unitaeniatus, assembly GCA_032359435.1. NCBI lineage: Eukaryota > Metazoa > Chordata > Actinopteri > Cypriniformes > Cyprinidae > Enteromius > Enteromius unitaeniatus. The sequence continues at coordinate 4,058,566 of JAUMHI010000048.1, read as the reverse complement.
ATGAATTTAACATAAATTAACTATAACAATATTTTTCTGTTATGCAAAATATCATTTAAATACTAATATAAAATCTAAAGATAGCAGACCTTGATTAACTGATCATTAATAAACTGACCATTTGTTAATACTCAAATATTAGAATCATCTGTTCATCTAACAGTGGCAAAGTTTAACAAAGTAATCTAACATGTGTTACAGATGATAAGCATAAGTGATTAATATGATATTTTGACATACCTCTATGTGGTGTTGATGCCCTCTGCCCTCCGATGCACAACACACTCTTCAACACATTCAACCAACTGGACACCAAACGGCCCTTTCTCCACCCATCACTAACACACTTCATATGCCGAGTCAAGCACGTGGTGGCTCCGTCTCACAACTCGCTGAAGCTGTCTATGTAGACAGCACCGTCAGATATCATAGACCTCAGCTCACGCACACAAATACACAGACAGACCTCACTCAAAAAGCAATAATGGCCTTACATGAATCTAAAAATTCTAATTATCTGTTTATAATTATATATTAAATTATATTATTAAAATAACAAAATCATAAATATGTTAAAAAGGCCCCATTTTATAGTGCACAATAGACACTTAAGAAGTATTTCTGTAAAGACACATGGGAAGGTTCTCAGTCTGACCTCTAGTGTTCAAAATGTTTTACTCACAGTAAATAAAATAAAATAATAGATCTAAGATTCATCCATCACTTTTCAAAAGAATAAAAGATATGTGAACAAAATGCTCAATCCATATACAGTACATCACCCAACACAATATTCCAAACAACAGTGGGACATTAAAACATTTAATGTGAAAAGCATTCATTTATCTAATCTAAATTATTTGCACACCGTACTGATTATGTGTTCTTTATATAGACAAGCAGCCTGGAATACAAACGCAATGCACTAAAAGTGTTCTTTATAGTCTATGGTATGGGTATAATATGTTACAGTGTGCTTTACTTTGTTGTCATCACTTACATAAACTATAGTGTCCTACACCCATAGTAATATTTGGTTTTATTGTAGGCCTAAAAAGCTATTTACATACATATGTACATACTTGTTGTTGTATATTATATATAGTTGTGTTGTTGTTATATGTATTTTTCAAGAAATAAAAGAAATATAAGTTGCATCTGTAAAGAAATTATACTATTCAGTATACTATTACATTTTTCGTACCTTCATAAATTTAACAAAAACAATTAAACACACTGACCCATATTCTTCTTAAGTTATTACTGTAAGTGAGATGAAAACTAAAACTAAAACGCATGTGCCAAATTCCCAGCACAGCCTTGACCACAGCACGTCAAAGATGTCGCACATATTCGGAGCTCATCTGTCATATTCACATTGAATAAAAAAAACTGACATTCATTTCCCACTTTGTTAGTTCATCTATTGTTTAGTTTGTTGGTTTCAGCAACAATTTAACAAGCATACAGTTAGTAAAGTACATATTTTTACAATAAGAAAGAGGTCAGTCAACCACTGTTGTTACAGCAACTATAGCAATAGATAGATCACCACAGAACTACTGCTGCAAGCTGGTTGGCAGATTACAAACCTTTCAGACCCCTGTATATGCTCTCATAGCAGTTAGAAGAAACCTTAACCTGAGGTCTTCAAAGATAATTTGCAACTTCACTCTCTGGTGAGCAAAGACTGAACTACTAGACCCATGTTCAATATCCACACAACAACAAATCATCAACTACTACATTTCAGAAAAACATGTTATCATTAAAGAATAGAGGTATACATTTATGGTCTATATTTATAAATATAACACATAACACCTAAATCACAAGGGATGATGTGTTTTTGAAGGCCAAAACCCACTGTTATGAAGTCAGTGTGTTTTTAAATAGGTTTTTGGTTAAATTTTAAAATTAGGTTATAACAGAAGCTTGATATATGTTTTATTCTACACAACATAAAATCAGTAATACCCCACACAACATCTTTTAACGCTTTAATGTGTCCTGAAAAAGACTAGCAAGTGCCTAAATGGGACTACAGATGTCATTCAGGACATTAAATATTGTTAGGTGAACAGGAAAACACGTCTACTCACTAGTTCAAAGAAATAAAAAAAAAAAAACAGATGCGTCAGAGCTGAAGTCACATGACCATAGATCATTTACATGTGTGGTTTATGTGTAGGTTTTAACATCATATTATTTTTATGTTTTAAAATACATAAAAGTTCTCAGCATTTGTGAAGACTATGTTGACAATCAAATGTCTAAGAATCTTCTTTTCTGTAAATATCCAAAAGCCACAGAGGTAGTTTATTTGCTGTAGCAGCAGCCTGGGCTTTTATCTCCTTGCTAATCTGGGGGTCTTTATCAGGTTTTGTTATCTGGCTCCGTGCTTCCCCCCTGTGACCTTTTATTTCCTTGAATTATGACTTATTCTGTTGACATAGATGGGTTCAGCTGCAAAAAAAAGGGCAAATGCAAAGTACATTATGAGTAGGCAGTAGCATGGAAAACAACTTTATTTAAATTAAGTAACATCCTTAAAAGACAACAAAGTAACTTCACCAAATGAAGTGAATGACTGAGTTTTAGTTTTTGAACTATTTCTTTGAGTTGCAAAAGTTCTGATGGAGTCATTCAGATTTGATTCAGATTCAAACCCCTTATTTATTTTTGAGAAACTTTCAAAAAAGCCATTTTAGATCAAAATGTGTACAGATTCTGTGAATACAGTGTTACATTTTAGTCTATTGTTATAGCGCTTAATGGTCATATGGAACAAACTTATTATAGTTAAATTTATTATAGAATAATATTTTCTTCTTCTTCTTCTTTCATTTTTGGTCGTAACCACACCAGTTGACATATACTTGCATTATATGGAAAAAAGCAGTCAGGACATTACAATAAATATATGTTTTGTTTTATGGAGGAAAGAAGGTTACATGAGGATAAGTAAATGACAGTAACATTTTAACTTATGATAAATATAAAAGAGGAAACTTATAAACTACAACCACACTTACCTAAAGTGTTGCAAAACTTTTTTCTACATTTGAAGATAGTGGCTACTATTAAGAGTATCGCAAGTGCTGAGCACACAGGTATCGCAATCAAAGTTCTTTCAGTAACATTGGGCTCTACAGGGAAAGGAAAATAATATGTATGATGCCTGTAAAGATTCAGCATTGTAGAAAATCCAATACACAGAGACATCTTGGCTTTGCAATAATAATAATAAAATATAACTCCTTTAAAATGTTTCACAACTCATCCTCAATTAGCTAGTGACATAATGTGTAGTTGCATATTACATCTTAAAGACTAATGTTTACGTGACTGAAACAGATTTCTCTAGGCTAAATAATAGACTGTGTTTTTCATCTAATGTTAAACTAATATGAAATTAAATGAGTGAAAAGGTACCTGATGATGCAAATGTTGTGTTGTATATTTTGCTGTTTGATTCAGTCGTTGAGTCTTCTGATGAGAAAACAAAAGATTAGTAGCCTATCAACCAATTTTTACAAATGCCTGAAGGCATACGTTAATCAAACTTTTTAATTTAACATAGATAATTACTCTATCCTATTGATTATGGAATAATTAACAGAGTGGCAGTTAACGTCACCTCGGGTGTGCAGTTTTTTTTATAATAATTCAACGTCTCTGAGTCAATTATTCCACTTATAAAAACCTCCCATACCTCAAGACATCGATCAAAAGATATATTTCAATGCATTTGTTTGGTTTTTATACTTAAACGCTACTGTGAGAAGGATTCTTCCATTTATTGGTTTAGCTAGTGTCATTGTGGGTTTTGGTTATTTTGCTGTTACAAACCTTTGAAATAATAGAAGCCATTTGATAGAACATCAAAGAGCTGCCTGGAGCTACGTCAGCTGTGCGGTTACATGAAAATAATTGCACACCTTAGAACGTTAGTTAGCCAATCAGATTCAAGCATTCCACAACCCGTAGTGTAACATAACAAGACTAGCCAATCATATTCTAATTTGAAAGAGAAATGTACCATGAAGTACTTGAAGATAAATGTGCTCTATGCATATCCTTTGATCCTGGAAAATGATGGTGCAAGAGTAGTTCCCAGAGTCTTCATCTTTTACGTCTTTAGTGCAAAGTGTACCATTTTTCATTATTCGCATTTCAGTCCTCCTGCCGAAAAGTTTTGATTCATTTTGATTCTTTAGATTTATCTTGGCCAGTAAGATTGTTTTGTCGACGGTGTGGTATTTCCATTCAATTGAATTAATGGAAGCCCCCAGTGGAAGTTCAGGAAGAGGAAACATTACAGTCTGTCCCTTCAATATAGTTACGTGAGCACCTTTTACATGAGAGAAAAGAGAAAATTCAAATTACAGCTGAGGCATCGGATTCAGAACAAAAACCCTTGAAGATGCTTTATGTTTAAACACATTTAACAAAAACTATGATGTTGAAGAGTTTGCATCACGGTGCTGTTTAAGTAAGTTTGAAGGTCTGCGTGGGAATGGAGGAATATGACAGTACTAGAGTGATTTCTGTGGCAAATTAAAACTGTAGGATAAAATTTGCAAGACTGGATATTGCTAAAGGGTTTGATTAAGCTTTTAATATACCCTGTATTTTTGTTCACAAGAAATGGTTTTATGGGCTCTCACAATGCTTAACCACTTCCTTGACTTCTCACAGCTGGACAGAAACAGAATAGTGTAGGCCATCAAGAGGCTCAAGACGTTTAAAAGCAGCTTTGATGTGTCACACTGAAATCGGTATTTAGCTACCAAATATTAGTTCCCTTTCAGTCGGTCACTTCGACGTCACGTCGAGACCGACGAATAGGAATCTCGCTTCGAGATGCCAA
>JAUMHI010000048.1:3996553-4019025 GCA_032359435.1 Enteromius unitaeniatus | reverse complement strand
TTTGGGTGAACTAACATTTTAATGCCACAAAAAATGCCACAGATATTTGAAATAATTGTTTCCAAAACGCTTTTCTAAACCAAACCATTTAAATGTAACACACCTCCCAGAGCGTGTATGATGTTTCAATATATTAAGATACTTGATTGAAAAATAGTAATAATAATACTAGGTTATGCTGAGAATGTTGTGTTTCAGTTTATTTGAAGCATTAATAAATAGACTTGGACAGCATGCTTTGTGATTTATAGTTAGAAAACAGAAATCATTCGCCCTTGTGAAAGTAAAAATGTTCCTGGAAATCAATTCCGAGCATGAATATTGCCCTTTGATGAAGTTATTGTTGGACACTGGTAGACAGCCGTGCTCGTATCTTATTTTTTCTGCGGTCAGTGAGATTGACTCTGGTGTGTTTGTTTGAAAGGCGTGTAATGAAGCGACCCGCACAGCTCTGCTGTCCGTTTCAGAACGCCTGTGTCATCACTAAGAGCAACAGGAGACAGTGCCAGTCCTGCCGGCTCCAGAAATGCCTCTCAATTGGGATGAAGAGGGAGTGTAAGTTAAATTGAGCTTTACCTTCTGTATTCTCGAAGCCCTAAGAAAGCCGCTCTCACTCACGGCAGAGTAATGAAAGCAATGTTTGATTAAGGGTTACGCTTATTAGCCTAATAATAGTCATCAGAATGATGAACGGTTCAAGTAATTGAATTAGTCTGTAGGCTGCACAAGGCTGTTAAGTAACAAGACAGCTTGTCGTATTAATATAATATTGTGCATTCGCTAGCATTACATTTTCTCTGCACTGCAGATTTTAGATCTTATTATTTACCACAACCCAGTCCACCTTTACTCTTGCCTGTGTGATATAGTAAGCGTATTTAATGTACAGGGTGGGCCATTTATATGGATACACCTTAATAAAATGGGAATGGTTGGTGATATTAACTTAATATTATCTTGAAAAGTGTCCCCCCTCACATATACTAATGTGCCACAAACAGGAAGTTAATATCACCAACCATTCCCATTTTATTAGGGTGTATCCATATAAAAGGCCCACCCTGTACAATAACTATGTTAAAATGTTTGGTGTCAGCCATATTTCGTTTCATAAAGAATATCTCCTTGGTTTTTTTAGACTTTAGTCTGCAACTTTAGGGATCTTATCCATGCAGCTTGTATCACTCCAAAGTAAAAGGAGCACTTGAAATCACATCATATGACCCCTTGAACAGTAGTTTACTCACAGCTGTGTGTAAAAACTTCTTCACAGTGCAACTGTCACCTTGTGTCCTGTGGTTCTTTTCTTCAGTGATCATGTCAGACGAGGCTGTGGAGAAGAGGAGGATGCAGATCAGGAGGAAGAGGATGCAGGAGGAACCTGTGACGCTCTCCCCTCAACAGGAAACTGTCATACAGGAGCTGCTAGCAGCACATCACAAGACCTTCGACATGACTTGCGCCAACTTCATTCAGTTCCGGGTAACATATTTACCTTATTATGATTGTCTGATTGAGATTCAGAAGTGTGTCTCTTGAAATATGTTTTTAAACACTGTTTATGCCTGCAGCCTTTAGATCGAGATCAGAAATCCATTTCTGAGAACAGTCTAGAACCAAACTGTGGCGAGTTCCTTCACTCAGTCGTGCACAAACCTCCATCTGAGTATGCAATGCAGTGGACCATCAGCTATTCCTCGCCCTCGTCCCCTTCATCCAGCATTGAGAGTCCGGAAAATAAAGAGAGGAAGCGACACAAAAATGAAATTTTCACCACTCTGCCCCATTTTGCAGACCTCACAACGCACATGATCAAGAATATAATCAACTTCAGCAAAACGCTTACGATGTTCAGGTAAACGCTGGTAAAGATCCATCACTGGTGGTTTTAGTCTAGGAGCTTGACAAATTGAAGATTATAATGAAGCTGTTGTGTTTTGAATGACAGGGCTCTAATCATAGAGGACCAGATCGCCCTGCTGAAAGGAGCCACCTTTGAAATGATTCTAATTCACTTCAACATGTTCTTCAATGAGGTGACAGGGATCTGGGAGTGCGGCCCGCTGCAGTACTGCCTGGATGATGCCATGCAAGGTAAGGGCCTATATATATTGTGCTGCACTGTTCAAAAGATTGTGATTTGACTTTTTTATGAATTAATGCAAGGATTCAGTATATTGATCAGAAGTGACTTATAATGCCACATGATGTTTCTATAAAAAAATTAAATGCTGTTCTTTTGAACTTTGGGTTCATCAAAGGGTCTTTATTTTCCAAAAATAAAATCTAATTTTCATTAATTAAAAGGCAAATTTAGATAGAGTTAAAAAAAAGTAAATACACGATAGCATTTCTAAGGGAAAACTTGCTTTTATGCTTTTGAATAATTAGACATGCTAACACAGAATTTGGAAAGAATAAAACATTTTAAAGGGACCTAAACATATATATGTATTTTTTTTTTACTTTTAATAAATAAAAAAAAGAAAAGAAGAAGTTTAATGATATAAAGTCATTAATAACATTAATCAATAAAATGTAACCATTAAAAAGTAGTCCAGGAAAAAAAAACTAAAAAAAACCCAAAGCCAGAAACCTAGGGGAAACACTGTTGATAAATGATAAATATTAAAATGTTTTGATAAAAATGTTTCTTGCATACTTCAGCATATTAAAATGATTTCTGAAGGATCTGAAAGATACACGCTTGAACTAAAAAGAAAAAACCAAAAAGCAAGACTCAAAATTCAGACTGGATGAGTCACATTAATCTTGTCATTTGTAATGTTTTCCCAGCAACTATAAACTACTGCACATGTCACAACACGAAGTGTAATGTAACAACACTTCTAAATTATGTCTTCTTCCTCATTTTGACTTGTCTATATATATATATATATATATATATATATTCAATTCAATTCAAATTTATTTGTGTATATATATATATATATATATATATATATATACATTTACTACAGTATATGAGGCAAGTATACATTTTTACCATCACACAGCACTAGGGTCACTAAAGGTTTCCATGGTTTCCCATGTTTTTTGTGTTCCGTGTTCAATAAGTGTTGAGCTATACTGGGAGTCTTTGTCATCACGTACAAGCATAGACTTTTGTAATGTGCATTAGCATTTTATAATTCATTGCTCTCAGTGCACACTTGAAGTACAATACATTTGTAGTGCTTAAGAGGAAGAAAAGCAAACAAAGCTGTAAGGAGAACAGAAGCACTGAATAACAGACTGAAAAGGTCTCTGTCACCGACATATAACACCAGAGGAAGCAGTGGGAGGAACCCCCTATAGTGCTAGAGAGGTGTTGAGAGCACAGCAGGGCAGTATATGAAAATAATGAGGCAAATAACATCTCAGAGAACATTTCAAAATGATTCTACAAGGCTGCTTCAGTACATGTGTCAGTCTGCAATTATTGTTGAGAACTTGGTATGGTTCTGTATTGAGCAGGTTGAACCTTTATGAAATTTTTTACTTTAAACATTCCTTTTAGTTCTCCTATGCAGATATTTTTTCCACAGTTTGAAGTTTATATCCTACAGTTCTCATAAAAAAAGGTAACTGGAACTTTTTATTCCATCTTTTTCTTCTCTCAGAATTACAGGCTTGCAGTATCACAGTATCTCTCAGTGATTTAGCATTACAGCTCACAGTTCTGTTTTTTGGCATGTGATGTACATACAGTGGGGCAAAAAAGTATTTAGTCAACCACCAATTGTGCAAGTTCTTCCACTTAAAAAGATGAGAAAGTATTTTCATTAGGAAAAAAATCCAGAAAATCACATTGTAGGATTTTTAATGAATGAATTGGTAAATTTTGGGGTATTTTGTCACCTACAAACAAACAAGATTTCTGGCTCTCACAGACCTGTAACTTCTTCTTTAAGAGGCTCCTTGTCCTCCACTCGTTACCGGTATTAATGGCATCTGTTTGAACTCATTATCAGTATAAAAGACACCTGTCCACAACCTCAAACAGTCACACTCCAAACTCCACTATAGCCAAGACCAAAGAGCTGTCAAAGGACACCAGAAACAAGATTGTAGACATGCACTGGGCTGGGAAGACTGAATCTGCAGTAGGTAAGCAGCTCGGTGTGAAGAAATCAACTGTGTGAGCAATTATTAGAAAATGGAAGACATACAAGACCACTGATAATCTCCCTCGATCTGGGGCTCCACGCTAGATCTCACCCCGGGGGGACCTAGTGAATGTCCTGCAGAGAGCTGGGACCAAAGTAACAAAGTCTACCATCAGTAACACACCACGCCGCCAGGGACTCAAATCCTGCAGTCCCAGACGTGTCCCCCTGCTTAAACCAGCACATGTCCAGACCCTTCTGAAGTTTGCTAGAGAGCATTCGGATGATCCAGAAGAGGTTTGGGATGATGTCATATGGTCAGATGAAACCAAAAATAGAACTTTTTGGTACAACTTGTCGTGTTTGGAGGAGAAAGAATACTGAGTTGCACCCAAAGAACATCTGCCATAAGCCTTTAATCTTTGTAATCTCCTCTGTGTAGACGCCTGACAAAGGTTGTTGTTGTAATGATAATAGACTGTATGGATGTGATCCACACAATACAATTAGCTTTTCTCTCACTGTAATGCGCTACTTTTGCAAGGTTCCATGAAAATATTTCAGCATTTTTTTTTCTTTTTACACCATGAAGAAGATATCACGTGTTCATCAAGTTCATTGATATACTTGATAAATGTATATCTCCCAATTCTGACTTTTTATTTCAGAACTGTGAGAACTTTTATTATTTTTATTATTATTATTATTATACAGTAAAACGAAGTTTCCATAAGAACTAAAGAGCTAAAGCTAAGAGCATAGTTTCTCTAAAACAGCAAAGGATCTCTGTGGTGCTTTTAAGACATTGCCCTGTTTGAGCATCGCAAGAGCAACATCAGCAGTATGTTTTTGGGACAGGACTATCAGACCCTCGTCCAACCACAGACGGGAAAGTGGGGAACCGGTTTGAAAACAGCCATTGCCTTTGCTCCTAGTGGAAATAATGGCTTCAATACTTTCACACACAAGTTTGACATTTTTTAAGTGCCAAGCTGCAAGGCTGTGAACAGAGAGAGTTCATGTAGATGAAATGCAGTGAAACTGGTTAAAGTAACCCCTGTGTGTGTGTGTGTGTGTGTGTGTGTGTGTGAAACATTGAACCTATCATTAGCCAACCGTGCCACCTTAGAGTTTGTCACTACTTGCACAAACCTACTGTCCTTGGATATGACTTGCTGAAAAACATTTCAAGTCATTCTGTGATGCGCAGAATGCATCATTACTCCAGTTTTCAGTGTCACATGATCCTTCAGATATCATTTTAATGGGCTGAATAAAAGTACAGATTTTGTCAGACAGACAAATGCACATGCTCTCATGATCTCCCACATTCACACGTCAGTGACACCCGTTCTAAACTCAGAAATGTGACTCATCACGGTGAAGTAATATGGAGGATGTAGATGGCATTTTAACAGCATGTGAGCTGACAATAACGCTACAGATGAGAAAATCTGTCAAACCTTGTGCTGTTTCTTAAGCTGTTTAATTATAAGGATCAGTAAGACAGTGGAAAATCCTCATAAAAATACTTATTTACTGACATAAATTGAACTCGGAAGACAGTTCTACTATATTGTGTTGTGCTTGAAATATTCTATGTTTATGTTTCTAACATACTTAAAATTGCATTTTTAAAGCTTACACCACAATCTCTTTGCTTATTGTATTATCTGTGTGGCCCTTTCTAAGACCCTTTATGTGGCGTAATTAAATCCTGGGGTGGCATTATTAAAAGCTTCAATGCATCCTTGATTTTCTTCTACTATTTGCTTTGCAAGGCTGTTAAGTTTCCATAGCACCTGGAGAAGTGGCATTTCAATACATATCGAATAATTATTTTCCATCTCCAGTCTCTGAGAGACAGCTGTAAAGATGAACTCTGAATTGAATGCCGTATCGTATGTCGTCACCCTGACAACAAATTTCATACAGCTGTAATTCACAAAGGCTGTTATATTTAATGATCCCTTGCATTGTTGTAAACCAAGCAGACGTGACTGTTTTACCGTGTGGACGTGAGGCAGCCACAGCCAAGAAATAACAAAAAACAAAATCCCTGTGACATCTCTAATGCTTCTAGTCTTGAGTCAGATCAAATGGAAACAGCAGTATAGTGCTCAATTATGCATTAAAGCCAGAGCCAATATGAATATTTTCCATCTAATTCTTCCAAGATCAAATGATTTGAGCTTTGCACACAGACTTTAACAGTTCTCTTTTTTTTTTTTTCTTCTTTCTTTTTTTGTTTATTATATTTTAACGTTTCAATTATATTACATTTTTTTTAACTAATATATAATATATATATATAGATGTTTAGTTTGTGTTAAGAACGGTAATTTTTCATCTTACAGCATGTACTGCACCTGTTTTGAAAGCAATCACTTGTAAACATGCTGCATCAATTTGCTTTTTTTTCTATTTTTTCATACTCTCCTTCACCTTTTGACATTTTTCCCTTCTCTCCTCCTTCATTGGGCAGCTGGTTTCCAGCGCCACCTGCTGGACCCTATGATGAATTTCCATTACGCTCTGCGCAAGCTGCACTTACGTGAAGAGGAGTATGTGCTAATGCAGGCCATCTCGCTCTTCTCACCAGGTACTTTAGAAGAACCTCAGCATAGACATGAACACACTTCCCGTTATTTACCTCTCACGTGTGTGTGTGTGTGTTTTCATCCACAGATCGCCCCGGCGTGACTGATCACAACATGATCGACCACAACCAAGAAACAGTAGCCCTCACACTAAAGGCCTACATTGAAGCCAAGCGGTCCGACGCAGATAAACAGTAAGAAGGCTTTATTTCTGGCTCACTAGTGAACAAAAAACCTGATTATGCTTTCATTTAAACAGTCTCCTCTTTCCAGTCTGCTGTACCCAAAGATCTTGGCGTGCCTGACCGAGATGAGGAGTATGAACGAAGAGTACACTAAACAAGTGCTGAAAATCCAGGACATTCAGCCTGATGTGTCTCCGCTCTTATTGGAAATAATCAGCAAAGACAGCTAAGCCTTCAAAAAGCAGATGAGACTCACCAGCCTTGAACTTGCGGACCTTCATCTGAGCACACTAAGAACTTAAAAACAGCGAGGACAAGGACTGTGCCTACTGATAATAAACTACTGAACTCTCTGCAGCACACAGTAATTGTATTTTTATAATTGTGTTACTAAATGTATTTGTGTTCAAGCAATCTTGTCCCGAGAGAATAATATGATTCCTAACCAGATGTAGGATGGCACATATTATCTCCTGTGTTCACTGCACGATTGAAGCTTAAAATCTGGGGTTAGATTGAGATTTGATTCACATTTTCTACAGGATATAGAGAGGAGATGCTGTTAAGAGAACACTATTATGACGGCAGAAACTTATAAAGCGACAATATGATACATACAAGTCATTTGTGTCTTGACAAATCTGTTTATTTATTGTTCATTTTTAAATGCAGAATAGTATGCTTCTAGGTATGTTCTATTATATGGATAAAAATATATATATATATATATGCATATGTAGTATATAATATCAGTGCCAATGTGAGTAGCTGTATTTAATTCAACAGTTTCCAGACAAGAATGTAAATGGAGTTATGAATCTCATAAAGAACATGTTCAGGTCTTAATGAATCATAAAAGTCAGTCTTTAGGAATTGTTATTGCCATCACAAATTATTTATACCAATGCTAATTAAATTATACTAATTAGAACATGCCTTTTTTTCATTAAGGAAATTCTTATGCAAAATATCTGCGTTTTGATGATTGTTGTTGATAGTTTCATCACAATTGTTTTTCATTACAGTAATGAGAATAGGATTGTTTTTGCATTTCAGAAATGTGAAAATATCTTTTTTTTTTTTTTTTTGTATTGTTACATTTTCAAGATTATTTTTCATTACAGCAATGAGAATGAAAAATAGACTTACTTTTATGCAAAATTTGTGTTTTATTTTTGGACCTGAATACGTTCTTGTCAGATTTGGTGAGATTCTCTCTCTTATGTGTGACTCATTTCATGTCTGCTGTGAATTTTTTTCTGTTAGTAACAAAGCTTGCTGTATTTTGCGCGACATGAATGTCAGGAATCAGAGAAGCTGCAAGGTTTCGTCACACAGACACTTTCTCGAGAACGATTGCCTTTTAATATGCTTCACTCAGCAGTGAGCGTAACCTTTTTCACTTAGTGCATTCAGGGTTTAAAGCTTATTTACTGAGCAGTCGTCAGGGCAGAACTGAAAGTTCATTCGGACCTTTTCTGGTTTGTTTTTTCAATAAAGCTAAAGTTAACCGTGATAATCAATGTAAAGATCGTGAGCTGGTGTCATCCGTGTGTATGTGACATGACAGTGTAGAGCAGATGTTAAGGGTTCAAGCTAGGAGTGCAGTATTGTTTTTAATACAAAAAAGGATTCTTTCACATACTTGTCTAAAATACAAGCGGAGTATTGAGATTTCAGGCATCTCAGTAAAGAACAGACCCGTTTAAAATGCCTTCATGTTAGCAAGCTGTGTAGATTTAGCAGTTATTTCATCATTTCTGCACAATACACTCAGGTTTTCCGTCTTTACAGTGGGTATTTTCAAAGAAAGATGTAAATGAATGTCTCAGGAAAATAAAATCTAAAATTGAATGAAAATGTGTGCAGACAGTTTTTTCTTAATATTTGTGAGCCTATTTTAATATTTGTTTAAAAAAATATTTGATCACAAATATATAAATATTACAATTTAAAATAACTTTTATGTTTGAATATATTTTAAAATGTAAATTATTCCTGTGATATATATAATATGTAATGCTTTGTGTATTTGTGTGTGTGTAAATATATATATATATATATTAGTGCTGTCAAATGATTAATCACATACAAAATAAACATTTTTACACATAATATATGTGTTCTGTGTACCATTATGTATATATAAATACACATGCAGTATATATTTTGAACATATTTACATGTATTTTCATGTCTTAATGGTCATATATACATACAGTAGTCAATATTTGCAGTGAATCAAAACCTTTCATCAAAGTTGTCCTAAGACAAGGATAGGTATTGTTGTTGATTATATATATATATATATATATATTTTTTTTTTTATTTTTTTTTTATTTTTTTTTTGGTAAAAGTCTTCACGGCCACATTGAATTGATCCCAAAAATGACTCAAAGTTTTAAACGATAATCAAAACAAAGATAGTTTTATCCAAAGTCACCTAAAATTCATTTATAGTACATTTTATTTGATCTCAGGCACTTACCAGAATCACCATTAAACATATAAACAGATTTTGGGCTAGTTTAGTCCCTCAAAATGTGTTCTTTCGAAATACTATTAAAAAAAGTTTAAAATATATTTATTTATTTTATAACATTTGTACTTGTGACCACAACTTTCTTCCCCTATTTAAATCTTCAAATGCTTTTTGTCATTTTCTGGTACCAATATCTCAGCCTGTGTTGCATCTATGTACACCAAACTTTCCAGTTATACTCTCACTAGTATTCTGAAGATATTTACAGAGGGATATGTTAATAAATCATTCCGGGCCTGATTTATGTGACATTTAAAAGAAAAAATATGGCAAAAAAAAAATATTTTTAAGGCTATGAAAGCAGATATCCTAAAATCCCTCTGTAATTTTTTTTCATTTTGTGTATAAACAAAATGAAAACAAATTTTTGCACCTGGCTTTATCCTATATTCAGATATATGTACCAGAAATATATGCAAATGTTCGCATATTTAATGCGCTATTGCCTCTTTTGCATATTTAAACATAAAATAAAAAAAAACTTGCAATACATTTTTTTCTCCTATTCATGTGAGTAATCAACCGGTAAAGTTTCATGGTCCTATTTGTAAGTTACAAATTTTCCCCTATTCACCTGTAGTGTCTCGCCTTAAGGTTTTGAGTTGAGAAAAGAAAGACACGTGGCAAATCCAGGGTCATTTCCAAGCTATCCTACTCTTTATTTAATGCAAATTACAGTACCAGGTAACTAGTCTCTGAATCCAAGTCACACCAAGGACCAAAACGGACATATTTACAAGGAGAGGAGACATTTAGCATACCTTCACAGAAAAAGAATATATTTAAAATAAAATAAAAATTTCAGTCACAAACAGAGGCATTCAAGTAATATTAATGTTATACAGGTTGTATTTTTTTTTTTTTTTTTCCGTTTTAAACCAAGACAACTTTTTTCCCAATAAGTGTACGTAATGCGATAGTCTGTATTTAGCCCACAGTCCTTAAAACAATTTTTTGTCTTTTTTTTTTGTTTGTTTTGTTTTTTTTGATTCTGATAATTATTTTTAACCCTTGTGTCTTTTTACATTTTAACTTTAGTCACGAGAAGTGGTCACACCATTCGTGGAAAGCAACACATCTATGAAGGCGTATCTTACAAGCAAGCTTTACACTGAGGGTGGGGGATGAGGGTCCGGCGGGTGCTACGTGACATCTCTACTGCGTACTGTCAGCTGGCCAACGAGCGCAAAAACACACAAAGAAATCATTATTATTGCCCCCGGGATGTCGCAGTTACATCACAACACGCTCATAGTTGGTTCACTTTGGTAGTGGAACGAGTGTAAGAACATACATTGTGATTGACTTCCTCCACACACACACACACACACACACACACACACAAATGTAAAAATAAAATAAAAACAGAAGAAAAGCATCTACAGTGTGGTTTCGGACAGGAAATGACATCGGCTGTCAGTCATTCAGACTTGGCCAATTAACAGCACCTGCAGAGAGTCACAGGAAGTTAGGGGGTGGTCTGTCTTGTGTGTGTGGACAGGAAGTGGGTGTGGTCGAGGGACAGGAAGTGTATGGAAGCAAAGGCACTCCAAACTATAGATACACTATACATTACTAGTTATAGTTACAATAATATAGCTGGCACCTACTGTACAGATAAGATTGAACTATATGGCTGGAGAAAGCTCCTTGTCTACAGTATCCAACAAACAGGTCAAGTTTGCCCTGATCTTTTAAATCTGATTTTCTTTTTTTTTCTTTTTGATCCATCTTCATTTAATCCCTCGTCTTTGTTTTCGCTCATTAACAGTTCTCAGGTCAGCATATTTATGTACATAGCAGAACACTCGCTCGCTCACTCACTCGAACACACTCACAAATTATACAAAACTCTAAAGTAAAAGCCAGAATTTGGTGAGGAGCAACTGTGCTGTACTGTATATACACATCTGTTGTTTTCGTATACTGCTGTACTTTGCGCATTAAGACATTTTGGGAAAGTAAGAAGTGGATTTTTCTGTAAGCTATGCAGAGACGTGACACGAAAGAAGTAGTGGTTTAAACAACGCAGTCTGCGTTTCTTCATGTGTTCTTTACGTTTGGCCGTGAGGATAAGAACAATGAGTCTGAGCGTTTACGACACTGACGTGCACGTGACAATAAATAACGAGAGCAAATCAGGAAAGAAGGTGATCTCTACTTCTAACAGAAAACAGCAGAGAAACGCTTGAATCTTAGTCAAACACATACTGTATATCATTTCGCCGACAAACCGATGGATTCTGAACCGATGATGCTAGATATAGATCTATATATAACTATATATATATTTATTTTACATAATGCAAAGTAATATATAAACTGTGTATGTATATATCATACAAGAACACAGAGTTGGAGACGCACGTCTCAACTGTCAATCAAAATGTCTGCCCTTGCCCTAGAGCCCGCCCATTTTATAAAACAAGATAAAATAGATTCAGCCGACTTCAAACTCCAAGTAACAGAGTATTATTCCTCCGTTGTCTTTGTGGTTTAGGACATGCGGTTTTTATATTCATACCTGCCTTGTGTTTGTTAGATACGATTAGATACGGTATTTCCTGTAGTTTTGAATGCTTGCGTCATTTTCACCCAATACATGTACATATATATGTATATACTCGCTATATGAATATATATATGTACTGTATACAAGGGGTGCTCCCAACCAAATTCAAGCCATGCGCTATTAAAGACCCGAAAGGGACAGAACGTGTAGCTAGAGACATTCCAGGTGAGAGAAGGGGAGCCCAAATGCAAAAGGAAGTGGATGGATCTGGCTACCGGATTGCTTACATAACAAGATTGTCCTCTGAGAATGAAAAAACAAACAAATAAAAGTTGTGGCTGGTCACAGACCAGGTTTTACGGATAAACAACCCCCCCCCCTCTCCCTTACTGACACGTATCCTTACTGCTCGCTCTTTTTCTCTGTCTCTGTCTTGAATTACACCCGATGGGGCTTTTTCTGAACTTTTCGAAAAACAAATTAAAAAAGACGTAAATGAAGGTTGGCTCTTGCAGTCTGAATACGAGTGGTGGTTACAAGACTCAATTCCTGCCCAGTAAGCTGGTGAGCAGTGGGGTGGGCGTGGCCTCGGAGGCAGGGTCTGGTCTGATTGGCTGGGGCTCTCAGGTTGAGGTGTTGGAGGCGGAGGCAGAGGCTGCAGTTGTGGTCTGACTGCGATCTCCACTATTGGCATCTGGACACAGAGAGAAAACCTTTTTATATATATATATATATATACATATATATATATTTTTTAAATACATTTTTTAATATATATTTTATACATGCAATATATTTGTATATATTGCATGTTATAAGGGTGATGCTCATTTTCTTGTCATATCTTTCAAAAATACATTCAAAATGTAATTCATGCGTACAATTTCAATATTTTGGCAAGGAAAAATATTTCGATTTTTTTTTTTTGTGGAATAAAGAAAAAAATTCCAGCATGATACAACTGTCCTAATACTGTAATAAAATAATAAAATATTTAAGGTATATTAAAATTCATATTTTTTAATAAAATTCTCACAAAAAAAAAATAAACGTGGATAAGTGACATTATATTATAATGCACAACACCAGAAATGATATCGCAAAGAAATTACATAATAAATTTAAAAATTTTAGTTTTAAATAAGCCTGATCATTTTTGTTCCATAAAGTAAAAAAATGCTGGCATGATATAACTGTACTAATACCATAATACAACATTAAATATATATTAAAATATTAACATTGAATGAAATTCTCATTTAAAAAGCTTTATTACACAGTTTGGCATTATATTTTAATGCAGAAAACATAAATGATCATATGCACAAGCCATGAAGACCCTTATGACTGTATATAAAGTTTAATAACTGTATTAAAATATCAAATAATTCAGGTTATTTTGGTTGGTTGTTGTATTATATAACACTAGTACTTCAGTATTATTTTCATACAAATATAGTACTTATTATTCGTTATTAGCAGTTCTATTATTTAGATTTTAGTTTGTGTATTTCTATTTAGCTTTAATTCAGTTTTAGTAATTTTAGTACTTCAACTTTTTCAAACTTATTCACGTTACTAAAGTTTCCAACCGTTTTATATTATTTTTAAATGAATATTTACATTTTATTAAATATTAGCTTCATTGAAAACAACAACAAAAAAATATTTTAACCAAGATGAAAATATTTCTAATCATTTTATTTAGTAACAACACTAATATGTGGTGTACCGTGCCACTCCATTATTTCCCTTTAAAAATAATCTCTATAAAATACTTTAAAAACTTTTTGGATAATGAAGATAAAGATGGATTAGGGTAATATTTTATTACTTTTGATAGAACCCACGTGATGTTTGTAGAGCGATTCAATTTAAGTGTTTCTTAAAAAAAACCAATAAAAACCAGTTTATTGGAATATTTTTCTATAATGTGTACATTTTATACATCACTAAATAAAAACGTAATTGATAAAACAGTCACGTTCTAGCTTCTGGTTGGTCGATACAGTAGTAAGTGATGTCAGATGAACGTTAAAAAGCGTGTCTGAAACAAAGTCTGACCTGAAGTGGCAGAGGCGTTGGTGGGGGTAGAAGCTCCTGGCTGGTTACGTGCATGAGCAGGAATTAGGATAGAGGCCAGGGATGGGTTACTGGAGAGCTCTGTGTCAAGTAAACAAACAAACAACATCAAACGCTGACTACCTTGCATTTGACAGAACAACTGCAAAACAAGGCCATACCTTGAGTTGTGAAGTTGAATAAGGATGGTTTCTCACGGCCGTTAGGAAGCTTGACATTGGGATCCCGCAGTTCGTCAAAGAAGGAGTGAGCGCAGGCCTCGAGCGGGGTCAGCCGAGCAGTCGGTGTGTACTCCAACAACCTCGAGCACAACGCAATGGCTTCAGGAGGCGTGCGGGGCCGAAACACCTGCGTTCAGAGACATATCAGTAAACCGTATGCTTTCACTGTAGCACTTTCTTTTCAGTGTCCTTGGTACATGTATTATAACCCTTTGTTTTAAAGGGTTACTTCACCCCAAAATGCAAATGTTGTCATTAATCACACTGATGTTGTTTATTACTTGGCAGCCAATGAGACACCTCCCGGTTTTCATCCAAAATATCTTAAATTGTGTTACAAAGACAAACAAGCTTTTACGGGTTTGGAACGACCTGGAGGTAAGTGATTAATAACAACATTTAATTTTTGGGGTGGAGTAACCCTAAGGTCCCTGTGCTTACTATTATAATAACAATACATTATGCATAATAACGTGCAAGTAACCCTAAATCAAACTTTAACCATATAGTGAGTACATGTAGTTAATTAATTAGCTTATTTTTTAAATTAAATAAGCACACATTATATCTTTTGCATAAGCTTTCTTCATTCCATCTGAATGATCACTCGTTCATATGCACATGACTTGCGATTAATAAAGCCACGACATGTTTGAGGTCATGGATGTTTTTTGAATCATCCATAGGAAATCTGTGAATCGTTTAGGAAATTATTTCACGTAGTCTACGCATTTACCTTAATTATATGCTTGTTTTTACAAATGAAGCCCAGGGTCGTCATTATAACAGCCTGCCCTGTATAGCATGACATCATGTTTCATTATAGGCTGCTATGCATACTTTTTCCTTGTTATTAAAGATGTGAAGCTCATATGGTTGGTTACATAAGTATAAGAAAAGGAAGGCATTTCTTCCTTTGAAGGTGTTTGAGTCACAGGCATTGGGGCATATCCTGTGCAGAAGGTAAGACTGTGTTGAAGGGAGGGGTCTGATTGGAGGATAAGACCAAACACACCCTGCAGCTCAGATGTGTATTAAATTCAACGACCGCCAGGGGGCACATGAGCGATCCTGCTATTAGACTTCATGTGCGCTACAGTGTGAAGCAAATTTACTTTAGTGTAATGACCAGACCATATTATGAGTTTGAGATCAGCATCACAATTTTCAAGAATGAAATATATCTATATTTAAGCAATAAATAAACATACGTTTGGTTTGTGTACACTTTCCTTTCTAATCACACTAAAGAAAAGTACCAAGACGTATTACCATGTCCATCTGGAATACTTCATCTGTCCTTCAAATGACTCAGCAACTTCAGTTTGACGTACATAGCAACATTTTCAGTAGCAAGGCATAACATACACTACTGTTCAAGAGTTTGGGGTCAGTTTTGTAATCATTTTTGGAAGAAATTTTAATCTATTTGATCAAACGTACAATGTAAAAGAACTCTTTCCAATTTGAATATACTTTATGCACACATGCTGAATAAAAGTAATACCAGCTTACACTGATCCAATACTTCTGAACAGTAATGCTACCACAATCCACAGAGTAAACAACAAATGGAAAAAGTGTAATAAAGTCAGCAAGCAATGTAGAGCATGCCTGGTGAGGTCATTCCATTCAAATGAACATGAGGATGTGACATCACTGGCTGACATCAGCTCTGTTCCAAAACCAAAACATGCAGCTGCCTTCTTATAACCCAAAACACACATCAAATATTTGTATCAATTGGTTTTATTTAGTAAATGAACCATAATAATGTTTATAGTACACTTAAGATATACACATTTATAATTCTCTTTCCATATCAGTGTTGTATTGCAATGCATTATAGAATCGCCTTCTCCTTTTTAAAACCAAGCTATCTTAGGAGGCAGCGTAATTATTTCGCCCACCTTTCCTGAACCAGGCTTTCTACGTAGGCAGCTCACTAGGATTGGGAACAGACTGTAAGGTCACTTGGCTAACCATCACAACAGAGGACGTCTACATACAGACAATCCTGACTGAAGTGTTCCTGCTTTCATCAGCTAGTTAAGAGGTAAGTGTCAAAGAGCACTAAATGAAATGCGAGGCCTGTGGGGTGCAGATGTCTGGGTGATGTGAATGGAATGGAGCCAGGACAATGAGTCGAGCGGACGGCTGGAGGTGGAGGGCGGCTGTGCTAGAAGTAGTAAAACAGTTGTCTTGTACCTGTTTACTCACCTTAGTCCATGGGTGGGCCTTAATCTGCGGGAATTTGAACTCGGTGTAATTTGGGTTCATTTCCCGAATCTGCTCCCGTGTGGGAGTGCCCAGCACCTGAGATCACAAGCACACAGAAACAACACTCAACAACCCTGCTTCTTTATATTTAGTAACAGTTTTATTTAGAAGCATATCAGCATTTTTCTATTTTTCTTAAAGGTGACATATAATACAAATCTGACTTTTCCAGGTTATAATTGCTATAATCAGGTCACCAGTGCATCTAAATGTGAAAAAGAGTAACCCGGTAACTTTGTTTTAGTAAATATTTTTCTGCAAGCGTCTGAAAAAACGAGCGCTCCCCTTGTGATGTTGCAAATGGATCTTGTTATAATAATTTCAGCATGAAAAACATCATAATCAGAACAAAACAAATGTTTTTAGCAGGTTCGAGCTGTCGTGGCGCAGCACTATTCTGGGAAAGTGGGCGGGGAGCAAAAGCTCATTTGCATTTAAAGAAACAAGCACGATACAGTGTTTCTGCTACCGCTTTTCAAAATGATTGTATCATTAATAATCTGTAGAGTATTTTGATCTGAAACTTCACAGACATATTCTGAAGACACCAGAGACTTTTACATTTAGTAAAAATGGGCATAATTTGTCTCCTTTAACGTTTTTATAATTGAATGTTAACTTGAAAAGCCTGATTTTGTTTCTAAATTTAAGCTGTATTGATAAAGCTTGTTTTAAACTGTTAATAATACTCTTAACTGTAAATGCGAATTGTTCAAACTATATTAAAACAA
This sequence comes from Enteromius unitaeniatus, assembly GCA_032359435.1. Taxonomy (NCBI): domain Eukaryota; kingdom Metazoa; phylum Chordata; class Actinopteri; order Cypriniformes; family Cyprinidae; genus Enteromius; species Enteromius unitaeniatus. The sequence continues at coordinate 4,001,763 of JAUMHI010000048.1, read as the reverse complement.
AACACCATATATCACCATATATATTTTTACATTGTACTTATATTTTTTTAAATACCTATTTGTTATTACATGTATATCTTTATTTACATGTATATTTACAACTAACCTATAACTTACACCTTAACCCACCCTTAAACCTACCCATCCTAACAAACGTATCCCTAACCTTACCTGTATCCCATCTCAAATCCCATCTCCCATCTATGAAAATAAGCAACGATTTAAGAGACTTCATTTAAAAATGTATTTATAAAAATGACCCCATTTAAAGGTTTATATCAACTTGATTCTTAATACTGAAAACTATGCAGATGTATTTAAATGTATTTCAGTATATTGGTAATTACACATTAACTAATAAGAGTTTGGAAAGTTTTAAGAGAGTTCACCTTACAAAACTGTAACATAAATCAATTTAACAGTCTTGTATAAAACTCCCAGTCTAACTCAACCGACTGTTACACTGCAATTGTTGCTCTTCCTACAGCCTCATGCAAACACTGAGATTAAATCACAGACAGAAGTGGCGGCGCCACTACCTTGATGATTTCCACCAACTGATCCACTCCGCTGTCGCCGGGGAAAATTGGTTGTCCTAGCAACAGTTCCGCCAACACGCAGCCAGCTGACCACACGTCTGCAGGGAAAGCGGGTCAGAGAGATGCTTATTAGCCAGAGGTCAAGGACTCGTCCACAGAGCACATCCTAAACACTACGAGCCTACTGCACTCACTGAACCGCCTTGCAGATTCACCCACAACACGACAAACATAACAAAACAAAAACAGTGCTCTGCATATGACGGAACAAAAAATCCACAAGTTCATGAAAGCTTCAGCTTCATAATCTTATTATGTTCTCTGAAAGAATGGCAAATGATTTGACTTTTTAATGGATGATGCAATTTCATATAAAACCACTGTGAAAAAAAAAATATATATATATATTTATTTTTAATTACAATTTTCATTTTTAATAACAAAAACAACCAAAATTACATTAATATTAGTTTTACATAATAATTATTCAAAATCTACTCTAAAATATAAAATGTGAATATGAATTATTCAGGCTGTAGATGATTTATGATAGTCCGGGAATGACTAAATATCAGCGTAATATTTGGCCTAGCAATTAATTTGTACTTCACAACTTTAAAGTGCATTTCATTTTTTGTTTTTTTTTGCAGATAAAATAAATTAATAAATCAAAGCATTTCAAATTTTACATTTTCAATCAGTGTCTTAATATTTTGTTTTGATTTGATGTGTTGACTAATATACTAAAGCAGTAATTATGTTTTTCATTATTGTTATTTTAATAATTCTAAAAATAAAGATATACTCAAGTTCTGATTAACTATGTGTGCCAAAAAACAAAACAAAAAAAACAGCTAACTGCATTTGTCTTGAATCAAACTATAATACCTTTGTATTTAATAGCAAATAACATGCAATTAAGTGTCCGGAAACATTATATTTACTGTAATTAAGTATATAAATCACACTTTTCAAAAATGCTAGACCTTTTTAAAAGGGTCACTTTTGTCATGAATTGGTGTATTCATCGTGATAAGAGGTGATAGTGGCATAGTGGAGGAGTAGTTTATTGAAGCAGAAATGATTTGCATGGTAGTATGATTAAAGCTCATGTACCTATGCTGGAGGTGTAGTCGGTTGCTCCAAAGATGAGTTCAGGGGCTCTGTAGTACCGTGAGCATATGTAGGAAACATTGGGCTCCCCACGTACTAACTGCTTAGCACTGCAAACAAAAAGACAGATTGAACGATCTCTGATCACACACTTTGTGATTTCATTCTAATACTGGGTCTTTTGGAGCTTATTGGCAGGATAAACCCCTAAAGGTAACTCTAAATGGCAAATGAGCTATAGCTAAAGAGTTTCTTTGTTTAGATGGTAAGCGAGTTGTTAACATTTTAAAAGCCTCTCAAGGCTGCTTGTGGCATACATATGTGTCCTCATTCAAGGAAAATTTGCATTATTTTTGTCTAAGTCCTCAGTATAAGGTATTCATAAACAAGAGGCAAAATCACATGACCCAGTTTTAAGATGCAATGCAAGTATATAGCCGAATATCACTTTACCTAAAATTTTCACTAGCATTCTTAGGCAGAAAACTCTGAAAAGCAAGCTAAATGAAAAGGCTGAGGTCAGCACAGATATCTCGGAGCATAGCGAGACCATCTGGAGGCCTCTGGTGAGGTGTAATATGGGATTATCAGGTTAAATGCAGTAAAGCATTGCTTTCAGTTCATAGATCCACTGGGGCCACGCTAGACCTTTCAGAAAGGTCAGAAAAGCCATTGTCTCCTATGAATTGGCCATCAAGAGATTACCAACTGACCTGCCAAAGTCACAGAGCTTGAGCACGGCCGTGTCTGGGTCCAGCAAAAGATTCTGCGGTTTGATGTCCCGATGGCAGATCCCAAAGGAATGGATGTAGGCCAGACTCCTGAAGAGCTGGTACATGTACAACTGTAAAGTAAATATACATGAGGTTAGCAAAGCAGTCATTAAACAGGTCACAGAAAGGTACCCTAAGGTGCATAATAAAAATGGTTTTGTTTATATTTCTTGTAATTTCGAATGATTTAACTTCTAACGATAATTCTCCAGATGGTTTTACGCCCAAATTACTTTCTTTTGTCTATGGAAAACAACATTTTTGAACAATATAATGGCTGCTTTGTTAATGAAAACAAACTGGGACCAAAATGACTTTAAAACCACCACTGAGTTATAAAAGGGGTCCGTTTGACTATTCTGAAGTGATGTAGCAAATATGGCAACACTGTTGCTCTTAATGGCATATCCATTCATTGTTCATTTTTAAAGCTTTGACAAAAAGGAGGATTATCAGAGAATAATGTTTTTTGATCTGTTAATTGACAAGACTTGGAATATAACTCATACTGAGTCATTTTTATGCTTCTCTTATGGAGGTTTTATGGTGGAGAGACCCCAGTCCCTGTTCACATTCATTATATGTGAATTGGCCAAAAAACAGAAAGAACAGAAAGAAGTGGCCAAAAAACTCATCAATAATAAAAAAATTTTTGCTCCACAAATAAAAGAATGTAAATAGGTTGTGTAATGATGTGTAATGGTACTGTATTTCCCTCACTATTATGTTTTTCCAGACATGATGACTCACTTGTTCAGTGAAATATTTATTTTAAAGCTTACTTAACTAGAATACTGTATATTCTTCATAAAAAGCCCAAAGGAGTTACAGAATTGTATTAATTTACACTTGAACATGTCAGTTGCATTGCTACTTATGCTGGGTCAGAAAACTCTCAGATTTCATCAAAAACATCTTAATTTGTCTTACGATGAACAAAAGTCTTGCAGGTTTAGGACACGAGATTTTTGGGTGAACTACACCTTTAAATGTTTGTTTTGTTCTTATTAATTTCAGGTAATCCTGACGTCCTCTTTGAAGTGATCCCTTTAAGAACCACTAATTTAACTTTTCACATATCATTTTATCTTTGTATACGTTTACGTATGCATGTTTGACTATTTGTGTCTCATCCTTCCAATTGCAGGAAGGATATAGCTCAGGACGTGGCACAAAGCAGTGATGACGTAGTCAAGACAGCAGTCAAGACACTAGTGACGCAAAAGCCCACAGTAGGAGGGGGAAGAAAGGCCAACACACACTCGACCCAACCGTACACTCACCAGCGGGAGCAAACCTAAAGTTTTCATTCAAGATGTACACAAAGCTATTAGGAACGGTCCGCACCTTCACATAAACCATGGGAAGGGTCTGCTTAGCGCGGCTGTAGTGTCTTGCCACTCTGTAGACGGTCTCGGGGACGTAGTCCAGAACCAAATTCAGATACACCTCATCCTTCTGTGGACAAAGAACAAGGAAGCATACTTTAAGTCACAGAGTTAAAAGTGTCAGGCTGTATAGTGCATCCGTATATAACTTCAGTGAATCTATATATAAAACCAGCTCGGTATGAAAGAGGATAATGACTCTGAGTCAACGTCTATACTAAAAATGTCCCATACGCCCCTTCCCTCCATGACTGAACAACCAGCTTGCACACAGGAAAAAAAAAAGCTGCCAATTCTCTGGCATGATGTCATTGTGGACATTGACTGCCATGCATTGTGTGGAACCATGCCTGAAAGCAAGCAATGATTGTGACCTTCGTCTTTACATAACATACATGCTCAGACATTGAAGTCATATCCTCCTGAAGAACTAAAGAAAAGGAAGAGCTCAATAGGGTGGCCTACAGGGCCACTCTGACCCCACATCTGATCTCACATCCTTTCTATTATGCCCTTCTTCCTTCCTCCACAAGTTCAGCTGTGAGAGAGTCTATTTCTGCTGGATCTGACATTCCTGAGCCTATTTACTTTAGGCATGACCCAAAAGATCATGAGTCAAACCAACCAACTCTGCTACACTTGTAAAGATATTTAAATATAAGAATAGAATAACTACATATAAAGATATAATGATCATGCAATATTACTTTATTTTGTTGAATAAATTAAAACAAATCTTAACAAGTATTATAATGTGGTCATTAGTAATATTTAGCTTGTCTTTTTTCCCCATTATGAAACAGCACTCCAAAAGTTTGGTGTTTCACTAGATCAAGAATTGTTTGATAAAAAGGTTAGAAAATTATTAAAATTGCTAAACTATTCCTTTATTAATATCTGGGTCAAATCTGAAAAATTATGACTCACATAAGTAGTAAAAGAAAGAAATGTTGAAAATAAATAAATAGCAGTTACTCTGATAGACGTATGAAGATACTTAAATATGAGATACATAAATATGAAAGACATAACAATATATAAAAAATTATAAACTGTATATGAAAAATAGAAAATAAAAATATCTTTCATTATCTGCATAATTTTATTGACATTCTTCTGTTGAAATATGAAAAAAATAAAACACAATGGTACCTTAAGATGTTTTTTCTTCATTTTTCTACAGTTCTACATTGTTTGACATCATCACTTATATTACTTTCTTTTTTGAATAAATGAAAATATATATCATAAAAGTAGCATATTTTGGGGCATTGTCAATTTTAGCTTGCCTTGTGTGCGTGCGAGTATTCAGGCATTGTTTGGTTTACGAGGACACAAATGTGTATAATGACATGGGTACTACAACGTAAACATGGTTTATGAGGACACTTCCTGTG
>JAUMHI010000048.1:3981813-3996453 GCA_032359435.1 Enteromius unitaeniatus | reverse complement strand
CCGTAAAACAAAAGGCTTAAAAAAACATACTAAACAGTGTTTTATGAAATTCAAAAAGTGCAAACAGTTTCCATTAAGGGGTAGGTTTAGGTGTAGGACAATACCACGTACAGTTTGTACAGTAATGCAAATTTGCATTAAATCTGCCAAATAATTACAAGTATCAATAATAAAAAATTATTAATTAATTTAAAAATACATAAGTACATATACATGTCAAATGATTAATCACAAAAATGTTTGTTTACACAATATGCGTGTATACTATGCCTATTTATTATATATATATATATATATATATACAAACACATGCATGTATATATTTAAGAAAAATGGTTATGTATTGCAATGTACATGAAATGAATCTGTCTGTGCCACTTGTTTCTCTCTAACCAAGTTATTTTACCTTCTTCGCTTTGACTGATTGATAAGTAGTCTCTAATAACAGATGTTTGATTGTCTAAAATATAATGTGGAGAAAAAAAACCAAACCCACCCCTGACTGAGCTGTTCAGCTAAAATTAGTCGTAGCGATGACTCACTCTCCGCCTCACTACAGCAACTGCATCACTTTCTCAATTATAGCCGATGAGAAGCTCTGAGGCGACTGGCTGCTGAGATGCTTACATCAGATTACGGGACCACCTGATTGGCTGCTGCTCTGTGGTCACATGACTCTGTGAGCATGTGATTGGGTGTTCTGCGGCTCACGGCACAGTAGCCAACATCTCCCTCAGTGAGCGAGCCACAGGTAGAGACTCATCTGTCCCCAGGCCATTCTATAACAGTCTCTTACTGTCAGAGCCGAACGCACAGGGAGCTGACACTATATGTGTGCAAACCTCAAGGTGTTCAATTCCAGTAAATGTAGTAAAATGCAAGATTTTAACTACACACATGTGAAGTGCTTCATGTGTTACATGTGTTTGGAAAACAATGCAAGAACAATCATTGATATTTTGGGATGAAAAGATTAGAACCAGCTATTCTGGTTCTGAACCTGATTTAACTTAATGATTCGGTTATTCGTAAGTCAACTAATCGGTTCTTTTAGACTTTTTAAGAATTAGGAAGTGGGTTGTAAAGACTATACATAACTACTAAACTGCGTTATCATTGTTAACTTATTCTCCTATTTTTATTACCTTTTCTTAGACTCATTAGACTGTCCAAACCCAAAAGTTCAGTGAATAGGGGAGCAAGACAGCTTTGACTGATTCAATACAAGGAACTTGTTCACATGGGCAGATTTAGGGGTGAAATCTGATTGGCCCCTGAAGTGCCCCTGTCTCGTGTGTACATCAAAGCTCGCGATTGGCTTTATTAATTTATTTCTATGCTGAACACAGAAGAAAATATTTTGAAAACCGTGGGTAACCAAATAGTTGGTAGTACACATTTGAAACTAGGAAAAAAATGCAAGGCAGGTCCACTGGACCAGGAACTCTTTGGTTTTCCACATTCTTCAAAAAAAAAATCTTGAATTACTCCTTTAATGTTAATTAAACAAAAATGGAAAAATCACTCACTCTTAAGTGGAAAAATATGAATAAATATGTAGAGCAGTGTTTCTCAAATCTTACCCTGGAGGTCCGATGCACTGCAGAGTTTAGCTGATAAAACTCACCCACCTGTGTTTTCTAATGATCCTTAAGACACTGATTAACATGCTCAAGTGTGTTTGATTAGGATTGGATCCAAATTCTGCAGTGCATCGAACCTTCAGGGTACGTTTTGAGAAACCCTGATGTAGAGATTTATTTTTATGTGTTCATTCAATGCTCTATCTAAATAACATATTATCCCTGAAAATAAAGCACAGTTTCTTTTATTTGTATATTATGTGTATTTGTAAAGCATATATTTGTTAATGTTTGCGTTTTTTTTTAAACAAAGATAAAATAACGACAAAGATTTTGTTACCTTTGGGAGGATTCGTTTTTATAATAGGGAAATAAGTTTGGCTGTAATGCTCAAGTAACTTTCCAGAGTGTCAGTGATGAGGATCATGATCCTCATTACAGTCACCAAACAGTTTTCTGTTTCAGAACCTGACAGTATGCTTTGCTTCATTACATGTTTAAGCATGTAATGTCATCTTAATTAATCAAAATGAAAAAAAAAGTATTAGAATATTTCCAAACTGTAGCTAGATATCTTTTCTTGGCCCATGTTGCAGCTGTTAAGTAGTTGGTGTGGTTTAATAAATAGCATAACATGTGTAAAAAATCTGAATGGTTTGAAAACATGCAAATAACTAAAGCATAATGCATTATAAGTAACTTTATAATAATACTGTTTGTCATGAATATTCATAAGAAGAGTTTTAATGTGTTATAATATTTACTTATTTGACGTTATAGCTTTTAAGAGTATGGTGATTTATAACACACAATAAACATGATTACAATGAATTATATAGTAAAATATATATAATGCATAGTTATAATGCATTATAAGTCTTCTATCTTGCCATTTTACCTACATGTCTTTACTTAAAGCTGACAAATACCACTTATAAGTAATAATAACAATCCTATTTTTTTTCTCAAACAGCCGTAAGATCAGATATCAGCTCAGATGAATGTGTAATATGGCACATTTGCTTTGAATTGTATTCTGTTGATGAGTAACTCTGCAACAACATGTCATTTTTCAGTTTTTCAGAAAATAATAGCTCGCTCACATTAGCCTCACAGGAAACACTCAAATAACACTCAGCACCTAACCACTCACAAGATGTTATAAGGTACTGTGCAGATCTTAAATAAACAATGTCAGGATATGATATAGTCCATTATAAATGAAGTTTTAATATGGTGTTTAGTGTGTTATAAATAGTCCTACTCTTTAAGTTTAAGAGTTTAAGTTTAAGTTATAATCACAAATACATAAATATTCTAATGCGTTATAACTGATTATTCATGATATGTTATAATGCATTATAAGGCTTTTAATTAAGTCATTATAATGCCTTAAGAATACCCTTATAATGTATTCTAAATACAGGCTTCATAGTGTTATATTCACCCCATACACTCTCGGCTATGGAGTACACATCCCATAATCCCCCACACCAGTCTGCCCAATCCTTGGAGCACTAGTGACCAGCACCTGTACAGAAGCCACCTTCACGTGTGCTCAGTGTCTGACCTACGAATGGTATCTACAGACTCATTTACCTGTTCCTTGTGATATCTAATCATACATTTTGACGTCTTCCAAAGATCTTCCAGTGAGCTTCTGTGGTCTCCAGTGTTGTGTCTTTACAACTTATTATCGATCTGCATTATTCCTCATTTTGTATCCCCTGTTTTATATATTTATTTTTCTTGTGTTTTATGAAGACTTACCTGTTACTTCAGCAATACTCCTGCGTCTGGATAGTTACTTTTGTACTCCTTAACTCTGTGTTTCTTGCTTACTTACTAGCCTGTATTCATCTGTTTATCATCAATAAACCTGCATCATTCTCTATCTACATCTTCAATGTGTCGTTACAGAAATCTAGTAGTGCATTGTGCATAATACTTGGCAGAATTCTGGCCCCAGCCTTTAAAATAATCCTAGATCCGCCACTGCTTGTTCAGAAGAGTTGTTTGTTCAAGGACCAAATGACAACCAAAAAAAACATACTTTCCCCAAACTTTTAGACTGTGCAAAAAATTCTTCATCACTGTAGTACATGAATACATTTATTTATTTATTTGTTTATACAAAAAGGGGATTATTTCACCCAAAAATAAAATGCTCTGTCTTAATCTGCATTGTTTTCATGCATATAACTTTCTTTTGTCAATAAAAGAAAAATAAATCCTAAAAGTACCATAATGTGGTACAATAATGAAACAATAATGCAAAGAATGTACAAATACAGAAGTCCATGTAGCATATTCAGGTGCTCTCTCTCTACCACTCGCTGTCTCTCTCTTCCTATTTTAGTCTGAGTCGTCTATGTAGATGTATTTTTTGACTCAACCGTGCTGGTCTTGTGTGGCTCCCCTGTGAGGAAAAATCAGCGGGCACTAAGTATGGCAGAGAGAGATCATGGGAAACGGCTAGTGGTTGTCAAGGCCCAGCAATCTCCTCATGTGTCAGTCCCTGTCTCTGAAGACTCTGTAACACCATCTCCTACACCATTCATAAATAGATGGTTTTAATATGTTCTGTTGGTTAAGCTCAAGGGCTCCAGCTCAATCAGCTACACGTGCTAACATATACACACTAATACCACACACACACTTCTGCTTGAAAATCTAGTGACCTGTTATGGAGGCAGCATTTTAAAGCATAAAAAGCAGACATAAAGGCAGTTTTGAAAGGCAATCAGCATAAATATTGCCTCATTTTTCAAAATATACTGAGATAAATGTTGAGTAATCACTCAATACTAAACCTTATCAATAAAATATGAAATCTAATCACATGAGACCAATTAAAACGAAAATATACTCCAAACCAAACATTTTTCTTTATGCTTTATTACAGTGTTTCAGAAAACGTTGTAATTTCTTAAACGTTTCAAACGAGTCCAAAACAAATGTGAGTAAAAATCACTCAATTTAAAATGGTTTCATTTTCAAACCTTTTTTATTTTATAAAAACCTGTCACTATCCTAAGATATATATTTTTTTCTTTAATCTTACGAACCTAACTTCTGCAGACTTTTAAAAATAGCACTTATTACAGAAATAATATGCTTTAAAACAATAAACCTAGGTGTGAACTTCATTTAATTGCATGTTAATTATAGCTATGCAAATTATTTTATTATATTACTGAATGCAATTAAATTTAAAGTTTATTTATAAAATTATTTAAAGTCTTTTCTGTGTAAACTTGTAGCTCATGTGTTTAAACATATTTCACATTTTAGTGTGTTATTTATAAATTGATTAACACTTGATGTGCTTTAGTATGTTAGATATAGCATGACAAATGTTTATTAAAACAATGTTTGAAATGCACTTTAAAGTACATTTCGATTATCACATGCAAAAGTGTCTAAAGAAACACATGAAAGTGAACTCTCCTTAAGTACAAGTTGCTTTTTATTTTATTAATATTATGCTATCTGCAAGCACTTTTAGAATAGTCTATAAAATAGCATTTTTAAAATAGAGTTTTCAAGCACATTTAGTACATTTAAACGCTTTTTATTCACAAGAGAAGGACTTATAAATCTTATAAATCAAGACTAATAAATCTTGCAAGGAGAAAACGGCTATATAATTTCACTGTCATTGAGACAAAAATGTATTATTGATAAAAGAAATCCTGCCAAATAACCTATAAAGGTCTTACTTATGACTGACTTTGGCAGGTGTCACAAAAAGCAAACTGTCAGATCCTGCAAATGCTGTTCTTAGTCACTAAGGATGCTGCTTTCAAAGCCTACAGTGTATAGTCTGCTCACTACGTTTTGGAACGGAGCCCATGACTGTAGCGTAGAGTCATCTGAAAGGGTCTAAAGTCAGGCTCCAGAGCTGAGGACTGTCCGCATTGTACAACAACACTTCTACTAATCGTGCCACTTAGCAGAAGTGGAAGTTGTTTGGAGAGTCCAGACATGACGCCACCACATCTATGTCGAACAGTCTCTTTTCGAGCCTGATTTTAATCTCTTTCTCCCTTGCTCTCCAGGCCTACGTCATCCTCCTCTCTCTATCTTTGTGTTTTATCTCTCCATGACTGTGATTTCATGGTGGTTTACACTAGACAAAAAACACTGAGCAGCTGCTAAAATTACAGTACAGAGAGAAGCTACCCTGTCTACAGACTGACTGCTGTTATGGTGCGATGGTAAAAATGTGTCACTGGTGGAGATTGTGCTGAAACATTTATGGCACCGGAGAGCGAATGTGTCTCAGACGAAGGTTTACAGCATAGACTGATTGTGATGGCAGAGGTTTAACAGCAATGTTTAGTTTTGTCTGGTGTAGATGCTATATAAAGTTTGTCTACACTAAGAATGATTACTTTACTAGCGCCCACACCAACTTATAATAAAGTGCCACTATTATGCCATTTTCAAGCCTCCTAATATTGTTTTGGGGGTAACCTACAATAGCTTTACATTCACACAAGGTGAAAAAACGCTCAAAATATGCATTAATATTACCGCATTTTCCAGCGATTCTAAAATGATTATTTCGAAGCAGTTCTAAGAATCAGTCTCTCTAAAACCCCTCCCTTTTTTGAGCCTGCTCTGCACTGATGGTCAGATGACCCTGTCTGTTGTGGGCAGGGTCAAACTGTTTGTTGGAAAACGTACAAAGGTGGGAATCACAAATCGAATTACAAATTACTCATTTAGGCTCATTTGCTCATTTAGTCGATTCTTTATTTTAGGAGCTTATTACTTTTTTTGTTTGTTTACATTGACATACAGCTACATTACAAATGGCATAATAAGGGCACTGGATTGAAGCCTGGTCAATTTTGATTGGCTGTCAATGTTTTTATTGATCATCAGCTGAGAAAGGAAAAACAAAAACATTCTGAATGTGATTTCATTGATATCATTCATCTGTTTTGTTATAATTGCATTGTGGACATTGATGTGGATGCTATTCTACACCCTTAGGTAAAGTGATTCTTTAATACATCACAGACATAGTTGTTGTTGTTATAGTTATTGTCCGCTTTACTACATGTTTACAATTTCCAAACAACATCATAACCAGGGAAGGTTACATTTTCTTTTAGTGTAAAAGGGTCATAAATAACTGAAACTGCAGAAACATAATTGAACCTCCATCCTTTCAACCACACAGGGTCAAAAATATAGGACTTTTGTTGATGAGGTCAAATGCATGTGGTGGGGTAATCACTTCTGCTAATTAATTCCTTTGAGATCACAATTAATGTCAAATTTTGATATATGTTATATATAATCTTGAATACTTGAAAGCTGTTCTTTTTTAAAATCGTGTTAACATGCAGTAACTGGCATGCATTTTCCTCTCATATGCAGTTCATTCAGTCAGCAGCTTTCAAACGTAATTCCTCGGAGGTGTCTGTCTAACAAACATGCCATTTGATGACTTCTTAACTATTTTTGTGCCTTGAAGCTTTGCTGTATTTGCTGATTCATATCGGCTTCCCTCCTAATGTCATACTCTGTGATTTCCTTACACACACACACACACACACACACACACACACACACATATATATATATATATATATACTTACATAAGCATTTACACAACTGCTGGTTGTCAGCAAATTAAAATATATAAAATAAAAATGTATATACACTGTAAAAAAAGTTTTAAAAAACTTAAAAAAACAATAAGTGTTCAATAGTGCTAATTTTGTCAGCCATTTTTAATTTAGTCTTAAGTCTTTTAAATTATTCTTAGTCTTAGTCTTGTGTTAAAAGTACTTGATAGTTAGCCTATTCAGTCAACACTGTCCTGATTTTGTTTAGTCAAGTTTTAGTTGACTGAGGTCTGTTTTCATAGACAGGGCTTAGCCTAAGCCAGGATGAGGCCATAGTTAAGACATTAAAGTAATTTTTATAAACATGCATTAGAAAACTGTCTGGTGCGCACAAAACAAAGGCACCTTGGCAACTTAGTACAACTTGAATACACTTTAAATAGTTGAACAATAGTTTAAGTTAAAACAACTTTTACAAAGTATATTTAAACAGAATGAAAGATATCCACTGCTATGATATCACACGTCATCAGATGCCAAAAGCAATCAAGAAACGGTGATAATATCTACTCGTGGTGTGCTGCAATAATGCTGAAAAATCATGATCCTCATACTGAAATCAGATAGCCAGAGAGTGATCCATCTTTTATGAATCGTTAATATTGTATGTACTACACGTTAGCTTGCTTATTGCACCCAAGAGCAGAATTCCAGACGCCATATTAACAAGAAACCATGCTTTTAACCACAGGTTAACTGTAGCTTCATACAACTTTGCGATGCTGTTTTATGAATGTTTGTTGGAACTGTTTTTGGGAAATGCGAAGTTGGTTATCAATGCTTTTTATAAAACGCAGCACAGCTCCTGGCACAGAAATGACACGCTTCACCTTTAAGCTCAGAAAGAGAAGCAAACCACCACAGTTCACCTCTAACATAAAACCTATGATGGTCAAATGTCAAGGGTTTGTTCTCAGTGAGTGAACTGTTGCCATATCATTAGCGTCATATGGACACGGCCGTCTACCTACACCATTCTTCATCTCTCTCTTCCCTCCCCTTCAGCCCTTGTTCCAGTTTGCTAGAGTTTTTTATTATTTTATGGACCAGTTCTCCATGCACTCCTTCTCAGCCTTTACCCCAGTGCTCTGTGCTTCTGGGTTATAGAGGGGCCGGACATGTGTGGGTGTGTGAGCGGAAACCAGCTTCTGACATTTCAAAAGCGTGTTTCTCAGAGAAGAAAAAAGTGGTGACCTGGCGTTTTTGCACAGTCACGACACGTGGGCAAGAGGTCGAGAGGGTCTGTGCCTATGATGTGTGATAAAATCGAAACCAAGAAAAAAAAGGAAGGTGGATATGTGGTTGGCGGTGAGGCCATGCTGCAGCGTTGGCTGTATTTATGTGTGTGCGTATCTTAATATCTCAGTCAGAGTGTGTCAGGTCTATATATGCCTAGCAGATAATCACATGGGCACAAGTTCTAAGAGTCGATTTCTCACAGGTCAGCATCTGAACGCCATTAGACTCCATTAGAGTTTAGCAAACACAGGGAGGCATGGGCAAAATAGTTAATAAATCTCTTAATATTGTTAATGATTTTCTTTCTTTTGTTTTAAAGCTATTTGACTCTATTAAATATATAAACATGTAACGCCAAGTCACCAGAGGGAGCTCTCACCACTGAATTAACTGAGCTTCTTCGCTGGTGACTTCCTGTTTGACGACTACTTAAATGGGAGTCTGTCAAACAGGAAGTTGTGAAGTATAGTTTTGCGTTTATTGTATTTATCCTTTTTCATGGCATTGTTCTTGCCATAGTCTTGTTTTTTTTTGTTGTTTTTTTTACTTTGGATTGCCCTTCTGGATTTTGCCCTTCTGGACCTTGGACTGTATTTTGTTCTTGTGAACGTTTTGCTGCCTGCCCTGACCATTGCTTGGATACTGGTTACGATTCTGTCACGTCTTGGATATATCTGTTTGCTGTTTGTGTTTGTTTGACCACTTTTTTGACCTGTATTTTAATAAAGCTTGCAATTGGATCTATTATGCTTGCCTGAGTCCGGCCCTTGTTACAAAACATAACCACCAAATATGGTTAACTTAAATAAAGAAGAAAAAAAAAAGTCACAGAAAATATATATAGAATTTATAGATTTTAAATAAGTGATGTTCTTTTGAACAAAAGATCCTGAAAAAAAAGCTTTCATGGTTTCAACAGTCAAGATAATAGTCAATCTGACAATAATCAGAAATGTTTCTCACGCAGCAAATCAGTATATTACCATTCTTTTTGAAGTATTGTGTGATACTGAAGACTGAAGTAATGATGTTCATCACAGAATAAATTACGTTGTCAAATATAATATTTCCTGCCAGTGAACAGGGTAAAAAAACTAATAGTTATCACCTTACTTACCTAGTTGATTAATTACATTGATAATTGCACACATGCACACATTTTTAATGGAATATGCACTAATTTGCATATCTTTTTAGAACAAAAACACTGGATAAAGTCAGTTTCAAAATTCTCATACATTTGTTTTTTGACATATTGGAGTCAAACATTTTTACAGAGTACATTTTGGGTCTTTTATTTTGTTGCTCCATAATTCAGAAAATACTTTTGGGGGAATAAAATGTATATTATTAAGCAAATGATATATGAACAAACCCCTCTGTAAAAACTTTCAGGGTATAGACAGGAATAAAAATGTAAAGATTGGTGTGTGTACGTACTACTGAAGTGGAAACATATGGTTCAGCGTAGGAGAAAAAAAAACTTATTTTGAGAAAACAAATCTGTCAGATCTCAAATTTGACAGACGCATGACAAAACAGGGCCTGTAGTGTCTCCCCTTAATATTCTTGTTCTTACTGTAAGTTTCTGAGATTAAGAGACGTCTTTCAAAACATTTAAAACTCTTACTGAACCCAAACTTTTAAAATGTAGTGTTTGTTTTGATATTTATGCATTTTATGCATTAATATTTCATATGCATTTTTATGTATATATTTAGTAAGCCGTGCACACTATTAAATCTACACAAATATATATACAGCTTAAATTAATTTGCAAACATGAACTTAACATTTTGTTTGTTTAAATGAACTGGATTTTGATGTTGGAACATATCTGAACTCTTAAATGCATAGAAAAACAAAAACAACACACAAAAGTATTGCGACATGACGCTGCTTAATTGTATAACACCAGCAAAACAATTGCAAGTACACAGAATTTTTACAGTGTATTCAAAGTGTTGTAGTTCAGAGAAATGGCAGCATAAAAACCCTCTGTGAGATAAAACATAAGATGAAGTGATACACTTGCCTTATCTCCACTGGAGTAGAAGAAGTAACGCAGACGCACAATGTTGCAGTGGTCCAGTTTTCTCATGATCTGAAGCTCACGGTTCTGCACGAAAAACACAAACAAGAAAACAGTTTGATTTAGGCGAATAATATTTTCAGCAGCACATAGAGTGCACTCAGCAGCAGCAGTACTCTGAGCTCAGTTTACCACCTTTTACCATATTTTAAGATGCCATACGGGATCACTGATGTCCCGTTGAAGCCTGTGATCCAGCAAAACCAATTGGTAATGAACTAATTTAATGTTTCCAACACTAAACTGCTGAAATAGAGCAGTGATAATGGCTGATACATCTGAAGTGCAATTCAAATAAAACACACACAGCAACAAATAAAGTCCTCGAGAGTTCCTCGCTTAGAAGACCTGGGTCAGTTTCTGACCCACATCTGACCAGAATAATAGACCAAAAATAGAGCTACTGAAATGGCCCGTAACCATAGCAACCAGTGTCATCTGGCAGCTTCCATGAGAGAAACTGGCTAATCAACAATTTTATTTAAAGCACCACCCACATGGTGTGCGTCTGAGAGCGATGCTTCCTCTATTTACAATGAGGGCAGCAGAAGATGACGGCAGGGCGTTAAATACATAAAGACTTCATATCTGATACAGCTTTTGAGGATTTGTTTAGTCAAGGCCAGGGTCAACAGGGCAAATGCATTAAATGTCTATTTGGCTTGTTGGCTTGCATGGTGTGAAGGGTTAAAGTGGTCACTTCGGTTTAGTTCACAATTAGTATGAAAGAAATCTGTACAGACCATTACATACAGTATGATATTATTTAAATCAACGCATAGTCAAAATAATTACTATTTACTAAATATAATTACTAAATTATTAATAATTACTAAAATAATTGTATTATAAATACATTCACTTTGCACAACAGCCTGAATTCTTCACAGCTCTTGCAGTAAATCTATCAGACAAATGAATGCACACTTTAACATATTCGTGTGAAACAAATTCATATAATTCGCTTGAATTAATAGAAACAAGTTGTGTGTTTAACATTGGCTTTTACTGTAGTATCATAATTGTGAAATTTCTGCTGTACTCACGTTTTAGTATTGTGACGATGAATTTGTGAAAAGAAACCTGCGGGGACAGAGGAAGGGGTGTGTGTGTGACTCTATCACAATCACACAGTGGGTGGTAATTTGTGAACACACTAGTCTCTGCCAACTCTGCATACAGTCACTCTCATCCGGCCACTCCGTTTACACACAGCTTTATCCACTACAGCCACTGTCTGTCACCCTGGGCTTAAATCAACCCAATCATGACCTCTCTCCGAAAGAACAGCAGTTCTTGTTTCGTGATCTTATAGATCTTGCACACATAGAATTTACTTGGGTGGGCCGCCCAGGTATATTTGGTGACACATTCTATTTTTATTACTTTTATTATCCTCTTACACTTGTTTTTATCAGCACGAGATAACGAAACCATCCGCGATCGATTAACAAGTGGAAAATCTCATCCTACAGCTTTCATCCTGCTCGTTCTGACACGGGGTTTTCCAACATTTATTTGTGGCGGGTGCAACAGTCCACCGCGCGGCCATTAGCTCCCGCGTGACTATAGCACTACATTTAGCCACTTTCAGAGCTTTCTTCCAAGCATGGTTATATATTGAAAAAAAAACTAGCTATGGTTAAGTTAAAAGATATCTCCCGGCACTCTCCCGCATGTGTTTTGTGCAGTGAATGGCAGAGAAGCAGTGCTATTAGTTGGCCATACCACAGCGGACTCGACATGAAATAATTTACAAAACAGTGTTTCCTTTCGCTTACTGACTGTTTGGACTATTAAATATGTACATAATTCGTCTGTTAATATCCTCATAGTTTGTTACTTAGATGCAGAGAGTGCACTGATTGAGCCAAAACCACCACATATGTGACCCTGGACCACAAAACCAGCCTTAAGTCGCTGGGGGTATATTTGTAGCAATAGCCAAAAATACATTGTATGGGTCAAAATTGTATATTTTTCTTTTTTGACAAAAATCCTTAGGATAGTAAGTAAAGATCATGTTCCATGAAGGTATTTAGTCAATTTCTTACCGAAAATATATTAAAACTTAATTTTTGATTGGTAATATGCATTGATAAGATCTTAATTTGGACAACTTTAAGGTGATTTTCTCAGCATTTAGATTTTTCTGTACCCTCAGATTCCAGATTGTCATATAGTTCTATATCGATGAAATATTGCCCTATCCATCCAAATCATACATCAATGGGAAGCTTATTTATTCAGCTTTCAGATCATGTATAGATCTTAATTTCGGAAAATTAACACTTAAGACTTTTTTTGTTGTCCATGGTCACATATAGTCGCCTTTTAGTGTATGTTAAGATATATTGATTTTATTAGGTGATGTTGATTATAAATCAGGATTCAAGGAGTGAGTGTGATTCTCTGTAAACTTGTATTAATGGATCGTGTTTAATGTTTTATGTATGACAACAGAAAATATGATGTCAACAGCTTTATTGGGCATTCAGTTGTATTGCAGAATGTGACCATTCATAGATTAGAACAGACCTAAAGTGCCACAACTCGCAAATCTGAACGCAAATTTGACGTAATGACTTCATAAATATGCAAATGAATATATGTGACATCACCTGCCACCACAAGTATCACAAAATCCTGTGGAAAGTGCTGTCCTTGTTTATTTCAACATCTTTCTCTCTCTGTGTAAGATTTTAGACATCTTAATCTTAATAAGAGACACGTTAGATGCAATAATATGTCTTAGATTTAAGTTTCAGCAGTAAAAACAATGTTTCTAGCTGAACTACCCTTTAACAATTATTCTTTCTTGAGATCATTCAGTGAAAACTGTTAAAATCTGGTCAGAAACAGCCATCCGATTGAATGCACTTGCTTACAGTAACTGCTAGCAAAGTGATGGTTTCTCTCATTGAAATAAAACCACTTTATGTTACTTTACAGAAAATATCTGAATATGTTCCAAATGCTGAAAACTATCATGCTCAGAATAATTACAAATAGATTATTTCAGCTACTGTTTATTGCGCAGGCCACTAATACAGTTATACTTGGTTAAGGAGAAAGCAAACAGTACCTTTGCTTCATGCACACGGCCAAGTACACAATCACTTCATGGAAAATGATTGATTCCTCCGAAAAGCCCCTATTACATCACTTCAGCTGCACTATTACATCACACAAGCATTTGTGTAAGCTAAAAGCAGCAGTGTTGATCACTGGCTTCTGCTCGCAAAATCAGTATACATAGCCTATCTATAAAACACTTCTAGATTTCTCGTTCATTTTTATACATACTAACTAATAATACAAGTATCCACTGAAGTCAAAGTAAGAAGCTTGTGGGACAATGAATATTGGTACTGTTCCAGCATGCTAATGTCATGTATTATATATGTGTGTGTTTGTTGAAGGGTAAAGGTCTTACAGATAAACACTCCCACAGATACTGACACACTTCACATGTACAGATCCTCTCTTGGGACGAGCAAGAGAAGGAGCAAACTCCACATAAAAGAAAGGTGGAAAAGACTGACAGAAAAAAAAGCAAGGGAATCACGTGCAGCTTGACAGATGACACACACACACCTCACAGCGCTGGACAGGTGTTTATACTTGACATGTTTTGCCCTATTTTTCGAAACAACATGTGGCAGCTTAGAGGTGGAAAAAAACTCTATTCAACAAAATAGAGGTTTCCCATCTTTACTTGGTAAATATTAGTGAGCATAAACTATTGTTTTTTGTCTAATGACTGATGAGAGGTTAGTGTTAGCATGTTGCAAGTCTCGCATAGCCAGACCTTCAGACTAACGGCTGAAGGTCTGGAATTCATAGACGCTTTCTTTGGTCAAGGCCTGCCCATAGGGCCGTTTGACCGACATGTCAAACAACCAATCACAGTTCGTTTTGTTCAGTGTCACGTTTCGGGGCGTGGAAATGTCCCACAACAACAGAATGGCGTGCAAAAAAAGTCAGTGATCCTAGAAAATCCCGATGAGACGCTTGCGGTAAACATCTGTTTGAAGCATATCTCTCCACTTTTTAACACCCACAAGCAATTCTGGAGAAC
>JAUMHI010000048.1:3923747-3981462 GCA_032359435.1 Enteromius unitaeniatus | reverse complement strand
TCTCCACTTTTTAACACCCACAAGCAATTCTGGAGAACCGAACACAATACTGAATCGGCCAGCTGTGATGTCAGCGTATGTTTTATGTTTGCCAGCAAACGCGGCTGATATCCTCTTCTCAGTTAGGTACTTCACTTGACCTTCCATAATAGATGGAAATAGAGGAGGCACAATGAGTAAAATTGGATTGCATACTTTTGAGAATTTAACTGATCTTAATAAATGCTTTTTGTCACACGTCTGCGTTTTGTTTCCCGGCGGACCGTAAATACGCAACACTCGTGGCCACCGGAAATCCGATAAAATTCAACCAATCACTTGATGACTTCGACATCCACATGCATCAGACGTTTAGCCAATGTTCCGTGGGTGTGACGTCTGAGGATGAGACTAGCATGTTGCTAACAGCTAAGTCTTTTACAGTTTGCATGAACTGGAAGTTGCGACTGGAAGTGAACTGGACGATTAAGTGAGAAATTGTATGAGTAAAATGAAATATTGAATAGATAAAAAAAAAACATGTGAAAACGTGATTTGTGAGGTGGATGGGATTTTAGCACGCATCTTCATAAAGATCACAACAAAAAGCTAACATTTTAATGTGCACCAACAAAGTTCAGCCACAAAAAAATTTTTGTTTCAAACCCAGTCATCCTCAGGATACAAATTCAGATATTTTTGTCAAATCTGAGAGCTTTGTATTTGCTCATAACATTGTGGGTTCTTTTGCAAATGCAAAATTAGTGATGGAATTAATATGAGGTGGGAGAAAAAAAATATACATCGCCATGCTTTTGAGAGCAAACACTTTTGTGGGAGAACGCAATGATTTTCAGAGGAGCATAAAACTCTTGCTGATTTTTCATCATTATGTATTATTGGCTCTGTAGATCTAGCATGTTTATCAGTGTTTCTTGTTAAATGTATATATTTTGTCATTTTCCTATTCATCTGCAATTTTTTCACTGGCCAGTAACACTTTAGCATCGGGACCAATTCTCACCATCAACTAGTTGTTTATTAGCATGCCTATTATTTATCTATTTATTTATTTAACTTTCACAATGATAACAGGATACAGATACAGGAGAATTGTGAGGAAAAAAAAAAAATCACTTCACTCCACCCACACCCCAGAGTGAAAAATAAATAAAATAATTAAATTATAATAGTAACGTAATAATAATTTGTAATTAAACCAATTAAAAATAAAATAGAAAAAAAAACACAATTCATATTGTAGTATGCCTATTATTAACATTTTGATATTGTAGCATGCCTAACAATTTGGCTTTTTATTGATGCTTATAACGTTCACGTAGGACCATATTTTATATTCCTAATCCTAACTAATACCTAAACTTAGCAAATACCAACTAACTATTAATAAGCAGCAAATTATGAGTTTACTAAGGCAAAAGTTATAGTTAACGGTTCGTTAAAGGTAAGTATTGGACATTAAATAAAATGTGACTCACTGGCATTTTACTTCTAAATACATTGAATTTACCCAGAAGGTACAGTAGAATTATGTCTGTACCTTTTGGAAATGTGCCAGTGGTGACTATAAAGACAGCAGCATGATCACCCCAGAAGACCTGACAAAGTGTCAATGGAAAGGGCGCACAGCTTCACAGACAAAACACACACACACACACACACACAAACACCAGAACAGGGTGTCAATATCTCTGTCAGGTCACTGTACACACGCTGTCCTTCATATGTGACCCATCTCACACACATGGATGCCACATGGATGCACTACAGCTCTCTGATGGACATGGCTCATCCACGCTGGTCACTGTCCCAACGAGACGAGGTCAACTTTTTCACACTAGCGGAAAACGCTCGTTGACATTGAGTGACCTAAATTTCATTTAGACCACCCTCTCACACACAATCATTTGCTGCACAGGAAAGCTGACAGCCTTCTCCTGTCAGTCACACTTTTGAGCACATCGGTATGGCATACAGCTAAAATGGATTTAAGAGAAACGATAAACAATAAGAAAGGTGATCAAATATAAGATATCAGAGATGAAAGACAAAAGGATAGCAGTAACACTGAAGAACAGAAATAAGGGAGCTGATCAAAGAACAGACGTCCAAAAATAAAATAAAATAAAATAAATTAGTAATAATAAGGAACAGAGACAAAAGCACTTTGATGAGACAGTCTAAGCTGTTCTTAAAGAAAAGCTTTGAACTCCAAACTATTATATTCAGTCAAGGGACTGAAAAGAGATGAATGCCTCTGTCTTACCTTAAATCGCTTGTCCTGAAGGACCTTCTTAATGGCCACCAGTTCTCCTGAGTCACACAGCTTGGCCTGATAGACCACCCCAAAAGAGCCATTCCCAATGACCTTGGTATCGGTGTAGCTGACCTCCTGCGGCCGGTCAGGTCCCTGTCCAGGGGTCGCCACCACTGTGGTCACTTTACTGCCATCTTTATCTCCTGCAGACAGATAAAAAGAGGTTACAGTACAAAAAGGCAATCAGAGAACACAACAAAGTCTCAGTAGTAACAATTTCCCTGCTTTACACCTTGCAACCAAATACTGAGGTTGAGAATTATGAAGCATTTTCTCATTTAATTTTTACAAAATAAATAAAGAATTAAAATCTGAATGATTTCTATAACATTAAGTTCTATTAAGAGCTCTTGAATTACATTTTTTAAAAGTCTAGGAATTCATAGCATTTGTCCAGGCTTGTTTTATGCATTTGGCAGATATTGCATTGCATTCAAAGTATAATTAATATTTACGAGTTCATGCATTCCCTGGGAATTGAACTCATGACCTTCCATTGTATTGAATTACCTGAATTACATTTGAATAGACAGTGAAACGTATAGAAGCTCTATATTTAATATCGTTATTCACTGCTATTGGATCACTCATTTGAACTGCATCAATTAATGAATGAATCATTCACCAAACCTCATTCACTTTCTTTGGAGAGATGACAGTGATGACAAAATTTTCCATTCTGTGCGAACCATTCCTTTAATTGAAAAACCTAGGCAGCTTATCTAAATGGCTAACAAGACTGTTCGGTAAATTAGGACCCAACTAGGACAAAACTGGAAAGACAATCTACCTTGAGCTTATGCATTTTACATTACTCTTCTTGGCAGATGTGTTTTCACCAAAGCGGCATAAAAGAAAGAGCATATTTGGCGCTTGGGAGGATTACTTCAGCAGGTGACTTAGGATGAAAGTGATTATATTGCTTACAATGCAAACATAGCACGTGAAATATAATCCTCAGCATGATGTGGAGAGGTTTTCAGAGTGACTATTCTTTCTTTCAGAGCTGTGAAATTAGTGCAGTGGGCCAAAGCATAATGGCTTTAGTTTATCTAACTCTAGAACATTAGGGACAGATTTAAAGAAGTCATAAAAATATTTACTATATGCATTACCTATTACAATACAACTTGCGCTCCATGGACTTGGCTGAATATAATACGTAATGGTAAAAATGCATCAACAGATTCTGCTATATAAGAGATTTTTAAAAAATGATATAAAATGACTTGTAACACAATTATTAATAGGTCTAATTACTAATGCAATTTAGTTCCCCAGGACAAAATCCAATCATGTGCATAGTCATGAATACGATGAAAATATCTGGTGCAGCATTTTTGAGTATACTTAAATCAGCTTTTTTGAGTTTCAGTTCAAAGTCCCTGTTAGCTCTGTTAAAGGTTAACTGCATAGTTTCCGATTGTCTTGTGCCTCTTCAACCCACTTACAGATGACTCTACAACGAGCCTCAAATCATGCCTCCAGATCAACCATTTTCCAAATCAGTTAGCGGCTGAAAATATTAATTTTGCGTGTCTCTGTGTTAATGTATGAAATATATTAACATCTTGCGTCTCACTAAATGAGGACATAAATCAGTAGGCTACAATAATAACATCTCCAGAACTGCTCCGAGGGTTACTTCAAGAGCATTTAACAGTTTCATTTGAGTATATATTTATCGTCATAAATAAAATAACTGTCAAAATAAAAGTTCAGTTTGGATATGTCAGCAGAAATATATAACTATTGTTCAGTAGAATGTACATCATAGACTACAAAAAAATATAATGTAATATAAAATCCCCTTTATTTTCTAACAATAAAATGAAATCTTCATTAATTAAAAGACAAATTTTTCTGCTTTAAAAAAAAAATTAATTCACAACATTTTCAGAGGAGAAAAAATGATAAGGCTATTGTAAGAATAAATAATAATGCACTAGTGTAAAGATAGCATAACAGATGCTTAACCTGAAATCTATTTGAACTTTATTCAAACTAATTTACACCGATTCATTGTGTTGGATTTTTTTTTCATGCAGTGGCTCAGGAGATGAGGTTGAGTCTGTATAAATGTCAACAAGCTGAAAGAGATCATTTTGAGAAAATGTCATAAAAAAAGGTATAGTTCAGGAACCAATCTCTAACTCAAGGTATCGGTATCAACATTTTTTAAACGCTACCCAGTCTTAGTTGCAGCGGTGTGTTTTTAAAAGAAAAGAATCAGGTCTAGTGTATAGCTCATGACACATTTTCTCCCTCACCAGCTGAGACTGCCAATTTCAACCGCATTCATATGCCACTAGGGCTGGACAAAAACATTGATTTTCCGAATAACCGTGATCTTGCTTTGAACGCTCTGATATCGAGTTCTAAAAAATCCCACGATTGATTTGTAAATCAATGGCTTTTTTCAATACAATCTTGTTAATCATTATTTGTTGCATGCCTCTCAATCTGCAGCTTTAGCTGAGTCAGTAAATCCTGACTGCGGCTCATGAACAAAAACCTAAATACCGTGAATGTCAGCTCGTCTCAATATATATAGTGCAGCCTTGAAACTCTACTTGCGTTCTTATTGGTTCATGTTTCCAGCCACTCAGATTCTCATACTTATTACATTACTATAAAACCAGCATGTATTCAATAAATGTTATGTCTGCATCATATGCATGTCCTCATCTTATCCCACCACCTTGCCAGCACCACCTGCCTAGATCGGCTGCTATATATTAATATAAATGTCTACATGTACTGCGTTAGGACCCCAAACTTTTGAACACTTGTACATTTGTGTGTATGTCATAACCCTAAGTGTCATAAACACTTCATCAAGTCAACATGAAAAGAAACCATTTTACTTTTATTGCGTGATTTAAGTCAATACTGATTGGCAGGTTATTTTATTTTGTAATCTTTTCAAGTGGTATAAAGAAGAATCGTTGAGTTTCTGTGTATAGCGATAGCTGTAATGGCCAAAATGCTTTAGATATGCCTGAAAATGAAAATAAAGTGAATCCTGAGTGAGTTGCAGTGGTGTAATCATGCAGTTTAAGTCATATTGACACAAGATTTAACTTAACTGAGATATCCCAATATGAATAAATAGAAAGCTTGTATTTCGAGTCGAACCAGGAAATCAGTGCCGATACCCAGACCCTTTCTTACCATTTCCATGGCAACTGAGACCTCTCTGAGCCTGAGAGATGTTGTGGCCCACTTGCTAAAGACTCACCCACTCATCTCCACGAATACACACACGCATGCCGAGAGTGTGTCAAGGGTGCCATTCACACAATCCAAAAATAACAGCATAAAATAGCCATGAGCGAATGCCAGCGCAAGTACAAATGAAGATCAGCTGGAATGTTTAACGTAGAAATTAAAGATCTGGAAGTATGACGATCAGATTGTGAAACAATCTGCATGTCATCCATTCAGCGCTCTGACGTGAAGCGTTTGTCAAAGTCGAACGTGATCTCAGGACAAACATCTCGTCAAACAGGTTTGAGGGGTTTTCTTTTATTCAAGACAAGAAGTCACTTTAAATATACCTTCCTCTGTTTGAATACAGAGGGAACTAGATTCATTATGCTCTTCTATGACCAAATCAGTCAGCGCTTTGGGTTACACTTTATTTTGATAGACATTCTACGAACTATAAATAACATTGCAACTACATATGAATTTGTTCTCAATATTTTGCAACTACATGTCTACTCTCAGAGTAGACTGTAGGGTAGGTTTAGAGTTAGTAGAATAAGTTGGCATCTAGATGCATGCATGAGTTTTACTTAAAGACTTTTATCTTATCTTGACTTTTACTTAAATATCTGTTGGTCAATTTAACAGAACATTAAAAAAAAACAACTAAAATAATTGTAAAGGTTTTTGCTTTGTTCCATTAATGCCACAATTAAGGCTGAACATGTGATTAACTTAAAATAACACACTTTAAAATAAACACAGTGTGTATGTACTCTACATGTATATAAAATGCCATGCATGTACTATTCATGTAAGAAATCTGCATGAAATGTACTTTCAAATACATCAATATCTCTTCATATACCCCTTCTGGTGACAAATGGTACCACCGATGGGTTAAACATCAGTGACTATAAAGTGAGCCGTTCAGACACTTCTCCTCTCCTGTTTTCCATTGACGTAACCTCTTTATCACTTCTGGTTGTGGTGAGGCATGTTTAGATGTTACCTCAGAGGTATGTGATGTTCAGAGTGCAAGAGAAGCGAAACTGACACACACACACACAGAGGAAGGCCCTATTGAGTGTGAACACACATCCAGGAATCAATGCACATGTGTGCACAATTACCAGATTACACAAACACAGCAGTCACAGGCAGAAGTTTAACGTCTGTGAGGAACTCTGGATTATATAAATTGATGCTATTTCTGAGCATTGTGAACTGTCTTGACCTGTGCTCACAGAAAAAATCGTACAGCACTTGTATGTCAAGCTCCCTCTGAATTCAAATACTCTATCAAGCAGTCTGTTTGATCACTATGCATCCAGCACACCTCCAAGTGTTTTGAAGAAAGCTCTGCTGCACTGGTTTCCCAGGGAACTAACAGACATTTGATGGACAAAACACTGTCGTAATCGTGAAGAAGCTTTGTTTTGTTCATCATAGAGTAGACTGCCTTACAGCCAGAGGTACTTTTATATAATAAAAAAAACTGGAAAAGCCTATTAAACACTACTGAGAAAGCCAAACAGAGATGCCAATTCCCTAATATCACGAGTCACAGACACGTGCATGAGCAAATGTGTGATATTTACATGGATAGTTCGCCCAAAAATAAAATGGCATTAATTACAAACACCCTCATGTCTTTTCAAACCCAAGACTTTATTTGTGTTCTGAAGAAAAACGATTTTGATGGAATTCGAGAGCTTCATAGACAGCAACGCAACTGAAATGTTCAAGGCCCAGAAAGGTAGTAAGAACATCATTAAAAAAAAGTCCATGTGACACCAGTGGTCTAGTATTTTGTGTTTTGTAGATGAACTAAGGTCTTGTGGGTATGGAACAACATGAGGGTCAGTAATTAATGCCAAAATTGGCCTTGTAAGCATTTTAACTAGAGGCATATGGTCATGGTCAATTCATAGAGGAAGGTAGTCAATTTTAGAAAGGTGCTCTGTAACCATAAAGAGAGGTAATACATACAGACTTTTTAAACAGAATTGGACATGATTTTTGGTTTCTTTTTAGAGCACCATTAAAAACAATACAATTAACATCCAGACAACTACAGTTCTTATCTAAAAGTGAGGGAGAAACAGGACTTCTAATTTGGCCATAGAAAATGTGTAAATCAACCACGTTTTATATTTTAAAAATCTGAAACGTCAGTGTTTAATTTTGTGTGCAGCATTTTGTGTTATACTGTTTTATGTTTTAGTATTCAACATAGCATTAAAAAGTACAACCATTCTTTTCATTTTTCTCAGGGTAAAAAAGAATCAATACGACTGGACACAAAGGTACACACACTTCAGTGATTTTATTAAAGCTTATGGCTCTATTGTATATTTTCAGTATGTTAACTTGAATTTTTTAGACATTTTAATTTTTTCGCATTTCTGTGAAACTCTGAAGCCCCAATTACAGAGACAGGAGGGTCAGTATGAAATCCAACAGGCTCGCGACCAATACATACTTTTTTTTATGAGGTGGATAATTCGATTTTGTACTATTTGCCTAAACCCCAATGACAAGTAAGTTTAGGGGTCGGGTTAGGTGCAGGTCATTCATACAAATTCATAAGAAATGCATTAAGATTTAGCAAAAATTGTATAAATGTGTGTGAGGAGTGAGGGCGTATGTAGACATCTTGTAAAATGCGTATGAATTGGTTGTGAGATTGTGCTGAGAAATTTCCTTCTTTCACTCAAACACCATAGATGTGTGGTTTAATAAAGGACCGGTGACAACTACATACACACATGCAAATACTTAGCATTTAATACAAGACTTCAGATTGTGTTACAAATCTCAGAAAAACACTTCACCGTAAAAAAACAACAAAAAAAAACTCTTATATACTAAACAAGCCCCTTCAGGATGACACGAGACTGCATGCTCCACAATAGGGTCCTGATCACCCTGTGTCAGTTTATTAGATGATAATGAGCAGCTGACGTTTTCAGTGAATTCAGCAGCACTCTTTTGGCCTTTGTCATCACTCGTGACCTGGCTACCACTGAGCCAATCAGAGCTCGGCATCTCTCAGTGAGGGCGCTGGCATGTCTGCATCACTCCACTGCAGCTAATGTTTAATCCTGCTCTATAAATAAACTCAGATCGGGCAGAGAGCGGAAGACAGTGTCTGCATATAGCATGTGGGTGAATTCATGATCATGCGTGTCTTTATGTCTGTGAATTACTGTAGGTGAACACTTTTGTATTAAGTACACTTGCAAGTTCTCCACCCGTTTGCCAGATGACCCAAATCTCACTAGGGTGATAAATTCCCACAGCTAGATTCGTGGGCTATACTGGTTCTTGCATTCCTAGATCTTGTTTCCAAAGTAACCAAGATGTCATGTTATGTGTTTTTGTTGCATTTCAGTAACTCTTTTTTTTTGTTATCTTATTGAGTTGTCAGATGGCTGTTGATTTTGCCAATCATGGCACTGCCTTTCAGTGGTTCTTGGACGTTAGTGCCTTTAAAACACCTCTTCAGCTTGACAGAAGTCAGTTGTTATTACTTCAAGGATGTGACTTTCAGACCAGAGTTTCTTTGTGTTCAATCCGTCTATGTTGGTCAATGTGGTAAAACGTAGGAGTCCTACCATTTTGTTTAAAGCATTTTCTCGACGTTTTTGTTAAGAGGATAGAGAAATTGACTGCATTTCTATGTTTGTAATCGGGACATGTTACTTGTTGTCATGTGTCTGTTGCGTCACTTCACTGCCACCCTTAAATCCTCTCCTGTGGCTTAATGGGAAGGTAAGTTGTCCATAAGATGTGCACTTCAAAACATAGTAGGTCATCGAAGAACTTTTCAGCACTTCGTTGGATTTAAAGTATCATGATC
Organism: Enteromius unitaeniatus; assembly: GCA_032359435.1. Taxonomy (NCBI): domain Eukaryota; kingdom Metazoa; phylum Chordata; class Actinopteri; order Cypriniformes; family Cyprinidae; genus Enteromius; species Enteromius unitaeniatus. Next base: position 3,972,070 of record JAUMHI010000048.1, on the reverse strand, counting down.
ATGTTAATTTGATCATAATCAAAGAATAATCACTGAAAATCTGCAACCATCATTGACTTCCTTTGCTTTGTTGCTACAGAGCACTGTATGTGTTGAAGGCCCCTTTATAGCTTTGCTCTGATGTGAAATTTTTGGTTGATGTTTAACAGACAGCCGGTGTCTAACTACAGGGCAATGACACACAGAGAACCAGCGGGATACAGGACAAACACACACGAATGCATGCAAAACTTTGATCTGTACCAGCTCACTGCTGCCATGCTCCAGAGTGTGCGTGACAAGTATCTTCATAAACCACACGCACAGTATTCAAACCTCTGGCCACCCTGTCTGTTCAGACACCATTTCTTGAACTCAAATCTATCTGTCTTTTTCTTTCTTCTTACATAAAATCCACACACTTCAAATTGGCTATCTCAGCTGCCAGGGTCATCCAATGGTCACATATCAACACGTGAGAAAAGACAAAGCCACATAAGAATGAGGCAGGAAACTGCAGCGGTTCAGGGAAGAGGTCCAGGATGCTCCACTACCTCCACAAGCCAAAATCACCATAAAGAACAAAAAGCAAAACAGCAGAAGCCACAATCAAGTCTCTTATTCTCTGTTTGGTTTTAAAAGTCTAAAGCGACTATTACTGTTAATTTAACCCAAGTTTGTTAGTTAACTCAAAAAATTGTGCCATCAATTGCTCACCCTCATGTGTCTTTTGTCCATTTTGTTTTATTTTAACCTATTTTACAGTCCTGTTCCTCATGCACATACTATGCACTTGTTATAAAAATAACTAGGTAACCTACTAACCCTGAACCTAACCAATGTAGTTACAGGTATTTCCAGAAGTTTCTTAGGTAGGTATACTGTAAATGCACAAAATTAAACCGTTTTTGCACCACTATTGAAACATTTCTCAGAAACTTTGCAAAAAAGTTAGTATCGTGCATAAAGACTCTGTAAAAGTAATCCATGAAGGATGCAGTTTAAGGCAAAGATATAACTTAGGCATTTACTTAATTTAAGCCTGTACATGCATCACATCACACGTGTGCAAGAGCACACCTCAATGGTGTTTGCAGAAAATAAAATGTGTGAAACATGAGGAATAACCACATCGGTTCCCACCCACAGTGAAATCTCACTGGTTCAAAATATTGCTCAACCTAACTGCATATTAATCTAATTGCAAGTACAAATTCTACTTGTTTTCTGGTAACTGAACCCATAACCTTGCTGTTGCTACCACCATCCTCTACTGTTCGAGCTACAGAAACACATCTATTTGGCTATTTTGTCGTATCCCACTTTCCTTTCTCTTTCAGAATAAACTAAATCCTCTATGTTAAAAACATCCCACAAATGACCTACAACTTACAATACCTAATACAATTGTTATACCGTCTGGCATTGCACATCTAGTTACTGTTATTATAACTAAATTTTTGTCATCAGTAATGCTTTCGGTTTGTATGCTTACGTTTATGTATTTGAAAGAGTCAATGTGTAAAGGAATGAAAAATACGCATGAACTCAACTCTTTACGCATGAAATGTGTAGCTTTGATTGGCAACTCAATGTGAATTTCTCTCAAGCATAAGCAAACATTGCTTCAAGGCACGATAAGCTAAACCGTAGCAATCACCTTTTTATCCCTGCTGAAGTGTGGAGTAATGTGTGTTTGCATGCATGTGTGTGTGTATAAATCAGCTCTGAGCAGATAAGAGAGGAACATGTCAGAATGGAAATGATCAGGTAAGTGGAACGCAGACTCTGCTCTTTTAATAACACACCGATAAAGTAACACCGCCGTACCTCCAACACAACACGTGCAAATCAAGACCTGTGCTGCAGGTAAGCATTATAACAAGATCAGTAAACATTGGCACAAACTACTTCTAGGTGTAAAGCTAAAAGCAACTCAAATAATAACTGAACTCCTGTCAAGCTACTGAAAACGCAGACAGCTTTACTAAAAGCACTAATAAAAAGCAGATAACTGCACTGATGCTATTCAAGCAGGCGATATCTTTAAGAAATGCAGAACTATCAGATGAAGTCATTTATTTTTGCAATTAGCGCAGCATTTATCTGGCAGGATCTCAGTTAGCGTGGTGAAATGATGAATGATATGAGTGATTCAATTTAGAGCCCTGTTTGCAATGGAAACAATGACATCTGCGATGCTTAATCGCAGAATTACAACACAGTCCAGAATTTAACAAGATTAATGTGAACTGTGAAGACAGGCCAACATTTCAGCTGTAATTTTAAATATACTCAAGCATCACTATTATTACTTTTCTGATGTCATATAACAATTCATAAAGCTCAAAGTACACAACGTTTTTTTAAATAGAGTCTACGAACATAATTGCTGTCAGCCACGCCACAAGGATGTGCTGTTTTTATTCAAATCAAAGCATAAACACATGTAGAGCGTGCATTCAAGCGGTACGGCTGACACAGAACCATATATTGGTGCTACGGTGATGCAGAGAGAAACACGGGAAATTGTTATTATTAGTTTCAATGTGACCATGCGTTTTATACTTTTCTGGACATTGACAGTGTTCATTAGGTGGCAGTCAATGGGACAGCCAAAATTTCTTAAATTGTGTTCCGAAGTAATTCCTTACATTACAATATTACTGATTCAAAAATGTAATGCGTTACATACATACTCCTGTATTACTTTTGAGTTACTTTCACCAAAACAACTGCAGAGAGCGTGCATTCAAATACACGCAATGGGCTAAAGCTCGTCAAAGCAACAGCAAAAGTAGCCTAATTACCAGGAATATGTCCGAGGAAAATAGTAGGAAGACATTTAAATTATTTCGTGTTTTCTGAGTCTGTGTCACAAAGATACATTTCCTGACTCGCCATGTCCTCTGATGCACCTTAAGTCATCTTTATGGATTAAAATTATAATGAGTTTTTGTTTTCGATTTTTTTGTTTTGTTAAGTGGTCATTTAAAGACTTTTGCATTTATGTCTTTTTTTGCTGAGTTTCGGTTCATTTTTGTGAAGCACTTCTGTTCAAGATATTGTCAGTGCACCCAAATAATTGTAGACCCTGTACGGTTCTGAATGATGTAATACTCTGAATAATATGACAGCGTCGTCTATATAGTTTCCACTGGAGGTGCTTTAATGTTTAAACAGTGTTATATGCTGGAAATATTTTTTATTGCATTTTAGGCAAGTTGTGATGATTTGAAAAGTTAAATTGATCAAATATAGTTTATGATCAGCACTGTCTGCCGCTGGCCACTTTGTCAAACGAAAACGTACATTTAATGAACAGAAATGCTCCAAGCATTTTTCTAAATTAACTTAAAAAAAAAACGAAATATAATTATTTTGCCATTACAGACAAAACTGAACTGTTTTATTAGATGAAACAGTATAAGCTGTTTTGGTAGAAGGAAAAAAAAGACAGGAATCGGGCCACTGGCCAGTGCGAGGAACACAGAGGATGAAATCATGCCACGTTTCCACTATTGGGCCAGTAGCCTTGCCACACTCCTGTAAAACCTGCCCTAAATACGCCTTCACTTGACCACTTCACACATACAAGGTTACCTCAGCGAGATGAATTGAATAAATCGCTCTACACACATATATTAGAAGCTGTCCTTTAGTATTCATTTACAAACCTGTACACCACACATGAATAATAACTGACCACAAACAGAAAATAGAGCTGACTTAATATCTTGTGTCTTGCTGTTTTTTGAACAATTAAAATTTTGGCTAAAAAGCATTTTTGTGCTGAATATGTACAGAGTAAAATATTACTGAAACTTGATTAGTAATGCCTTACACTACTGCGTTACAGCAAAAAGCAATTTATTACTGTGATGTATTACTTTTGTAATGAATCAATATCAATATTTTGCTTGGTGTGAACAGGCCTTTACCCTTTAAACTCACCAAACCAAGAATAAAAGTTACCACAATAAGTGATTTTGCAGAGTATCAAATTTATCATATAGAACCATATATGAAATTTATATTCAAGAATAATGTACAATTTTTAAACATTAGTGACGGTACAGTCACATAAAAAAACAACAACATATATATATACAGTATATATTACTTGTTTTTTCCCACTAATCTTTTTATGTATGTCTAGTGTTTCATAAGAGAAAAACGCATTCAACCTCCTACACAGTCTTTTTTCATTTTACAAAGGAAATTGCAGAGATCTCAAAATGGGTACCAAGGTTTTCAAGTCATTCAGGGAATTGTGGGTGGGGGAAGTGAGAGAGAATAAGAAAATGTGTGGAATGTACTGGCCCATAATTTGGGCTGCTGCAGAAAGTCTTAGCTGGAAATGCAGATTTTATCCACTGGTCCATCTCAGTGAGACAAAGTATCCTACCTTCCATTTGAACATGGCTCTTCATATACCCAACAGAATTAAGCCATGAGGATGTTCTTATGACCTCATGCCAAATGTTTAGAGTTATGGAGTGTACAGAGATAACAAATGCTAAAGAGCCATCACACAAGTCCCGCGCTTCTAAATTCTTAACATGTAGCTGCTAAGTAGACAAGAATTGAAGTGCCACTTCTCCCACAACTTGGATTGCAGAGTCGAGAACTACGACCAGATACACAATAAACCAAAACTCTGATGTGAGGTTAGCAAAATGTAAATCAATGACCTGATTCTCTATACTGAGGCATGCAACACTGCTGTAAGCTGAACGTTATTGGCTTTCGACAGGCCAATCTATGCAATAATTAGGTTTCTAAATGCAACAGATGTTTCTCTATGATTTCATTCCTCTATGGAGCCCTGAAGCACTCAGTTTATTGACATTTGGGAAACACATTCTGTGATAAGACCGAGACATCAATGATAAGAACATCAATGATGAGAAAAAACATCTCACTTCTCTTTAACCAGAAATCTATGATCAAAGTCAGATCATTTCCTGACGTCACTTTTTATCTCTAGGCAGCAGTAGGAGCCGTTTCATCTCCTTATGTACATGGCAGTCAACATTACTGAAAACCTGGACTTGCACAAAGACTTTATCTTCCCACAAAATTCAATGACATCTCCCTGGCGTAGTAACTTGCTTTCAGTGCATTCAACTCTCTTCCAATTCTGTTCCATCACCAGCCATTCATGCATGACATACATTAGTGTCATCTCTGACGATAAACAGCCCCACTGGGAATGAACACACACTACACACTTACTGCAGACCTCAAACCTGAACTGGACGTGCTTTGGCCACATTTTTGATTGAAAGAAAATATTGTTCAGTTCTTACAAAAAGGAACATTCGGTCATAATTTACTGTGCCTCATGTCATTCTGTATCATTTTCTTTTTTTTCCCATGAAAATTCAACCTGGAGACTACCATTCAAAAGTTTAGGGTTATTAAGATTTTTTTTTATTTTTTTTTTCTCAAGTTAGCCCAATCCTTAAAAGCTTTTCATATTTGTATTTTTTAATTTATTTATATATTTATACCACTATTCTTCAATCATTAAATTACAAAATATATATATATATATATTAATTTCTTATGCAGCTTCTATGGGATGGATGCTAATTTGAGCAATTTGAGCAAATGCGAAAGCAAAAAATATATCTGTGGTATATGTGGTACAACTATGAAGACTTCCGCTGCTGAGAAACATGAAAAAGGTCCACTTGATAAAAATCCAGTAAGCTAGTAATATTGTGAAATATTAATTTAATAACTGCTTTCTATACTAATATATTTTAAAATGAAAGTGTTTTATTTTCAGCATTATTACTTATTACACATGATCCTTAAGAAATCATTCTAATATAGTGATTTGGTAAAACCTTTGATTATTTTGAGTGCTGAAAACTGTATTTAAAATAGAAATGTATTTATTTATTATTCTATCTATTTCTATCTTAATTTTTTAAGATCTTAAGATATCTTCACACGGTCTTATCAGTATATGCAAAACAGCTGGCTGGAAATGAAGGCTATCTAGTCAGCAACACACTGTACACTGTACACATATCAACAGCATTCAGATCTCACTATTCTATTGCTTGCATAGATTTCCAAAAAGCTACAATTTTAAGCTTGAATGCCATTTTAAAATAATCTTCATAAAAAAAAAATTTAAATAAAAAAACAAAAGAGGATGGGTGTGGGGAATAATCAATATAGGCTACATACTGTATACGTACAGCTTAGTAAGCCACACCCTGGAGCTGCTTATGGCTCCCTCTTCCCCCTTTTCTTCTCAGCTCCCATCCCCCAACTCTTTCTGAATTCATGTACAGAAAGGCGATGAGGGGCCCCTGGATAAAGATTTTGCCTGAAAAGGCTGTGATCCTAAGCAGGTGACTTAAACTTTGGTTAAAAGTGTAGATTGTTGGAGTAAAGCTGAAACTACAGCTATGTATTAATGGCACTGAAAATGATACACTGAAAATGCAATATAAATTCAAAACACATCAGATTTTAATTAGTGCTGTCAAACGATTAATTGCGTGCAAAAAAAAAAAAAGTTTTTGTTTACATAATATATGTGTACTTTGTATATTTATGTTGTATACATTAAGACACACATACAACAGAAAATATTTACATGTATTTGCATATTATATATGTGTGTATATATATATATATATATATATATACACACATACACAAACACAGAAATTAGAGTTATATATAAATATATTTAATATATAAATGTAAAAGTGTTTAAATATATACAAGCATGTGCACACACACACACACACACACTTTTATTCTGGATGTGATTAATTGTTTTCAGCACTAATTTGACCCTAATGACCCACTAGGTTTCTTAAAGATGGACATTTTTCATCAGAGGATTTTTTAAATGTGTTTGAGTGGCAAAAATCTATTACAAGTTGCATTGTGCATCTTTGTGGTAATATATATATATATATAAATTTTTTTAAAAATGGTCAAAAATCTTGCCATTGGCGAGCATCTGCTGGGTTACTTTAGAGTGTTCAACACGTCAGCTCTCATCAGGCTTATGTTGGTGTCATCGAAGAGAGCGAGAAATCTGATTGGATGGCCAACTTAACAAATGAGTCAGTGCATGAGAATAAGCACTTAATTGTTTACATTTCATCTATCTGGTATACTCCATATTTCCTTTTTTCAATTTCTGAATGACGAAAACATTATAGATAGCAGCTGATATAAACAGCTAATTGCTCTCATGCACAGCACTGCTAGTATTTTGATGTCAGCTTGGTGCATCCCAGTCTTAAAATCATCTTGACTACAATAGCTCTTTGGGTAGATCATGGTTTAGCTGAAAAAAAAAAAATCTGTTAAAACCATATCATAGAAAATGCCTAAAATTATCCATGTATTACTTTATTTTTGCTATATTAGGTAACCCTAACGCTGAATGATGAACAACGCCTACTGAGACAATGTGTCTTCTGAGGCCTTCACTAGTTTTACAGTATTCTTTACTAGAGGCCAATATGTTCTTGTGATTGAACACAACCATCAATCACTAACATGATAAAAAGAGACACCCAAGAAGACAATGACCAAGCGCTCGGCTTTATGCTGTAAAATTAACGTTGCGTCCATTTACACAATAATATGGTCGGTCGGCTGGCTTTTAAATGCTAAACAAGGATCTCATTGTCCCTGGACAGCTGCCTTTTCCGGAAAACAAACTGAGAAGAGGGGGTTGGGGAGGCGGTCTGAAGAATCGCACGTCCCACTTCAGAACCAGCTGCTACGGCCGACCACTAATGCAGTCTCCTCAGATCAGCTGCCAAGTCACACACATGTGTGCACGCTTATAAACGCCACAGGCCGTGAGCAAATCTCTTCATGCGCAAGAGAAAAGAACACAACACGTACTAAACAGAGTTCCTTCAAAGTTTTGCAAAAGTGTGGCTTCATTGGAAATACAAAAACTAAGAAGTCAGTTAGTCACAGCGCGTCTAAAGTATTTTGTGTGAGAGATATTAAACTTCAAGTCCTGGTCTGAACTTACTTTGTAATATATATTCTACCATGTCATCCTTACAGTCTAAAGTACTGCCACGTCTTTTTTGAAGAACACACCCTTCTCCTCTCACTCGGTAGTATCTGACTCACAGGTTCCCTCTTCCAAGCCTACTACAACCACAATTTATTGTCAATGAGAGAGCCATTTGGTTTCAGCATATCTGTCTAAACAGAAACCCTGTGTAAAACCTGTTGGAGCACGTCTATTGAGACTGACACCAGATGTATGACGACATCATTGCTGGCATGTGGTGCCTGGCTTTTCTCGTCTTCAAGATCTCTGCTGAATGGAATCTGCACTTAATAGCTGTTACTAAGGTGACAACGTCCCACATCAATAGACTTCCTCTGATAAGACCATAACAAGAAAACAAAGAGCATGGATCTGCAGCACCTGCTAAGCTTTTTGGTCGAGGCACTAACCTAAACGGGAATTAACAGAAGACTAATAACATCATAAGCAGCATTTGTATTATTAGCATGAGCATTCATGATTGTTGACCAGGAATAAAGTAAAGTCACAGAAGGTACAAACGAGAGATCAAAATAAGATACTGTATACGAAGCAGTGTCAGAGCCTGCATAGTATCTGCAATCAGCATTTTCCCTTTTTGCCTTTGTGCAGTCTGTAAAACGGTCCTGTGGGAGTTTGGTATTTTTTTGAGTCACTCACCTGAGAATCGACCTAGAGGGAACTTAGGCCCGGCTCACACTGTGCGATTTTAGCCATGATTTTGGCGTCTGAGACAAATTTTGAGAATCCTAAGATTTCTATACCCCTAGACTAAAATCTGTACTCTTTTATCATTAGTTTGACATGTTCACGACAGCAGATTCATGACCGATGTGATCAAATCGACGAAATTCTGGCAGTGTCAGATAATTTTGCGCATAGTCCTGCAGTGTGTCATCTCATACAACGATCAAACTTTGTATTTCAAGACAAGCCATGATAAGAAACAATGCTAAAGATTTCTTCAATATGCCATAAACTCCTGCGCTTTATTGCAAAAATCATTGGTTATGTTGCCTTAGCTGTGATAAAACACCAGTTGCGTGTGGGTGTATGTTGCTGCTTATAATATTCTTTTTAAATACACTGGTTTTGCCGCCATTCATATACTATATGACCAACATTTCACCCCTGCGTGCAATATTACTTAATGTGTGGGTTGACTCTGAACAAGTATTTTTGTGTGCACCATTTTTTTAACACATCTGTCGTACAGTCTGATATTAATAACAACTGCGAACCAACAGTGTGACACGATCATCATATTCATACAGTCTGACAAGTGCAAGTAAAAATCGCAGTGTGCTTTACTCGGCCTTCAAAAAATCCCACAAATATTGCTCAGCAAACGACACTTTCTGGAATTTGTTCAAATGTAGTGATGAACTTTACAGGAAAGAACAATGGAACTTTGTGATCACACTGTGTGATTTTGTCCACAATTTGATGACTTGAGACAAATTTTGAAAATCTTATAAGGCTGTTTTTGTTGTTTTTTGATCGTAGAGTCTGACATTAATGACAACTGAGATCTCACAGTGTGACATGATCATCACATTTGTACAGTCAGATGAGCAACAGTCATAAAGGGCTATTAAAAGACGCTCAGTATGAGCCTGGCGTAAGCCAAAAACAGTGTACTACAGCTGAAAAACATCTGTATACACTGTAGTTTTCTTACGTAGTAATTTACAAAATAGGGGTCAACATTTCAGGTGTTTCCATCATTTCTGGGAGTTACTGTCATACTGTTATTTGATGCTATCATAACAGGTTGTAGCATCATTATTGCAAGCTTGCAATTAGGGTCCAAGTGCGGGTGGGACTTTGAGACTAGCCTGACTACATCAGACTCCTACTTCCGCTCAATTTCAGTTCGCTTCTGTACTCAGTCTGAAATTGCAGGCTGTCTTACAGTTTCTCTCTGGCTCCAAATTGGCCAGAGCAATCAACGAACAGAGGGTGGGCTTAGAGTCATGACACAGATGCAAAGTGCAGAGTTTAAGATTGTAGTTTAGGTTAAGGAAATCTAAAATGACAGCGGAAATGGAGACAAGGGATCCTATTCGCTCTGTCGTGGGGAATATTCCCGGCATTTGCCAACTGAACCCAGAAGAAGAAGAGAGTTTGGTTCACATTTTGAGGTGATGTTGTGGCCCTACTCCCGGCAGCTTTTGGGAAAAGATTAGGTGTGTTTGATGCTCGAACAGCGCTGGAGAGAGTGATCGGTGTAAGAAAGTAGTACGAGACCATTTGACAGCTGATCATTCCATAAGCCCTTTATAATCGCTCTCACTGTACTTTGATGTCACTGCAGCGCTGCTTCAGGTCCAACACACCTAATCTTTTCTCAAAACCTATCGGTAGTAGGGCCAAAACACCACCCCAAAATGTGAACTAGACACTTTTCTTGTTCGGTCTTCAGCTGGCAAATGCCTGGAATATTATCCACAACAGAGCGAATAGCAACCTTTTAATTTATCAACTGTTACCGATCGTCAGCGAGAAACTGGGGAGGCTAAAGTCCAGCAAGGCAACATGTGATTTGCTATTTTGCTTTTGAGATAGTAAACACTTTTCTATTATGCCCTTCCAGACATGGCCTATGAAGCAAAGTAATGTAGTAGAGTTTGGTAATACCAGGCTACTTTGAAACTGGGCCTACAAATGAATCACTACTGCACAGACTCAGGCTCCAAATTATGTCCTTTTTAGAACATGAAAGCTGCCATTCAAAGACTTTTTGGTTTCAGTTTTCTGTAGAAGGCGGCAGTGGAGATGCTTAATACATCTCTTTTTTTTCAAAATTAAACTTCTCATTTAGAAATAATGGTGCTGACCCTTAATTCACTTAATTTTAGTTCAATTTTGAACTTGTTTCAAATTTAAAATTGTTGCCTTTTATCAGCTGTCAGCCATAACACAAATATAATCATCTGCATATCAGCACTGTCCGCATTCTTAATAAAAATTATGAAGACTGTCCCCTTTCATAATCAGGTGTTTAACAAGACATACAGTCCTCAAAGGATATTAAGTTAACTTTTAATTAAAGTATTGAACTGAATAACAGCTTGTTCTTAAGACCATTTGTTCTGGATTGTGTAACAGTTCATATTTGTTTTGAATATCTGCACTTTAAACAGCTTCCTTGCATCATACTTGGCTGTAAGGCCGTTACTTCCTGTTGATGGTTTCATGAAACTGAGAGACAAGATCTTCTGTGATGTGTGAGACAAAGGCTAAGCTAATCATCTAAGCTGTGAGAACTTTTGTGGCTTTTCTGAATGAATGCTGTGTCATTAAAGAGAACTGCAGTAAACTTCCTGAAGCACAATGTCAATCAACTGAAAATAGCCCATTTCACTAGTTTACTGAGAAACAAAAGAGCTATCAATAGATCCAGAAAGTGTTCCATACATTGTGGCAAGAGCTTAACAATGTACATGAATTACCTGATGAAATACAAATGACATACTGTAAAAAATTAATCTAGCATTTCTAGTTCATGACTTCTACATGTCTAAGTCCACAATATGTCCCGTTTTCAAAGTACTGTATGCAGTTACTCAGCCATAAATGTACTATTGTTTGTTACAAAGTAAAAACAAAGTAAATGAAATGCTAGGGATACATTTAGAGTCCCCCTTTATAGAGGTTTGGCATACACACAATATTCTTTACAGTGCTAAATTATTTACTCTCCTGTTTCAGTAATGTATAAGCTTCATGTGTGACTTTTTTAAGCATTCAGTATTAATACAAACACCAACCATGGAAAAAAAGTCAATACAAAAGCTTTTATGAGCACTGGAAAAAACACTGATCAACCGCTAATGTACGAAACTAACCAACCTGAACTAGAATTTTTAAGTACATATATAAGTCATTAGTACATATATGTTTGAAGTTACTTTAATGAGTTGACAAAACGCAATATTTGCAAACTTGTATTAAAACAAATACTCAACTAGTTAAAGGGTTACTCCACTCAAAATTGACATTTTTTATTAATCACCTCCCTCATGTTGTTCCAAACCTGTAAAAGTTTTGTTCGTCTGCGGAACACAATTGAAAATGTTTTAGATGAAAACCGGGAGCCTTGTGACTGTCCCAAAACATCATCAGAGTAGTCCATAGACATTGGTGGTTCAACCGTAATGTTATGAAGCTGTGAGAAACCCCGACTTTATTCAACAATTCGCACAGATGACAAAAAAAAAAACAGTTGGATACTCTCCAAAATGGTACTACATTGGGATGCAGAGGAGAGAAATTGCTGAATAAAGTCTATTTATTTGGTGCACAAAAAGTACTTCATATCGTTACGGCTGAACCACTGATGACAGTATTCTGACGATGTCTTTTATAGGCTACTTTTCTGCTTGTTGTCAGTGTTCATTACTCGGCAGTCAAGTCACTTAAGTCAATTTAAGTAATTTAAGTCAATCTTAAATTGTGTTCAGAAGATGAACAAAGCTTTTACAGGTTTGGAACAAATAAAATTAACAAAATGTTACATTTTGAAGTGGAATAACCCTGCTCCTGAAGCGATGATGCCTCCAGTCCATCAGTAGGGACTTTAAGCAGCCTCCACTTTTGGAACGGCAACAGCATTTGAACATCATATTGCACGAGTCCAGCTGCTACTTTGTAGTTTCTTTGCAGTAGTCCTTAAAATGTGAAAGATTAGGTAATTAAATGTTACGTTTTATGGTATATACCTTTTAATTCAATCAGTATACGATTCCTCCATTAGTGTTTCATTTAATCGGTGTTGATTAGGTTTTAAACTTAAGCTTATTTTAACAATTTTTTGCGTTTGTACAAAGATATGTCTGCTGTTGGCAACAGCAACTACAGAGACTAAAGATATGTGAAGAGGACAATCTAATTATTGTCTAAACATCCTCCTCATAATCCATGATTTGCATTTAAATAAATGACTGATTGCCGCGTTGCATGTGGCGTCTTGTTTACTTGCTTAATTTTTATGTTCTGAGCTGTGGCGGTGGAACAGGTTACTTCCGGTCAACGTAGCCATTTCCTTTCCCAGCTGTTGCTTAAAGTCCCTTTTTACTGCTGAATGCTACTTGTGATTGCAAAAGACAGTATGGATGTACACGTGCAAAGATACAAGGAGTTGTGCTGAGGGTGCAGGAAAGCTTCCACACACCCACAGAAGCTGACAGAGCCAGATGATAATGGAGTGGAAGGTGAAAGGTGACACCCGCCTTACCAAATCCACAGAGAGACGAAAGAGAGAGCATTTTTTTACTGCAGAGGGATGCCGCTTTGGACAGTTGAAAATAAGCTCAGATTGAGGTGCACAAATCAGATCAATTGGGTGAATAAAGATCAAAGAAAAACTAAATGTGTAAGCACAAAATGAATTTGGCAAATGAAGATGACAACTAAGGCAAAAATAAGTAGCATGTGCTTTAGTCGGACTAAATTTGTTCCTTGCTTCACAAAGTTCTGAAAAAATTCTCCTGAAAAAAAAATAAAAGTTTAACCCATTGGGAATTGATTGGATCAAAAAGTGGGCACTACATTTAAGGGGAGGGGTTAACGAAATGGACGTTTTTGTGGGAAGAGAACACAATTAGATTTTGATAAAAGATTGCCAAGACAAATAGATTTTGGACTATTTATCAAATGACTCTCACAATAAGATCAGGAACATGCATTTAGAAAGTGAATAGGGTCTATTTTGGCTTCATGATGACTTTGAGTGAACAATACTACATTATATCCCAAAATAACTCACTATTGTTGCACTGTGAATGCACAAAAATGTAATGGACATATAGCAATAAGGTCTGAGACAATACATCTGAATGGGCACATTCCTGTCTCTATTACTATTACAGAAGAGGGGACAAAAAGACATCGGTCTGAAAACAGACGGCACAGCTGTAGGACCTTAACAACAACATCCATCATATTAAAGCTGCAATGGTGGTTGAGGTAAACTAAAATGAGCTATTTATGAGTTACTGATGATCCCGGCTTGTGAACAGTTTTGGGTCAAATGTGTAGTTTAAGGAGGTTGGCTTAACTTAATTCAACACTATTTTAAAGGAAACTTTAAAACTGTCAATCTTTTATTAAAACATTTTATATAATAACTGGTACTTCTCAACTGTCCGTTTAAAATAATAATAATAAAAAAAGAATAAATAAATCAATAAAAAGTTCAAATAACTGTACAAGGTAAGGTAACGAAACCGAGAATTGGTTAAAGGTAAGCAGGAGTGCGCTGTGTCTGTGCCGCTAAACACATACTCTTTAAAATCAAATTATTATGGTCACTATAGACATATGATGTGAACGTGTGATTTCTTTTGTTACATATGGTGCTTTTCCACTGCATAGTACAGTACGGTACGGTTCAGTACAGCTCACTTCTGGAAGGTTTTCCACTGGGAACAGTACCTGGCCCTTTTTTTAGTAACACCTCAGCTGAGGTTCCAAGTGAGCCGTACCATTACCAAAAACGTGACGTGTAAACTCTGCTGGTCAGTGATTAGCCAGAGAAAATCGTCATTATTGCGTCACTGAACTTGCGACACGAGACACAACAGACTGATGCAGATATTTTGTTTAAAGAAATGCACCTTTTTATATCAACCAAAAATGGCTGTTTCGTGGGGTATTGAGGAAGTACAGACGTTCCTGTCATTGATAGCCGAGGAGCGGATCCAGTGACGCGGAATGAAAAACGCTCCATTGTTGTGTTTGTTTGTGGTGCGTTTGCGATGACGTCACGGCAGTAGAGGCGTCGCAACTATAACGACACGCGAATAATCCCGCCCACTCTAAAGCGGTACTAAACTGCATTGGAAACGCAAACCGAGCCGAGTCGTACCACGCAGTGGAAAAGCACCAATAGTAGTGTCCAGATCACTGCTAGCTCTAGCTATGAACCCTTCTAAAGGGCCACAGGATCAGGACAGCAACAGTTTAAAGTGTATGATCAAAATGTCTAAAGTCCAAGACATATAGCAAAATGTATATGGACAGCGATTTCAAAATTTAAAAAAAAAAAAAAAATGTATAACTATTTTTTTTTTTTATGTACAAGAACAAAATCCAATAGAGACTACTTTTTTGCACTAGTAACTCTTCATTACATACCACTACGTATTACAATTATGACTAGTTAGTTTAATTAGTAACTGGTATCAGTTAATTTTCCTTTGCTAACTGTGACAATCCCAAATATTTGTGAATAGGTGAATTTTATTAGGATCTGTGTGTCATATAAACTAGTTGCTTCCAACTATATTTCAGATGTTAAGTATTTGAGGTGGGTACTACGCCAACAGATAGCATAGACCTATAGAAATTTGTCAGATTATCGAGATCAAAGTTACGTTCATGTGACATTACAATGCTGTGAAATTTTTATATTACCAACGTCTCAAATACTATCAAAAAATCTATATGTATTGCGTCATTAAATTACATTTATTAATTACTAGTACTTATCCTTTAGCTACTCATAACTATCTGAAATCTAGCATCTTTTCCAGGTTTTATCAAGATAATTAAACTAGACACCAATATCTGTTAATTAGACCTATGTTGCAAAGCTACTAGTAACATTTAAAACTTACTACAAAAATGTAACTATAAAAGCAGCAGTTCTAACTAGTCATTAAACAGGAGAAGTGTAAAAACAAATTCCCAGATAAGAATTTTTACTAGCGCCATCTGTCATAGTTAATAGTATCTCATAAACAGATACAAATATATAATAAATACATACCTATAAAGCTAGAACGTGTGGAAAATATAGTAGTTGAAGGCAAGCAGTTGATAAAATCAAATTTGCAGTGTTACCTGTAGGATTACTCCTCACTTTACTTTACTTAGCAGTAAAATAATTATTAGTATAGTGTCATAAATAAATAAATAACTACCTGGATAGATGGGTAGTTGATAAATAAATTGGACAGTGTCCTATGGCGTGACATAGCAAAAATATATAAACAACATGAGAATCATGTATAATCCTTCTTAGAGTTACAAATAGCTTCAGATAGATTATTTTTTTTTAAGGACACACTAATACTTCAACTACAGTATTAGTTAGACAACGGTATAAATTGTTATTATATTGCACAATTTAGAAAAATTTATACTAGAAAACATGCTAGTTACTACTGAAAAGTACTTATGTAAGCTGTACCATATAAAATACCTATTATAAATACTGGATGACTAATAAAGTAAACAGGAACCTAATATAAAACTGATACCAATTTCAAAAATAGCATTATAGCGAGCTGGTGTCAGAGGGATAACTCCCTGGATTTTTATCTCGGATACTATCAAGACCCTTTAAAACGCACAGAAAGGGAAAAAAAAACGTTCCCTCGCCACCAATCTGCCCTGAACCAGTGCAAGTCGTGGCTGTTTAACCCACGGCGGGGGCCCGGTATCGGGTCAGCTCTGGGACAAAGCACGCTGACCGATTTAAAATGGGGCACGTCGTATTTCACCCAAAGGTGACACTCTAGGGCACTTAAATCTCAGCTCATGTGCCCGACTCGGTCGATGCGCACAGATGCGCCATTCCAGGCTCGGTCACCAGCTCAAGTGGCCCCGCCAAAGCACTAAAAGCTGATTTCCCGGTGTCCAAAAATCATACTTACTGCTGACTTTCATGCTGCCGAATGCCGACGGCTGCGGCACTGGCTTGCAGCTCTCTGCGAAGGAGGTGGTTCTGGGCCGACCAGACATTTTCCAATCCGAAATCCCACGCTTCTCTCAGAGTAAAATACGCTCGGCTGTCTTAAACGAATCCGTTTCGAGCAGTTTGTCTCCGACTTAATAAGGAAAATGGTGTGAAAGCAACTTGGGTTTTCTTCAGTTCAGCGCCTCGCTTTCAGATCATTTTCCTCGGGGACGCTTTTCTGTGACTATTAGTATCGTCTTCAGGGATAAAACCTCAGATAAATTCGCTCATGAATTAAGGCGCTCATGAAATTGGCCTTTTCCCAGTTTCCCTCGAACAAAACCCACCGATCCTCGTCCGTTTCTTTCTCTCTGACTGGAACAGAGATTACACAGTCCGTGTCTAAAATACCCTCACGACGTTGAGCAACTGAAGTGGTTTTTCATCACCATTCAGTATTTTTCATATACTGAGGTGGAGACTCAGCGATCCTGTGGCACCAGCCATGGCGGCTTCCTTGCTCTAACCAACGATACTGAGAATTTTCCAATTGCCCAATTTCAAGACTGCTATCCTCGACCCACTTAACTCCATGCACACGGATGAGCAAATAAGAAATCCAAAACACACACGGGGAGCTCAAGAAAGAAGTCAAACGCCCGGTTTCGAGAGGAAACGGTGTTCACAATCCCCACGGTAATTCAAAAATTTCCTTTTTTATTTCTTCTCCGTCGGTCTGCGCTCGTTCTCTTTGTCACTCCGACAGATGGACGTAAACTGCGCAGCGTGCGCAAGAGCTGTAATAGAGTAGAACGGTGGCACAGATGAGGTTACGCCGCACTGCTGCGTCAAGAATCGGAAGAATGCGAACGCTCAGGAAGGCCTGGGGAGGTCTGAGCCAGCCAATAAGGCGCCGTTCCTTGTAGATGGGCGGGGCGCCGGCAAGACACTCGACCAATCGAATGCGTTTGCCTGCAGAACACATGGCGTAATTCACCAATCTGTCAGGGTTCTGCAGCCGAGGATGACGTGCGGAAGTCGACGCGTAGAATGACTGATTGTGAAGTCATCCAATAAGAGTAACCGAAAAAAAGAAACGGACCAATCGCGAACAAGCATCACGGGTCAAAAGTAACCAAGCCGCACTGTTGCTAGTCAGCTGAGCTCCTGTGATCTATTCCGTGACCAGACGCCTTTCTATTGGTACAGTGTAATTTTCAAATCACTCACACGTGTCTTCGATTAATTTTTGATTATATTTACTTAATTGGTGTGTCCGAGTAATGTAATGTGTTTACGCACATAAAAAAATCTGTGGTAATTTATAGCATAGAGTTTTAAAACCATATACAGTAAAGTAATTGAATTAATTTGTATTTGTTGCCCTGGTAATATAACAACTAAAGTAATATAAAAGATTTAATGGAAAAGATTTCTACTACAATACACTACAGTTTGGTAAAAACTAAAGTATACTACAGTTTATCACTATTTTTTACAGTAGGCTATGCTGTGTCATATATACACTTAACTGCAGTATGGTTCAAAAACACTACTTTAATTACTGTAGTATTTCTCATGTTCGGCCTTTCTAGCTATAAAATGAATACTTTCTAAGTTGAATATTTTATTAAGAGTGTATAGTGTTCAGCCACTTGAACTTTATAAATGTTGTAACTGAACTTGTATGAGAATTAACAAGATGGATACAATCCGAACAAATGTCATTGCGGTTTCTGGTTAATGTGAACTTTAACGTGTAGCTACTTCAAGGAAGAAACTTAATAGCCTTTCTTTTTGCAGCGATGTTTTACAATCCTACAAAATAGTTTTGAAACCCAAAAGAGAAAATTATCTGCATCCAAATTATGCTGTAACTAGGTATTCTTAGGTCAGCAAGACTGTTAGATTGGCAGTGAATGTGCATCTTGTGCTGAAAGAACATCACTATGCTAAGACAGCAGAATTACTGTCATATTTTACTTCTCTGGTTAAAAAAATGCTGGCTTGGTTTAACTTACAAGCAGTTCCATTTGAATTATCATGAGACACTTGAAATGTATCTGTTCACACTATATTACTATAGGAGGTAATGACAGATGCGGGGCGGTTTTATGAATAGTTCATCTATATTTGATTTTGTTCATGCTATTATAGTTTTATAGTAAATATTGAATGTGACGAATCACTATCTTACCATGTTGGCTTTGTCCTTTGACTGATGTATTCTGTGACAAACTAAGAACAACCAAGGAAACGATTTGCTTGGGTGTTGTTAAACAAGTTATCTTCCTTTTTTTCTTTTTGAATGTGGCGGCTTATGCATTTTAACAAAGTGTTAGAAGGTTTTCATTTAACATAACACTTTTTTGCCTTTTAAAGCAGGGTAGGACACAATGTACATAACATAGTCATGTTTCAGCTAAAAATGACCGCACGTTGCTGCAGTGGGCTTGCATAACATCCAACATAATTGCTTATTTACATTTTGTAGATGTGCAGATTCTCCCTTTAGATCTACAGTGCATGGACAGTGCATTTGCAACCATTGTACTGGACGCATTCCTGAATGTTTCACAATGTCAGTGCTTCTTTTCTGCTTCCACTCTTTTCTGTGAAGTGATCTTGCTGCTTTGAGCACATTTTACAATGATGTTTCACAAATAGCCCTACATCTGCAATAGAACAAGTGATGCAAGTAATGCAAGTTGTGGTTTTCTTTTTTCCTTAATGCAAATACTTCCTTGGGCCAGTGTGGATGTGTTTTTGCACAGATGTATATACGGTTGTACACACATTTATTCACATGCACAAACAATGATAAACACATCTTATCACTTACGTTCAGTCTTTTAGTATGCTTATGTAATCATGTTCATGTATTTGTTTGTAGATGCTCGATCCTTTCAAAGAAAGATTCAATAACAAACTTAGGTTCATAGAGAAAACATGATGACAAGAGGGATACAGAGATATAAACACATTCACACACACACAAATATTTACATAAATGTAATATATGCAACAACAAAAAACACTGTTTGAAGAAATAACATGATGCAGCTCAAGTTCTTCAGTCACATTTGCTCCTTAGAGTTTAAATTAGATAAATAAGGAGATAAACAAATATATAACAGCCTTGGTAAACATAAAACATAATAATAATCATTCCACAAGCACACACACACAAAGACTAGACAAATAGACTGACTTAACCAAAGCACTGATTGTGTAAAGTTGTATGTAGCGCAAAATAAAGCATTTTAATATTGCAAGATAAAGATTAATCAATCGGAAAGATTTAATTTCTAGGATATTCTATTGAATAAAACAGTCTTGAGCCATTTTTAATAATCAAGGGGTGTAATAAGAATTCAAATGAAATATAGAACAAAATAAAAGTTTAACTTCACAGCTGATTGTTTTTATTTTGACAGTATTTGTATTGGAATATCTAATCTCCCTTTTAAGCTACACAGTGTTTCTAAACAGATTAATGTAAATAGGATTGTAAAATCAGTCACATCTTATGATTTTGAATTATATTTTTAAAATGTATAAAAAAATAAAATAAGGACATTCCTGAAACTGGAATAGCTTTCTTGAGGAAATAAGTGTAAACAAACACCTTTTTTTTTTTTAACAGACACAGGAAAGACCAAAGATGGTCTTGGTATTGGCTCACTTTCCCTCTCCACTCAAATGGCTCATTTTCATTAGTTATGTTAATCAGAGAAGAGGTAAGCATGATCAATAATAACTACTTTATGACCTAGTACATTATGTTCAATTTAGGTTTTTCCTTTACATTATTTAAATTTTATAATCTAAAAAACTGAAGAAAAAGAAAATCTCTGAAAATTGCTGTAATCGTCAAGAAATGTGTAAACATCTACTTAACTTTCAATAAAAAAGGAAGGAATCTACACATATTATTTCAGATTTCATTTGACATCTGAAAACCTGAATTAAAAAAGTAATACTGACCTAGACAGAATTGTCTCTTTCATAGCTTTCCCTATTTTTATGATTTGGTTAAGAAATAATAATAAATTATTCAATATTTTTTTTAAACCAAATTTACCTTTATCGTTTTCCTTTTTTTGTACTTTAGGCACCACCAAAATACCTAATTACATTTTATTAAACATACGTTTTACATAGAAAAGGCGTATTAAGTGCATTTGTAATGTACAATACAGGTCAAAGGTTTCGAATAGTTAAATTTTACATTTTATTTTAAAAATGTTTTCTATTTCAATATATTTTAAAATGTAATTTATTTGTGTGTTGGCAAAACTCCAGTCTTTAGTGTCACATTTTCCTTAAGAAATCATCCTAATATTCTAATTGCAGTATTACCGATAAATACTTTTAAAATTATTTATAAATGAATGCAGCCCTGCTGAGCATAAGACACTTCTACAAAAAAAACAACAACAACAAAAAAACTTACAGTCTGAATAATATAAATAGGCCCTAACAAAATAAAAAGAGCATCATGTCAAATACTTATGTTCAGACAAAGGTTGGTTTAACGTCCACTTTAAAGTTTACAACAGGATGTGTTGAGTGATAGAAGTCCTCATTCTCGCTGTCAGAGGTCCCTGAGGTGAGGCTGTCTGTGGAGTCGTAGGGGTGATGACAGGCCCCGCAGTAGGCCCGCTGGTAGTAATAGTCCTCCGAACTGCTGGAGTCTGAGTCTGAGTAGTCATATGGCTCCTCAGAGTGTATCACTCCCTCTATTAGTCCAGCAGAGGCAGGCTGAGGAACATCTCCTGTGAAAGGCGTTATGGAGCATTTGTGAGAAGAACATTCCCAACTCTCGTGTCCCGAGCCACACTGAGTCTGTGCCTTCTCATCCCTTCTCCTCCTCCTCCTTTCATGCCACAAATCAGTTTTTTGAGAGCCATCGTCCCTTAACTTTTCATGGTCCGTTAGTGCTGATGGCCTCCTGCGCCCTGGAGGAACCGAGCCAGGAAAATAGTAAGGGGGAGGTCCACCTCTTGAGGAGTAAAAAGGAGGTCTGCGTTTACGCATGAGATAGGGTGAGATGGTTGGGAAGAAGAACTGTAGAGGAGATCGAGGAGAAAGAGCTGTGCTCAGTTCATCCGGATCCGCCCGGTCGGGTGATTTGACAGAGCTGCTTACGGCATTCACACTCAGATCCTGCAAGATTTCTACCAGCTGCTCATTGGTTACAAAACCCAGTCGTCCTGTTGGTGACATGGCAGGAAGCTCGACAGAAGCCGGTGGCACTGGAGACTCAACCTGAGGTGAACTACATCGAGCAGGACTTAGTGGACAAGAATCCTTGGCTCTATTATCCTGATCCAAAGGCATATCTAGTGGAACCTCTTTTCCAAGACCTGAGTTTTTGAGATTCTTCGTGGTTGGAACTGCATCTTCTGTGCTTTCATTTAGACTCACAACCTTGGAAGAGTTGTCTAAAGGAGGTGAATTCCTCGGGTGTGATAGTAAAAGAGGAAGTTCTGTAGCTACTGGACCTTTAGGGCATGTTTGCTGTGAGGTAGCATGAACGAGAATCGGTGGAGGAGGTACATAAGGAGGTGGAGAGAGAACTCTGGTGGGAGCAACCTCTGAGTGTTTCATTAGCATTGGAGAATCAGGAGAAACCACTGTGGTTTGGGTGGAAGTGGAGTTGAGGTTCGTGTTGGAGGAGTCCATTTCTCCTTCGTCCAAGAGGTGGCTAGCAGTCATCAGTTTGAGCAGCTTGTCCTTGGCATTGTTCACTTGTTCCTGTAGGCTATCAATAACAGCATTCTTCTGCAAATATGGAGGACACATGGGAAAATGATTTAAAACCTCATCGCCCTAATTATGGTCATTATCTGGAACGACTAAGTAGGTGTAGGTTATAGTTTAGATGCCAATTTTACAGGATGTGAGATCACAAAGCGGTGCCTTGAGGAAATGTAAAACAAAAGATCCAGCCTCACTCGTGGGGTAGTGACGCAAACACACTGCAGTTCACACCCAAGGCTGGAATTCATCATCACTCGCTCACACAAACCAGTAATCACAGTGAGGACAAAACTAGTTCCATCGCTTTACTCAAAGCAGTGTAATCAAATTAACTCAGAGATTTCTTGTTGGTTTGAAAAAATCCTTTAAACCAAGACCTAAATCTCTAAATACATGTCCTTTTAAGCACCATCCACCACAATTACATTCCTTCAGCTTTTTGTGAGTCTGATTCCATGTGCTATATTCATAAATATCTATCTAGCTATCTATCTATCTCTACCCACATGCCTTTTAAATAGTCTAGCTCAGAGGTGCCAAACCTTGTGTCTAACTAACTAAACCAACTAATTAGGATCTGATGGAGCACTTGACAATTATATATGTGTTTGATAAGGATTGGAACTGAACTCTGAAAGAAGGTTGATCTCCAGGAACAGGGTTGGGCACCATTGAGCTAGCTAGAAACCATTCAGAAATCCTTAGCAACCAACAAGGAACACTTATGTAACCATATGGCAATTCTGTGGTGTAATACACTCTATATTATGTATTCAATATACGTATTATAAGGATTAGTTTACTTTCCAGAATAACAATTTTTCACCCCATTTCATCAAGATATTCATGTATTTCTTCCTTGAATTAAGATTTTTGAGGGAAATATTAGAAGATTTTTACCCGTATAGTGAACTTCAATGAGGATTAAAGTTTCAGATTGCAGTTTCAAAGTGTTCTACACAATTAAGAGGAAAAGTCTTATCTGGCGAAACAAGCTGTCATTTAAAAAAAAAAAAAGTATATATTTTTTCTTTTTTTCTTAAGTGAACAATCATTTTGCTAAATAAGCCCCTTATTTCTCAGCTGGGATTGTGTTTGAAGAACTTTGAAGCTGCACTGAAACTGTAATTTGAACCTTTTTTGCTTCCATTGAGGACCACTTATTGAGAAAATCTTGACAGGTTTTCCTCAACAACCTTCATTATAAACTGAAGAAAGAAAGACATGGACATCTTGGATTACATGGGGGTGAGTTAATCATTAGAAAAAGTTTTATTCCTGAAGTGAACTAATCCTTTAAAGCAGAAATAACATCACAAGTGCATCTGAGATGGCACAGAGGATGTGCATAAGCAAAATTAACTTTGGGCTTCACAAAGTGTCCCTCTAGGTTTTGTGGAGTGTAGGCTATAAGTGCTTAAAGGCACAAAAGTGAAGTGAAAAGCTTTGCTTTGATTAATGAAAATGTAGTAATTGTCATTACCTCATTAATGAGTCTTTTCATGGAGTCGTTTTCTCCAAGTAGATAATAGATCTCATCCTCGCTGTACATGGAGTTTGTGGTCTTGCTGGGACTACTGAAGTATTTGGCCATTTGACTGGGGTGAGAGTTTGTCTCCTCTTCAAACTGTCTCCACTGAGTCAGCTAGACAGAAGAATAATAATGATGAAGATGTAGGTACAGCAAGAGTATTAAATTACATACATTATTGACTGTCTCTACTGGGTTTTTGGTTATTGAATGATTTAATTATTGTAAGGTTTTTTAGGGTTAGGTTTTGATCAGGTATTATCAGGTCTCAAATGGTTCCCCTTTTTGCCAGTCTTTTTTATCTTAATCACACACAAGCTCTTTGGCTCTGATCGATCCACAATGAACTGGTGTAAAATTACCCCAAATCCACACAGCCATAAACAGCCGACATTAGTAGTGTCCTCTCCAAAACTTACAGGACACATTGTGTAAACACATTTGATGTTTGATGCCGACTCATCACTTGCTTCTGCCTCTCCTGTGGTAGATTTATCGATTGGTTGTGCCTCAACATAAGTCTCTTGATTATGTTAGAAACTCCAGAAACAACAGACTCAGAGTTTGACTGCATTGGCAGTGAATTTACTGGGACGTACTTGAGGGACGAACAGTAGACAGTTAATGGCTGTTGTGCAGATGAAGATGGCTCCGGACACTACACTGTAGACAACATTGGGCCAGGCGTACAGGTAAAGAGAGACGGGTACGGCCACAGCGCTAGACGTGGTGATCAGGCAGACAGCACCTATGATGGTCATAGACTGGTTTACTGGAGGTAAGCTCACATTTCTTGTCAGGCCAGCAAGATACGTCCCGTAAAGGAGGAGGATGCCCTGTGAAAGAGCAAAGAGAGACAGTGTAAGCATATAAACTGTAATCTAATGCATTCCTGTGAAGGCAAAAGCTGAATTTTACCTTAAGCACAGAGAGCAGGATTACCCACAGGTCCGAGTAGAGAGAAGAACAGGAGTCCAACTGGGACAGAGAGTAGGATGCGTCCCGCTCAACAACCTTTCGAAATAAGAAACAAAAAAGAATACTCTATATGCCATATGACTTTAGGTTGCATCAGTCATCCTTTTATGGCTATTTACATCCCTGTGCATTTAAATAATGGCTGTCAAGCTTAAAGGAAAACTCCACCGTTTTTGTTTTTCTCTTAACTCAGACGAGTTGACACCTATCTCTCCCGTGTCAGTGCATGCACTTAATCACTCTAGCACGTGTTGTTAGCATTTAGCTTAGCTCCATTCATTTCTTCAGATCCAAACAAGAATTAATGTAGAAACCACCAAGCACTATTTAAAGACTGTTCCATGACTTATTACATTAATAAGTAACAAAATACACATTTGCACATTTGTACATTTCTTTACGTTTTGCTAGATACGACCCTTAATTTATTTATAATTGTTTATATCCCTTTGAAGCTGCACTAAAACTGTAATTCAACCGTTTGAAGTCCATTTAAGTTTTTTTTTTTTTCAACCTTTTTTCAACTTAAGAAAATAATACATTAACACCCTGGATGACATGGAGGTGAGTAAATTATTTTTAATTTGGCTTGAAATCCAGCACAAAATGGACTACTTCTATAGTGGTGAACTATTTTGCCCATTTTTGAGGATGACAGATATATGTGAAACTTCTGTAGAGAATGGGTGCACCTTGACCATTGCACTGATCGAGCGAGAGCACTTGATCGGATCCGTCAGACCCCATGCTGCTAGAACAACAACATCCACTAGGACCAGCAGGGCAACCAAACCCATCAGCTGGATGTCTCTAATAATCTGAAACAAGCAAACAAAGTACTTCAGTGAAGCCAGTAACATCAAGCTATAATTGGTGGCCTGTTCATGCGAAAACATGTTGCAGCTCACCACTCTCTTGTCGGGCACACGCTGAGTGAACACTCTGTAGAGCCGCCATGTTTTCCCAAGAATTGGGCCAAACACCAGAGAGCTGCCGATACACAGTGTCCACATCCGTGCCTGAGATGGTACAGAGAAATGATACACACAAGAACAGCTTTTAACTATCCAAATCATGACAATAAACTTGTCTAAACTTGTTTCAATCCACAATGAAGGCAAAAAAAGGGCTCAACAATAAAGATGACCTGCTGGATGAGTCTCAGCCGTTACTGAAAATTATCTTAATATTGCAAATCCACTTTAATGCCTTAGGAACTTAATATAGCTGCAATATAATATACTTACAAAATACACTACCATACTAAATAATACAATAATGTAGTAAAACATTATTACAATTTAAAACAACATATTTCTATTTAAATATATAGCGAAATGTAATTTATTCCTGTTCTTTTCTGCATCATTACTCTAACATTCCTTTAAAAATCCTTCTAATATGCTGATTTACTGCTAAAGAAACATGTATTATTATTATTATTATCATCAAAGTTGAAACATTTGTGCCTAATATTCTTAGAAACTGTGATACTTCGATACATTTGAAAAAACAGCATTTGAAATAGAAAGCATCTTTTGTAACATAAATGTTTTATGCGTTATGTTAATATTTTAATCTGTCCTTGCTGAAGTGTTTTTCTTTTTAAACCACTGCTAATCCATGTAACACAGCAACACACTCACATGCAGACATTAACATAACTCAATCCAGAAACATTTCTAGCATAAACAGGTATGTGATCTATCACAGATGTATGGTTTGAGAAGCCTTACAGCTTAAAGTAAATGAGAGGTCCGTTAAACATGTTTGGAAAGTAAAGGAGGTTTATGGGGTTGTAAAATAAGCCAGCTGTGTGATTTATAGCACTGGGTGTTACATAGAGAAGAGGGACTTCGTTTTGAACGTCAGCCCCATCAGACTACCTAAATAACTGTGTGTGTACCTGTAAGACAGCTCTTGATCCTGCTCCTGACAGCGGGGCTCTCTCCTCCACAGCAAATAAGAAGCCGCTGCTGTATGTGAGAACACTGCCACACAGAGTCAACACATTCAGATTGGGACTGGACATCTTCACTATCCTGTGTCAGAGGTACAGAATCATAATCAAAATACTCAAGGGACAAAAAGAGCACCTGTAAAGCAAGTCCTAAGTCACATTTGTGATGCAGAGATCAAGTACCTGTTGTTTTTGAAGCGCAGTGTGAAAATGAGGAAGAAGAGCTCCAGCAGAATCCCACAAGAGAGCAGCGTCCAGACGACAGCACGAAGAGCCGGAGACAGCGATCGACTCTGAGCATCCGCACCCCTCTAGACACAGACAACAGAACAATAATCAAGGTGTACACTACAAGCCTATTTGTTCTTTAATCATCTCTGAGTGTATTCAGTGGTGGACGGAGGAGAGTGTGTGAAAGTACCGCTGAGAGCGCACATAGTCTCTGTAGGATGTCCCAACCCTGCTGGATGTTCACTCCGGGGTAGATGGAGCAGACGCCAGACTCACAGTGAGAGCTGCAGTTCAGTCCTGCCTCCATCACTGATCTCAACTCATACACACATCCTAAAGGACAGACAACAAACAACTCACTGAACTTGTCCGTAACAGCATTGGAAGTTTACAAATGCAACATTTATATTTGAAAAATACATTAAAAATGGCTAAAATCTTGAGTCTGATCGGCCCAGTGTGCGCTTCTGTGCTCACTTTGCAATATACAATTTTTAAATGTTATTAAAAAAACACTAGAATTTATTTTATTTTTCTAAGCATTATACGATCGATTTTAAATACACTGTTACAGACTGAACACATGATGGCGATGTTCTTCATAAAGTCTTCCCTGGGAGTTACCCTCACTTTTGGCAACACTTTACTATAAAGTTCATTATTTAACATTAGTTAACAACATTAGTTAACATGGACTATAATGAACAATACGTCCACAGCATGTATTCATCTTAGTTAATGTTATTTTCAGCATCTACTAATGCATTGTGTTTGTGAACATTAGTTAGTGAACTATTATGCATAAAAAATGAACGACTGTATTTTCAATAACATTAACAAAGATTAATACATGGTGTAATAAATGCATTTTTATTGTTTGTTAATGTTTATACATTGACTTATATTAACAAATCACTCCTTATTGTAAAGTGTTTGTTAATTCGACATTAGATTCCTTACAAATATTTGATAGATGTTTAGTCAGTCCTTCCAAAGTTTAGATTATGTGACAAATCTAGAAAAATCAGTTTGTAAACCCCACAATGTGTGCACAATAGAGAAAATATTGTTGATACTTATGTTTGATCAGAATTTAATACCAGACATCTCTCAAGCTATATACCATTTTTCAAAGAGCACATTTAAAGCAGACATCCTCTCATGTGTTAACATTAGAACATAAAAAGTACAGGCTCATTCTCCTCTTCATTACATAATTATACCTCTGATGTTTAAAAACTGTAATCATGTTGATCCTCGGTCCAAAATGAAAAAAAAAAAACGAGGGAAAGGCTCAGGCTTGCCTTCACAACACAAAGTTTAAAGAGCTGCAAGCAAGGCAGTTAATACCACATGGATGCACAGATTACCACTCACAATATAGCGCTGTGCGTCACATCAGCAAAAGAACCGCATGTATGAGCCTGAAAGAGCAAACCGCATTACCTGTGCTGTGATCCGAGGTGTTTGAGTGTGCCATGTGCCGGTCTGTGTGACGCATGTAAACATCAGCACTATAGTCTGTATGCAGCTGATCTTCATGCTGTGCTCATCTGTTATTGTATTTATGGTCATATTTTTCGAGCCTGCTTTTGAAATGTTTTAAATGTGGGTGGGTTGATCCTCTGTCTTCCTGAATGTATGTGTTTATGTGCAGGGTATGTGGGTAAGTGACATGAAATGCATTTGGGAAGTTGACACATCATTGCTGATTCTTTAGTATTTTTCATTTAAATGTTTGGCCTGCTAACTAACTAACTTACTTACTTTATGTATGTATTTATTTATTCACTTATTTATTCATATTAATACTAAGGCACACTGATTTGACATTTACATTTTAAAGAACTTTAGAACTTTCTATTCATCAAAGAAAGTTTTGTATTAAACAATTGTATTAATTCCTCAAAAACAATAAACCAGCAACATTTTATTTTATTTTATTTTACAGAAATGCATTCATTTATTTTTGTCAGTAGCTGGCTATTAAAAACGGGGGATTGAAAGTATCAATAAAACATTTAAAATGTTACAATAAAGTAACTGTTCTTTTAAAACCTTTTATTCATTTTCAAGATTTACACAAAAACTTTAAACTGCACTATTGTTTTCAAAATTGATAATAATAATGTTTTTTTCGGTTTGTTTGTTTTTCTGCAGCAAGTCATCAGGCCTTAGAATGATACTTTTACATTGTAAGAATTTTACACAATATCACAGTTTTGACTGTATTTGTTTGTTAGAAACATGAAGTTAAAGGGTTAGTTGACCCAAAAATAAAAACTCTGTCATTAATTACTCACCCTCATGTCGTTCCAATCCCAGAAGACCTCCTTTCATCTTCAGAACACAAATGAAGATATTTTTGATAATATCAGAGAGCTATCTGACCCTCCATAGACAGCAATGCAACTGAAATAATCCCAGAATCACAGTAAAACAGTCCATGTGGCATCAGTGGACTCTCTGATATCATCAGTAATATTTGTGTTCTGAAGATGAACGGAGGTCTTATGGGTTTGGAGTGGCATAAGTGTGAGTAATTAATGACAGAATTTTCATTTTTGGGTCAACTAACCCTTTAAGAGACATTTACAAAATCTTACTGACCCCACATTTTTTAATCATATAGTATATATTTAATATTTGTAATAAAAATGTAAAAACATAATTTATCACACTACAGGACCATTTAAAATGAATAGTGAAGAGTTGTAAGAGTTGTTTAAAATGGTGAAGATACAGAAATGGTGACAGTTTGAACCTAAGATATGGACTTTTTACTTATATATGCAAAGAACTTATATTTTACAACGCTGATATAAATTTTAAAAAATATGTATATTTTACATTTATTAAAGTGTGTATCCTTATACCTTTCACAGATATATCCCATCTCATAAAAAGTGCAGTTTCATATTTTCTCATTTGTTTCTGAATCTGAGAGACTGTATATCTGTGTCAGTATGTCTGAAGTCTGAAGCCTCATGTGAAAGTGTGACTAAGCTTCAGAGTGAATGTAGCAGTGACTATGAGCTCTGTGTGAGTCTGTCAGAGAGTGACAGCGTCTGGAGCGATATGTGTCTGTTCAGAGCCCGAGGCACAGACAGAAATACAAGCGCCTCACAGACACACGGTTACTAACAAACAAACGTCTCAGACAGATACAAGAGCTGCTCTATAACACAGCGGCACTGTGAAAATGTACAAGTCCACTATGAAGTTTTACAACATAAAAATGAGTTATCCAAGAGTCGCCCAACACTCATCACTTTCATATGCAAACCTTTAATATGCATATGTTCACCAGCAATTTGCAATTTTGACTTAATAAGATAAAAGAGTTGTAACATTAGTTTGTGTGCATGTGATGCAGGTCTAGGCTAGTCTCAGAAGATATGCGAGTCTGAGACTTGAGTCCAAGAGGAAAGAATTCTTACAAATGCTAGTTGTGAGTTTGCAGACTTGAACTAATGAGTCAAGATGAGTCACAGACTGAGCCTCAACCTAACTGCTGTTTAATACAGAGGCAGCGCGCAGTGCTTTACATGGAAAAATATAAATGATGTCAACATACCATGAATTTCATTTGCCATCTAGATGTATTGTCATAGATGTAATATCACACCGAGTTCTGTCAACATCTGTTTTTTCGAGACTGAGGAACAGCCTAAACTGTGAACTGTCATTCACACTTCCACAATTAGACATCTAATCTTTTAACATGTAATCAAAAACATTTAATCCCCGGTTTCACGGATCAGTCTAAGCTGTTTCAACTAAAAGAAACTTGCACTGACTGATCTTAAAATATATCAGTGTCTCAAGATGCACACCAGTAATGTTTTTTGTTGTTGTTGTGGTGTACAAAGATGAATTTAAATGTCCTAATTGAACTATTGTTTAATACGGTCTATGAGACCAGGTCTAGAAAATGTATATTTCGAAATTTTAGAAGTTAATTCAGTTTGACTAAAAAGGTCCAAGTCCAAAACCCTCGTTCAAAGTTTTTGCATGTTAAAAAATATATACAACCTCACTTTGTGTAAATTGCGTTTACACTCTGCCTCCAATACTTTCATACATTATAAAAAATAAAATAAAACAACAACAAAAAAACAGACCAGGTTGGATTTTCTGCACTTTTTGCATTAGAAGAAAGCATTATGACAGGAAAGGATAGGATAGGATAGGATAACGAATACCAAAACTGCATACAAGCATTTCAGGACCTTTCCAGCTAATGTAATTTACAAACATTAGCATGCATATTATAAATGTAATTTATCACTAAGACTTAAAATCCTAATTAATGTATAGCTCCACTAAGGACCTCTAACTGTGATAATAAGAATTATCCAGGACTAAGTGATTTTCCTCTTATTGTCTTATAAGCATGATTGAAAATAAACTAAATGTGATGTACAAATGCATTAATTAGGTATAAGTGATCAAAACATATTTTTTTATATATACATATAATATATTTTTATATGTTTTTCAATTTCATATGTAGGCTTTCTTTAATAATTAAGCTGAAACTGTGCAGTTTTACCCTTTATGCACCCTTTGAAATGAAGGTTATTGGTGTACTACATTTTTTACGTGCATGTTCTCAGGTTGACTTTCAAAGCATATT
Source organism: Enteromius unitaeniatus (assembly GCA_032359435.1). NCBI lineage: Eukaryota > Metazoa > Chordata > Actinopteri > Cypriniformes > Cyprinidae > Enteromius > Enteromius unitaeniatus. The sequence continues at coordinate 3,940,238 of JAUMHI010000048.1, read as the reverse complement.
TACAACACCGTTTCCTACTTTTAGATTGTGTCCCTAGGTGATTAGGATCATCAAAGCATTAGTTTAGAGCTACTAAAATTAAATCTTCTGAGCTAAAACTTGAATTTATGTGTCAGTGACTTTGGAAAGGCTATGTACTATAAAGTCAGCTGACGTTATAACATTTTAATACCTTCTGCGAAAGCACCAGCCAAACAAAATCTGGCGTTCACATTAAATACATTTTTTTTTTAACATCAGATGAGTTTAAACACGCATGCGTTACACATTAATTTTCATGTGACATCTCTTGTCAGGGTGGTTTGGAAATTCCTGTAGTTCCTTCCTAAACTTGTATTGTCATCTATCCCAATATAGATCAGTAGTTTACAGTTTCCTGCAGGCACAACCGCCAGAGAGGCATTTCCGACCATTTTTCAGAACGGGGAGATGGTGTAAAGACAGAGCAGAGCAGGCCTATATGACTAGCTCTCGACTGCTTAGTTAAGGCAGGATAACTAGCACAAGGAGTCTCTTCAACACAAGCTACACATGGATCCTCTTGTAGGGGTGTGTCACGTTTATTCTCCTTTGAAGTACACTTATCTCTCACGAAGGATTAAACACTGTATTTAGCTGTTTTGTATTCGAGATAAATTATGATTCTCGTTTATTTAGTCATCACGGCAGGCCTAGGATTTATGGGTTAATAACTAGGCTGCTGTAAGCTTTATTTTTTATTTTTTACTTATTTTGGTCTCGTGCTTTGGAGTAAAGTAGCTACAAACTGGGACATTGATGACTGCAAAAAAAAAAAAAAAGCACAGCTAGAGTGTTTGAGGATCATATATGAACAATCCCCCTCCCTCTCTTTTAATCCGTTTAGCAATTTAATCTAAGCTGATCAAGCAGTATAAGAATGCCAGTTATTATTGGTTTACCCCCTCTGGACTCAACGCCCACTGAGAAGACCCCTATAAGCTGCAAATGAAAGTCAAACGGGGGGAATAGTATTAACTAGTATTAAACTTAAATCTAGCTTACTTTGCTTTCTCGGATTTGTATTTTTTTAAATAATGTACAAATAAAAACATACCAGAAATCAAATAGACAACTGATATTAATAAGTAGGGTTATAATAAAATCACTTCAATAGCATTTTCAATTATTTTATTAGGCTATCATTCAATTAAAATGATTCTACTGTATATAAATACCCTACTGCCTCTCTTAGTACAATGTTACTTTATTTTTGTGCAAAATAATTTAGTTTAATAACTGTGCAGCGTCGTGAAGGTGTCTTAGTAAAACAGATAGAGCATACCTGTGATCTGTGAATGAAAGGTGCTCCTGTCCCGACATCCTCGAGCGATCCGGTACAAAACATCCCGTTAAAGTAGTCAGGGTTGATCCCAGGGCTCGGTCTGGGGTTTTAGACTTTTGATTGCCTGTTCTTCATCTGTGATGAACAGCTCAGAGTGAATGAACTCTAGAAACACTGAGAGTGAGTGAGAGCGGAGCACTGAGTCAGACACAGAAAGAGGAGGAGGCTGTGAGAGAGGGACAAGCACAGAAACTCATTTTTGGAAATGCATTGTAAAAACTGGATAGGCTGCGCTTAAATGCTTTCACTTTGGAATTCGGAGGTTCACCTGTTTTAAACAGGCTACTTTTGCCATTAAATTGCACTGATTTTGTTCGTTTTTTGTGCAGGGCAGTCTTAATGCGTTATAATGTTTGAAAACGAGATTACTACTCGCACTATTCAACAACATTCAACAAAAAGTTCATTGTTTGGCTTCTCATAACGCGTGTTAGTTGATTTAACAGAGGTCTCGCGGGACAGGGTGGGATAGGGTGGATCTGTACTGTATGGGAGTAATTATAAAAACAAAAAATATCATAATACACTTCAGTGGAAAGAAACACACTCCTGTTTATCACACCTGCTCCATTACGCAGTAGTCAGCGCATGCGTGGTAACATGACCGACTATGTTTTGTTTTGTTTTTGTTTTCTTTATAATTTTTTTTTTATTATTTAAAAAAATAGCAGGCATGATTTGGGGGCGTGCAAATGATAACGCAGAACATAGAAACTCAATGCGCAAACCACAAGAGGTTATTAAGAGTTAACAGGTATGTTTTGCGGTTTGCTCTTCCTTGGAAAGGAAGGGAAAAAAACGTTGCCTTTTTTCTTAAGGTAAAATTCAGCAGGCCACCCCTCAAAAAATTGTTTTACCACAAATAAAACACACACACACACACACACACACACAAACATGGTTACTATAGTTTAACCAATGTAACCACAAATTAACCATGGTTTTACTAACCATAGCCAAAACATATACAAAGGATACTTAATACGCCAGAACAGCATGGTTACACTTTTACTACAATAAAACAATATATCTAGGAAAAAACAATGGTTAATTTAGTTGATTTATCATATTTCACGAGCTAGTGTTGGTGCCAAATATCTCGTGCAATGCAATTGTCTTTTTTATCATTATAAATTATTATTATTATTATTATTATTTTAGAAAATGTAGAACGTCGTTGCCTGAATTTCTGTCAGCATCAGTTGTGTTTTTCACCAGCAGATGTCGCTGTCGGACTCATACACAGACGCCTGAAATTAGGATAAAACATTTAAAAGCAATATCAAATTGGGCACAATATTTAAACTACACTTTTTTTTTAATAATAATAATTTAAACTTAATTTGCAATCCAACTATACTAAGGAAAATGTGGGGCTTTGTGAAAAATATAGTTTAATTATGGGGTAGAATTTGAATTCTTGATGTGCAGCGGTGGCATCTGATATTAAATTTTTTAAAGATTTGTGTATCTCCTCATCTCTGTTACTGGAGACTCTCAGACTGTTAAGTTTGATCTTGAGTCTGAACCTGGTTAACCCCAGGGCAGATGCAGGGCTTCCAGGCTCATGTTGCAAAGACCTGCTAAATTTTTCATCCGCATGAGGCAACAGTAGATGGCCGTCTACTCAGTTACAGACTAAGGAAAGAGGAGATGGTGTACAACAGCATATGGCCATTGATGGCTGCACAAATTTTGTGCTATTAAACAGCATACGCAATTACAGATTATCACTATGATTTTCTTCAGAAAAAGAATACACGTGCATAAACATGCATTTGATAGCTGGATTTACGTGACTCCCACAGTCATGGAAAACCTGGGAAAATAAGATTTATTTGAAATAATAAATAATTAGATAGGCTACATTTTCTATATTGTGCTCTGTAGATAGCCTATTGATTTCACCTTATGTAAAAGCTGTTCATAAGCCATAGTGTTTTTTTCTAAGCGTTGAGCAAATTGCACTTTTCAAATTAAGCATTTGAAATGATTAATCATTCGAAATCACAAGATAACATCACGAAAAAGTAGTTAATCAAAAATAGTCGATCTAACACTGCATTCCTCACTGTTTTTTTTGTTTTTTTGTTAAGCCACTAAACTCTATACAAAGTTTTGCATTGACCTAATTGCTGTCTATGTTATGATTTCTCCGTTACTGTATTATATTAGAAAATAGGATTCCACTTGACCTGGTCAAAAGTCATTACACAGCACTGCAATTATCTTTATGGCTGAGCTGGATTTCAAGATGTAACTTGCACGCACAAAATCACCGGTGACTGATGACACCACTCACCTTGGTAAGTCATAAAAAGTCAATATTGTAATGGAAAAAAACCACAGAATAATCCTAAGAACACAGTTCCTCGTTCCATCCGCCCACTCCAGTCATGGCACAGTTATTACTCACCTCCTGTGGCAGGCGGTCCTGCCCAAAATCACAGGTTATGGATGCTCATGTGCTGCCGTGTGAATGTGGCTCATTTTCCAACATGTCTATTCCAGAATAAGGGATCTTTCATGTGTACTCGACAACAGCACATTCTCTGTAGCGAGCGCTGGACATTGTACAAGGCTAAACTTTGTTCGCAGCTCTCAGCTTACAACCATTTAAATGTGAATGCTTCAATTTCATCCTGGCTTCTTTCATGCATCTCAAGTTGCAAGTAATTGCAGCTATACAGGTGCATGCACACACGCTAAGTGCAACTACTAACTCATCCCCAGCCATTGCTTAATTAACTTTACACGTTTTCTGTTTTTAAATCAACCGCACATGTTTTTCAGTTTCATAGGACTTGTTCTTAAGTGTGCATTGGTATGAGGAAGAGTCTGAATTATTAGATTACAGAGTGAAGCTTTAGTTGATCCTTCCTCAGAAAGATGCAGTATCTCTCATGATGTGAAGACTAAACCTCAGACACCCACACAGCTGTCAGCGTACACATTCCTGTGATCAGGTAGCTACACACATGGAGGGTTCAACCCGGTGTGTGTGTATTTCGAAGCTCAGTGAACGTTTTGTTAGTTGTCAGAGCATTGCTGTTGTTGTTTTTTACATCTTTCACTTTTATTCGAAACATCTGATACCCTTAATTTACTAACTGCCCTCAGAACTGTGATATAGGATAATCAGATCAATTTAGTAAACAATATTTTTAATTGATTGCAGTTTAGTGGGACGGTTCCACGAAACGTACCACAAACAGCTATGTATTTCAAATGTGAGATGCAAAACAGTGAAATAAAAAAGAAAAATAAATGATTGAAAATGAAATAAAACCAAAGTGAAATAAAGGGCTAGAGGTGCATTAAAAATAAAAATAAAAAACATTCAGATTAAATTTAACAAATTCAGAGAAAAACTGCAAAATGTAAACTCACTGCCAGAATTGTAAGATATAAACATGAAATTGTGAGAAATAGCTAAGATTGTTGTAAATCTGTGATTCTGAGAATGAAAGTCCAAATTGCAAGGTATAAACTGAGAACTATTTTAAGATATAAAATCAAAATGGCACGAAATTATAATAGTTTCTCTATGGTCATAATGCGATGAAGTTCAGGAAGCCTACCCAAAGTATCAAAGCATCTCTTTTGGTAGGTCCTAAAGGGTTGCTCTACCCCAAAATGAAAAATCCCAAAAAACATAATCTGAATATTCCACCTGCCATCAGTGGTTCAACCATAATGTTGTGAAGCTACGAAAATACTTTTTGAATGCAAAGAAAATAAAAATGACGACTTTATTCAATCCTTCAGACTTTATCTCTTCCGTGTCTCCTCCTGTGAAAGCATTTTTATTTTATTTGCATAAAAAAAGTATTCTTGTCGCTTCATGATGCTATGGTTGAACCACTGATGGCAGATGGACTATTTTTGGATATTGAGAGTGTTCAGTCAATGGGACTGTCACAAGACTACCGGTTTTCATTTAAAATCTCTTACATCATGTTCAGAAGATGAACAAAACTTTTAGGGGTTTGGAATGACATGGGGGTAATGTAATTAATGCCAAAATTCTTTTTGGGGTGGAGTTACCCTTTAAGATTGATCATCCTGTACCCTGTTCTAGCTAATAGATATTTTGTTTTCTAAACTTGTACATTTAGAGTCTTTTCTGAACTCCATTATGAACATGAATTGTTTGCTCTCAAGATACTAGATGCTATGAGAAAGCGACATCTCAGAACTCACAACCATATATTGAGGTGCAGCGAAGTGAGGAGAGACACTTTCAATGTGCTGTCAGTAGGATGCCATGGGGCATTGAGCTCCTAACAAGTGTTTAAAAAGTGGTCAAACAAACTGCAGAACAAATAACACATCTGTCCCTCAGAACCCATCAAGGATTAGGCAATCCTCACAGAGAGTGAAAGCAAGACCAAATAAAGTGAAAGAAAGAGCGGCATCAATTTGTGTTACCAAGTCTTTCTCCTTCATAGAAAGACTGTCCTGTATAGAATAAAACTTTGAATTTAGAAGGTGAATAGAAAGTCCCTCTGTATTCTGTAGCAGTGATGAGATGGCTTTCATATGCAAACGCAGGAGTCCAGTCCTGTATGTTCACTGGCCAAACGCTGAATCTCCCCCTGACCGCCTGAACTGACAAGTGTCTGGCTTAATAGATTCTGAGAGGAATCAATCCTGCCAACTAAAACACATTTAAATTTCAATGATACCTTGAAAGCAACAATTTTGTTAGAGGTTACAAAAGCTACAGGTATACACTGAATACGTTCAGAACTTCATACATTACAAAAATGTTAGCCAGAAGCATTTATCACGAATGAAAAGTGCTCATTAAGAGATTGGAGGATGACACATAACTGCAATTGATTACTAATCCATTTTTATGACTTATTAATTATTATTTGATTAAAATCATCCCTTGTTTCAGTTAAAAAACATGCCACACTTAAAAAAATAAAAAGGCTTATTTTCCAGCTCCCCTAGAGTTAAACCGTGGAGTCTTTTTGTTTTTAAATCTATTCAGGCGATCTCTGGGTCTGGCGGAGCACTTTTAGGTTTAGCTTAGCATAGATCATTTGAGCCAAAATGACTATGAGTTTTGACATTTTTCCTATTTAAAACTTGACTCTTCTGTAGTTACATTGTGTACTAAGATCTATGTACAATGAGAAGCTGATGAAATGGGAAAAAAAAACTCTATGGGAGTTGGAAAATGGTACTATTTATTTGTTTGTTTTTTAAAAGTGGTGTGTTCTTTTAAACATTAGTTTGATAAATTAATCCAAGCCTCCTGAAGGATTGCCCAAAGATGATACACACTGATTCGACACTTCTTACGGACATCACGGTCCAGTTCCTCCCATAATAGCTCAGCTTTGACATGTACAGTATATTTTGCCATTGTGATGTAATCAAAATGAAAATTATTATTGCTGGTCTTCAGTGATGTCGTCAAGTTACTTTAATGTACAGTATTTACATCAAAAATGATAAGGATTTATGCTGATTTCACCCAAAACTTCTTTCATCTCCAAGCACAGGTCATCTCCAGGCTATCTTGTGCTGTGACTTTGGACACCCAGAGAGAGAGAGAGTCTGATCATTGTGCACAGCTCTCTGAGGTCCTTCAACACTGTGGCAAAATGTACCTGCCAAGACATGAAAAACAGAAGCGTCCTGCCTAGTAAGCTCACACCGCTATTGATGATGTAAAATAAGCAAATCTCACCGGTAGGGGCAGTAAAATGGGTTTAAGTGCAATGAATGCTACTTATATAGGCTTGTCTTGATGATTGACAGAACTAAACGATTTAGGCTCCTCCCAAACCTACATTTGGAACTTTATCTCTTCACATACAACACAGCACCAAGCTATTTCCATGGTGTTATGAACACAAATACAACACAAAATCTGCCTTTATTCTATAGTTTCAGCTTACATTTATTTTTTTATGCTTGTGTGATGTCCGAGACATAATCAGAAACAAAACGAGTGCCTTAATGATCCTAATGTTAAGCTTAGCTGGCTACCAGATTCCCTTGAAAATATATTTTACTTCTAGACTTGAATAAAAGAGTACTGTACAAATGTTTTGAGAGCCCTGGCTTTGTTCCAGAAAAAAACATTCAACATTCAGTTAAAAAAAAAAAAAACTGACAGAGACACAAATTATTATAATATTTATTTTTATTATTATAGTACTCTACATAAGAAGTGCAAATACACGTTCATAAACAATTAGAGGAGTGAATGTTATTCAAATCTGCCTTCATCATCTTAAATAAAATACATTCTATCTCGTCACTGATATATAGAAAACATCATAAAAGATTATTTAGTATAAAAGCTTTAGATATGAATTTTAAAACTCTGAAATAATGATTGCATTAGTTATTTGCATAGTCAATATTGGTTAAGCCTAAAAGTGTAAGACACATGTGAAAAAACTAAAAGAAACTGAGTTTAGGCCTTAAAACAGGAAGTGTTTGAAGAACAAAATTCAGTTTAAAAAGAAACGCATCATAAATTTGTCCATTGGCTCTGTAACAATATCATATATTTTATATAAAATGAAGATCGAAGAATTAAGCTTTAAAACAAAGTCACAAGGGACCTTTGTCACTGTTTATCTCGAGATTTTAGATGCTGCCTTGGTTTTTAAAAGCAATTGCAAAGTCTTCGCAAACACTAACACAAAAGCAAACTGAAATATTTTGTGTAAGTGCATGTTTTTTTAGAGGTAGCACTGTTTTACAGTGCTTCATGCTGCGCAGTTACAAACACGAAGAAAACATTATGCTTAATCTGTCACAAAGCCAATTTATTTCACAGTAAATCTTTGTGCGTAATGAGAAGAAATTAAGTTAAATTACAATAGACAAAGCGACCTATCGCCAAGCAAAAGATATGCATGTGCCTAAACGGCATCTTCTAACATATTACAAAAGTGCAAGAGCTAAACAGATTGATGACCAAGGCAACTTAGTTAATATAACTAACAACTATTCTGAACCGCCAGTGTTTTTGATTTTGCCTTTGCAAAGCAAGGCCTTTGTAAGAGAAACTATCTACAGATGTCTTTCTCAAAATGCCACTTGCTCAATCACTTGGCAATAAGATTTGGCTTCAGCTGAGAGGTTTTCAAGCCAGCTGGCTGTAAAGTTCAAAGTTCCTGCTGATAACACTGTAAGTGAGAGGGAAGGAGACGGGTGCGGGGTGAGCGAGGTTATCCCAGCAGAACTCTTTGAAGGCGATCGGCAGGCACGCTGTTGTCATCGTCTGAGTCAGCATCGCTCTGAGGGTTGGAGCTGCAGGGAGAGGTGCATTCTGGAGAGCACAGGTAGTGCATCAAGGGCAGGCGATACTTCCCACAGAAATCCACAAACTTGATGTGACGAACGCATGAGTCGAAGTAAACGCCTGGGAACCAGGAGGTGAGATACGCTCTGGTTAGAAAACTGTTTGAAAACTTCACACCAAGAATGAGAACTATAACGAAAAACAGTTCTTTATATCACAAATTTAAAAGCTACACTATATGAATCACCCTGATGTCATTTCAAACCCATTTCACTTTTGTTAATCTCAAAACAGAAATGACAATATTTTTTTGTACATTTACGCAAGCAAACATTATTGATATTTTTGCTGAAAACAAGACCGCTTTCTTTTGCAGTGTGTCAAATAATATAATATTTAAAAAAAAGATTGAGATTTTACAGGATTTCAAAACGTGAAAAAAATTAGCAAAGATATCATTTGAATTTTTGTGTTAATTATGAAGTATTAAATAAGACTCTATATGAATATTCTATATATGGTAAACATTCAACACTGCCAAATATTATTCCTAGCACAAGCAGTAATTTCTGTTGTCGTGTATGCTTAATTAAATAAACAGTTTTACCTAATTACATCTTATAGCACTATATTACTGGCATTACAGATTTAAGTTCGATTCATCTCAGACTGATAACAAAACATGTTCTAACTGAAACACTGAAACAAGCACTTTCTCTCAAGCTGGAACAATAGTGAAAAGCCCTACAACAATAAACTTGAATATGCTGAATTAACGGAAACCTCTCTGAATATTCCTAGCTTTTATGTGACCCTAGAGCACTTAAGTTGCTGGGGTATATTTGAAGCAATATCCAAAAATACGTTGTGTAGGTCAAAAGAATTTATTTTTCTTTTATGCCAAAAAACATTTGGATATTAAGTAAAGATCATGTTCTATGAGGATATTTAGAAATTTCCTTACTGTAAAATATTAAAACCTAATTTTTGATCTGTAATATGCATTGCTAAGGACTACATTTGGACAACTTAAAAGCTGATTTTCTCAGTGTTTTGATTTTTTGCACCCTCAGATTCCAGATATTCAAACGGCTGTATCTCGGACAAATATTGCCCTATAATAACAACATACGTCAATGGAAAGCTTAATTATTCATCTTTCAAAAACAAAAAAACTAAGATTTATGACTTGTTTTGTGGTCTAGCATCACACATTTATATCACGTTTCTCCTCCCACCTGCGCACTTGGGGTTGGGGCACTTGCTGGCCATGTCTAAGTAGTTGACTAGATTGCTTGGGAGGTCTTTATGTGAATATGTGAGGTTCTTGCTTTTGACGGTTCGACCAGCCAGCTCCAGCAGTGATGGGGGGTCATAGGTCATGTCCTTGACGAAGCGTACAACCAAAGGATTGCCTCTGAGACTGAGCTCCTGCAGCTGCACCAGGCTCAGGATCTCTCTCGGAAGATACGTCAGCAGGTTATTATGTAGACTGAGAGAGCGCAGGGAATGGAGCCTGGAAGGGTGGAAAGAAAAGCGGGCCAAAAACATTTTCAATATTATTAATACTACTACTACAATTACTACTAAGTATTCAAATAAATCACAGAATATATTAAATACCTAATACACATGTAAACTATATATTAATAATAGAATAACACTTTTTGGATTTTTTTTTGCAGGACAAAAGGTACACTTTGTTAGCAAGCATGCAACATTTTAAACTTACCTGTTGAGTTGAGGTGGGACGCTCTGGATGCGATTATCACACAGAACTAGGTAACTGAGGCAGGGTAAGTTAGCTAGTTCAGCAGGGATGGAGGAGATCTGGTTACCGCCCAGATACAACAGCTCTAAGCTAAAGAGAGAAAAAGGGGAGATAATAAAGGAATGTCACAAAGCAATGCGACAATATCACAGTAAGTGTACTATATACTGTAACTAAACTGAAATAATTGGTCTCCTTGGAGGTTTGCCAATGTCCCCTAGTGGGCCCTGACCTCCTAATAAAAACCATTGCATTAAAGTACATCCAAAATCAACAGTATTCCAGCCCTATGGTTACTGCCAATGATAAAGGATAAGTGGAGGTTTCTTATAGGAAGCCTCGCAATCAGAAAAAGCAGACATGCAAAAACTATCAGCAGTAAAGGCTATGAGGAAATTGCTCCCCTTCAGCGGTTTTTAAATCAATACAGGTCAGTTAATGATAACGGAGATATCGTGAATCCCCAAGCAAACATCCCGTTTGTCGTATCAAACACACTGTCCTAGACATTACATGTTCAGTATCTTATAACAAGTGAAGTATACAGTTTTGTACTTCATGTCTTTTCTGCCTCAAATCAAAGTTTATAACATTGTGATTCAGCTCAAGAGTTAATTTAGTTCATGGCAGAGAACTTTTTTTTTTTTAACTCCCATGGAAATGAAAGGAATTCTTCCTCTACAGAAGTATGAGGCACTGAGAGCAAAGGGGCGAGTGAGAGATCTTCTAGCATTTTACCCTACTCCCCACTTTGTCCATTTGTTGTCCTCCCTGAAGAGAGGCATTCATTTTTGCTTCAATACCTCATTCCCTTCGCCAGCCCATCTCGGCTTAGTCTCTACAATTACCACAGCAGGCAGAGACGGAAGAGGGAACAGAGGCCCAGATCTCTCGAGAAGGACCAACTCTGTGTGTAATGTGGGCCAACAGGGCACATCTCTTTATGATGGGATGGCTCGCAGCCAAGTTGGCCTCAGCAGACTCACGGTTCCAGCACGGCTCTGCTGAGCCCACATGGCAAACTGATCCTGCGGCTCTGAGAGCTGAGAGCTTCCTATTCACGCTCACTGTGAGTGAACAGAGCGAGCCATAGCCCAAATCAGACACTTTCTACATTTAGCTGAAAAGAAGCACTTCACTGCCATGACATTACAACTGGATTTCAGTACAAGCAGATGATAATTGTATCATAAGTGCACTACTGTTCAAAAAGTTATATGAAGCAATCTCTTATAATCAAAGAGGCTGCATTTATTTAAACCAAAAACCTACCTGGTCTCATGGGGTAAATGTAATTAGGTGCACTTTTTTGCGTGATACGAAATATGTACCAACAAGTACATATAACTGCAGTTTAAAAAAAGAAATGAAAATAAACACTAGCGGCAGTAAAACTTTGACACTTTTCGTTCCTTTTTTTTTTTTTTTAATGTATTTTGTTTTTATTATAAAGTGTAATTTTCACACAATTAATTGAAGAATATCATGTTATGACTTCTAAACTATATTTATATGCTGGGAGATGTGAAAACTGATACTTGTGAACACTTCATATCTATGGGTTTTCATAGACGGGAGGTTTAAGTACTTGAGAGGCAAAGAGCTCGGGTTTGAATCCTGTGCAACTACAGTTCGAAATGACACAAACAAATGCCTTTTTGTATAAATTTTGCATTTGTTAGGGTTGGATTTGGTGTAGGGCATATTTCCAACATGATAGATCATTAACTTTTTAGCAAAAGCCCACGGATATTTCAATTCTGAACCTGCCGCAATACATACCTATATCAACGTAATAAAAAATGTGCCAGGGTTCACGTAACCTGTGATTTAGCACCACTCAGTGGACATTTCTCTTAGAAACTGTGGGGAAACATACAGTAAGACAAGTAAAAACAGTGTTGCACAAAAAAAAGTGCACAGAGGTACGTATTTTTATGAGACCGACCCCAGCAGAAATATCAAACATTCATATTTTATGTGATGTTGTTAAACTAAGTTTCGGGAGGAGCGCGTTCGAATAATCAACCGCAGCTCTCTCTCTCTCCACTTTCCAATCATCTCGTTGCACGTCCTGATTTTGCTGAGGTAGGCGTGTTCCTGGTTTACCATATTTTGTTGACCCTGGAACAACATTTTAATCCATTAGTTTTGACCATATCTCTTCACCTAAACCTAACCCTACCCACGAGTAACGCCTAAAATCAGAGGAAATGATAGATGACTGACACTGATGTACAAGCACCAAACACTGATTATAAGCCTAAACTTCACAAAAACTATAAACTGGTTCTTCAAATCTGATTGCCTAATCACAATGTTAATCCAGGGTCAACAACGATGATAACCCAGAGACAACAAAGATGTTGACCCAGGGACATGCCGAACTCTGCCATCTGGTTAGCCAATCCAGACTGAACTTATCCACAATAAATACACCTGTTTCCTTCCCTTCGGCATCTCGTTCCTCCATCCCTCCTCATCCCCTTCCTCGCCTCGTCTCACCCCTTCCGAGGGGGGCATGCAGGGTTCGAGCCGGTCCCCGAGCCCTACCCTCCCTAGCTCCCTGCTCGCCCCCGGACACCACGCCAAACATGCTTAATATTATTATGAGAAACTCGTAAAATAACTGTTTTAGAACTTAATATACTTTGAAATTTAGTCTTCAGAGTCACATGACCCTTCACACTCTCCAGCTGCAGACTACATGTAGACTGTATGATGTTTGTCTGCTGTTTCCCATACCAGTCATTGCCACAGTTAGTTAATAACATACCGTAATCATCAACCACTGGGCTGACAAACCATGAGTCACGCTCTGGGAGCTCCATCTCCTTCACCTTGTAAATGGTGCTTTTTTTATTTGCACGTGTCTAATAAATAAGTCAATACTGATAAGGGTCAGAATGAACTTACCAGCATAAGGAAGTAGGTGTTAAGTAAACAAAGTTTAGAAGAGAAATGCAGGCTATGTCCCACTGAATATGAAGTATTCCTAATACCGGCATGTGTACATGGTAACTAAATGCGTATGTGGTATCGAACCACTGTTTAAGCACACATTGCTACATAGTATCTGTAATATTTCTGTAACTATACACATGTAACAACCCTCAGAATGGTATGTGCAAGTACATAGTGCAACAGGACATTGTAACAACACTTTTTTCACTTCACTAAGTAGTAGTGTGACAGGAATTATATATGAAGATAATCGTCAACATGACATCTTTTTTGCACACATTGCACTTTGTTCAGAACACAAGTTATAGAGAGGGAAAAAGGCAGCCTTGTCTTTTGGATCACACACTTGAAGTTGCATCAGCCAGAACATTATGATTTGACATTCCCAGTTATTTACTGTGTCTTGTCATTGTGTCCTATTTCACATTATGAAATGAATATGTATTAGTATGAGACAGACATCCAGAATAGTAGATTAGAGTCTCTTACAAATTAAAGACGAAAAATGAGTCTTTTTCTGGTTTAATGTGAGAGTACGACCTATAAATTATCAGTGACTGATCACAGGTTATATTATTCCAAAAGATTTATGAGCAGTCATGCTTTCAGGCAAGTTGGGTAACTTATGCTGACTTCATATCCGGCGTCACCATGGATCTCTTAAAATCCCTGGGGCTATGACATCACGACACAGTCTGAGCAGCTGCTTTCACATCTAATTTTCTCCTCACCTTTTATCAAATAACCAATTATCCTGATTTTAAATACTTAAAACACCCATATAATCAATCAACACTTGACAATACACAATGCACACAAGACAATACAACTGAAATAAAGAGTTCGAGTAATTTAATCGGTGAAGGAGTTGCTACATAAATACTTACAATTTATTTACATTAAATGTAATAAAACTTTACAAATATATAGCCCCACTGTGATAATATTCACTCCTGCCTTGATGAGACAGGCTAAAAATAATGCTCATATGTCAGAAGAGGGTATTTTCTTTAGCAAATATTGAGTAAAATGTATTATTTATGTGAACATGGTACAATAATTGTTTTTTTCAATCAGATTAAAAATGTGTGTACCTCTTCCAATCCATTCTAGATTTCATTTGGGCCAATTTAGCCATCAATCTTACCATTACTGACACTATTTGGTTGCACGCAAACGTAGCTATTGTTATATATATATATCATGTATATATTTAACAGCCATCACAACAAAGATGTCAAATCTCAATACCATGTGCCCTTATTTTAATATGTACATTATATTGTATACTGTTTTGCCTTCGTGTTATATGTATAATTGTATTTATTTAAATTTTTACTTTTAATTTTTGTACTTTTTCTATCCAAGGGTTTGAGAGTAACGTAATTTCAATTCTCTGTATGTCCTGTACATGTGGCAGAATTGACAATAAAGTTGACTTTGACTTGACTTTGAAATCAAATAACCATTGTAGTCCCGATTTAGGCTACATTTACCTAACATGATGTCACTTCCTGGAGCATGACGTCACTATGCGACTACAAAATTGGCAAAGCTGGCACTTTACTAAACTAAATGCTTAATAATACCTCCTCAAGGCTGTGAAATATTAAGAAATATATATTATGATTTCTATATTTATGAAACACTGTTTACTATGTTGTTCAGTTGTCACTAATGAGTCCTGATATAGCTAATTAGATGCATTATTACCTGGTGAGACTCTCAATCTCTGCTGGGATGCTCTTCAGTCTGTTTCCTCCCAGAGATAGAGACTGGAGTCGCAGCAGCTGCAGACACTGGCTTGGCATTTCCTCGAACCTGTTCCCACTGAAATTCAACACTTCCAGCTGCATGGAGCCGAAGTGCTTGGGCAGAGAGAACTCGTTTAAACGATTGTTCTTGGCTATGAGGGTTTTGAGTTTGGTCAGTCGAGTAATGTCTTCGCAAATGACCGACAGCGTGTTGTTACTGATGTCGAGAAGCTCCAGGTTAGAGAATAAAGAGATGGACTCGGGTAAACCCGTCATTCGGTTGTAGCACAGGTACAGCTGCTTCGTGTCTTTCCGTCGCTTCTCGCTGACCGTGTCCAAACTATTATTGTTCAGATTCAAACGGGACAGATCTAAAACACTCTCGCTGCTGCTGGCTACTTCAAACCCCTCCATTGTAATAGCAGATAACGAAAAAAAGATCCCTTTCTTCTTCTTCCGAGTTCACTTCCAACGCTAAGCGTCCCGATCTTCCATGTGTAACCTAAATAACTCGACCATTATCAAAGACGGTCTGACTATCAAGCTAAAACACTCATGTTTCGGGGCTCCAATGGAGTCTGGCTCCGCCTCACTGTATTAACTCTTTACTAGAACTATGGCAAGCCATTTTACCTTAAAGTATGGAAGAGCGGGGCACAAAATAGTCACTTTTCGACTCTCTCAGATTGTGTAAATGCACATGGGGATCAGAGTATATATTTTTTTTATCCACAGTAATTTCACACTTGTCTAGTACAAATATGTTGCTTTATTAATTACAGTTTTTCCTTATTTACCTTCAACATTATAAGGGGAAATGTGACAACATGCCCCATAGGTGGGGTACCATATGACCGCTTCAAAATGATCTGAAA
The DNA here is from genome assembly GCA_032359435.1 of Enteromius unitaeniatus. Classification (NCBI taxonomy): domain Eukaryota; kingdom Metazoa; phylum Chordata; class Actinopteri; order Cypriniformes; family Cyprinidae; genus Enteromius; species Enteromius unitaeniatus. The sequence goes on along the minus strand of JAUMHI010000048.1, from coordinate 3,924,232 downwards.
ACAACAAAAACTATCTAAAATATTGTGCTAATAAAATAATGCCATTTTTACTAGTAACAATTAAATTTGAGAACAATTACAAATAAATAGTTACTTTAAGTATTGCGTTAAGGAGCTGTCTAATTGTAATTCTTGCTAGTAATAATTGAATTGTAGAGTTCTGTATTTCAATTCTTACTAGTAAGAATGTAATTGCAGAGCTCTTTAATTCAATTTATGTGCAAGTGAATTAGAGAGTTCTTAAATCATAATTGCTACTAGTTAGAGCAGATTTAGGGTGTACTCACAATAGGCATGGTTGCCGTGAACCGGGCCTGAGTACGATTGTTTTTTTGGTCCTGCTCCCGCGAGGATTTGTTCCGCTCCCGCTGTATATTTAGTTTTTTTGTTCACCTGCTGCCCGCTTAGAATAATTTTCTACCCAACCGACCGTTCCCGCTAAATTAAGATCTGGTTTCCAAAATCTCACATTTAAACTGGGTACT
>JAUMHI010000048.1:3892329-3907212 GCA_032359435.1 Enteromius unitaeniatus | reverse complement strand
ATGCAGTTAAAAGTCTATAAATGTTACATTCGGTTTGAACTTAAGTACATATTTTAAATTATAAAAATGTATTCAAATTCATTTTTCACATTGTATTCAGTATTCCGAGTCATAGAAAACCAAAAAATGTCAGAGAATTTTAATACCCTGCATGACACGGTAAGAGATTCTGTCATCAATTTACTTAATATGTGTTTTTATAGATTTACTCTGCATTAAATATTTCATTTCTTTTTAATAAGCGCATTAACCGCAATCTCTCTAAAATGTTTACAATTCCTCGTCCAGTCATCCAAAGGAATAAAAGTCAAGGAGTTCACTATTCGAAAGCCCGCATATTTCTTCCAGAATTTCTTCTTTCATGAATTTCTTTAAAAAGGCTCCTTACCTCAATGCACAGACAGCTGGGCTCTCCCTTCTCATTCACGGCACACTCTCTCCCAGCACCACAGAACACATTAGCACACACCTTTGATTTGCTCTGAGCCTCCTGCTGAAAAAAAAAAAAAACATAGAAATAAACACCATAAATAAAACACAAACAGCTGCAAACTCTAATTAGGGGGAAGAAATAAAACAAACACGAGCACATACAGATTTTCACCACCAGTGGGCGACGGCGGCATTAGCTTAATATTACTATTTGTAAACGTGCAGTTAACATCTAATCAAAATCACATCTAAAAACACAAATTTGCATCTCTGTATTTACTATGCATTACGTTATTCTTTGCAAATGAGGGTTTTGTGGTTTTATATCTCATGAAACCACAAACTAAATATTGCAAACCTCTCGAAACAGAAACTAGCACAAGTAGAGGACCACAGATTCACTTTCACCACAAACATAGACAAATACTTATATTGGCTGTTTCTCTCTCACACAGTGTTTCTCGGTGGCTGGGGGAAGAAGATTGATAACTATCTTCAAAAATGGCCGAACTCTCTCCACTCCAAACACTCCGGAGAGCCTCCTGCCACCAGTTTCCCTGACAACTAGCGGTTCTCCTTGAAAACTAGGACAACTACAGATTTGGAACAGCAACCTCTCATGCTAGAACAAATGTGTGCCCCACAAGGTGCTAATGCATAGGCTATCTAATGAACAGAGACGGGGAGTAAGTAGTTACATGTAACGTAACTATGTCTTTTTTTTTTTCTAAATTAATGTAATTGTTATCTGTTACAGCTACTAAGAAAAAAATCAATGAAGTTACAGTTAGCCTACTTCTGAAAATGCTAATGATTACAAGAGGAGCTGCATCTGAATATTTTCCCACACATTCCCCCCCTGCTTTAAATATGAGACACCAGTGTTTCTTGTCCTATATGCAAATTTGGGTTGATTTCAAAAACAGTATTGTAACTAACTTTATGATTTTAAAATCTTAACCTCAGAATGATCCTTGAGTTGAGTTGAGTCCTACTGCTTTACATGTTAGAAAGTGATAAACAGTTTAGAAAAGCTACATTTAGAAAAGTAAAGTAATCAAAATGTAACATATTCGGTAAAAGGAAATTAAATAGTTAAGACTTCTTATGACGTTTTAAATAGGGGAACTTGTAATCTATAACCTACTGCATTTAAAAACTTTCTGCTAATTAATGCACAATGCCTAACTCATTTTTCAATTCATAATACTAATCAACATGCATTTTAATATTTAAAAAAAATTATTTAAAACTTAATAAAAAATAAAAAAAAACGTATTTATTTTTTTAAATAAATGCTGTACTTTTAAACTTTCTATTTACCAATTTGAAAATTGATACATTTTTTGAAACAATGCTGAAGAATGTCTCACAATTTCCACAAAATATTAAGCAGCCATTTTCAGCACTAATGATAATTCTTGCTGTCAAATGATCAATCACATCCAAAATAAAGGTTCTTGTTTACACAGTGTGTGTGTACTGTGTATATTCATTATGTACTGTATACAAAAATACAAACACAAACAGTATATATTGAAAGTATATATGTACTTGCATGTAAATTTATATGATATTTAAATATATTTAATATATAAACGTAACATATTTTACTTTAAAAAATACATGCATGGTTGTGTATTTATATATGCACCGCACGCACACACACACATATACTATATAAACAAAAACTTTAAACAAGCATTAATAATAACTGTTTCTAAATCAGTACATTAAAATGATTTCTGAAGGATCGGTTGTCACTGAAGACTTGAGATTTTACAATATTACCATTTTACTAATACTACTACAAAAAAAAGCATTTTCAAAAATCTTACCGGTCCCAAAGTTTTAAAGGTAGCCTAATCTATGCACTTCAGAGTTAAAAAGGAACAGAATGGAAGTGGAAAGTGTTTTTCTTCACTCTTGGCCCAGCAGATGGAGCTCTGTTATCAGGTTTGTTTGAGTACAGCATAATTAATGGGCCGTTCACACAGGACGTGTTCTTTCTTTACCGACAATGAAATGGAGCACAGATTTCAACATGTTTCGAAAATGTTTAACTTAATGCACAACGTTTTAAAAAATACAAATAGAAGAATGCACTCTGTATAAATGCTGAAGTGCATGTTTATAACACACCGGATGCCAGTTCAAAACCAGTAGACATCTCTGGTGTTTTTACGTTGTTCTCTTTCTCTTTAAACTCTTCTGTCCTACTGAACTTTCTCTCCGGTCATTCCTCTGAAATGTTTGATTTATGTGCAAGGTCACCGAATCTGCCTCAAATTCCCTTGTCTTCCTCTTTCTCTGCCTTTTTTTCTCAGTGTTCCCAGCTACAGGACCCCAGTCTCCACAGCACAGCAAAGTCATGTGAATACAGTGCTAGCCAATCACGTGCTGCCAAGTTGTGCCTGGAGTAACGATTTAGGAGTTTCCTGAAATACCCCTCCTGCTTTCCAAAACCTCCCTAGCGTCCAACTATAATCAAATGCAGTCTGTGTGTGTGTGTGTGTGTGTGTGTGTTCAAGAAGGGTGTCGTCACATCAGAAATCTTGCCTGTTCTTTCCACCCTGACTATAACTCCAGTACACACACTTACACACACACACACACTTGGACAGACCCTTCCCCCTTCAGGAGCTCATGCATGACTCATATAATGCAAGCAAACTTTCCAGGGGGAGATTTTCTAAGTTCAATGTGGGCAGTTACAGTCAGAAACAGATCAACAATCATTTCTAATCACAATCTGCTGTGTATGAGGTCATCAGAGGACTTTCAAACACAGCACTGGCATATTAAAAGTTTATGGGATATTCATCTGAGAGAGTTTTGTCCCGACAATAGAGGTAGATACTATTGCGGACCAGCAGTAACAGAGGTACATTAAAGGAGAGAGAACAACCCGAGCCTCATGCATAAATGAATCTCCTTCTCTACAGGGAAGCCATGCTGACATTTAAACGAATGAACATTGTAGCGTGCTTTAGCTAAATCAAATCAAAAAGCAGATATGTTTCCATGACAACCAGGCAGGAAGGCTTGAAAAAATTACTGTAGGAGACAGTCAATGAGAGATGGGGTACAAGATGCCTGCAGCTGAACTATGACCTCCTAAATAACATTGCAAGCATGTCACACTGTCTCTGGTGATTGATAACCCACTTCTGAACGCTGTTTCCTCTATTAATAGTATATATAATCATGCTTATACATATACATATATAGTCTTGTTTTTTGCAATAAAAAATATCTAAAATGGTGTAAAAGTAAAATTGTGTAAGCTAAGAAGACAACTGTCAAGTAACAGTAAAGATCATTTTCAATATTGATAATAATAAGTAATATTTCTAGAGCAGCAATTCAGCAAATTAGAAATATTTCTGACCGAAGAACGCTTTGCGTCATAATAATTACATAATTTTTTTAAATAGATTAAAACAAAATGCAGACTTGGTGAGCTTTAAATATTTTGTTTTAGTCTAAAACTTTCTAAACTGTATTAGATTTATACCAGTAATTCATTTTTAAGCTATTTAGGAAATAAAATAAAATAAAATAGCAAAACAACTAAACTTAATTTTAGCAATAACAACCCATGTTGCTTCTTTTCCCCCTCAAATAAATTAACCTTTTTTAGAGATGTTAAGCAGTTTTATTGGAAAGCAAAAAAAAAAAAGAATTGTAGTGTTAGCGCAGTCAACCCAGCCTAGTCTCACGGCAATTCTTAAGTATTTTACGAGTCACCAATTAGCACGAATTAGCCACCTTGTACGAATACGTACAAATTAGGCTGTATTGGTGAGGATCAGGTGCTCAGGAGTTGTGGTTAGAATAGTGGTTACAGATCAGTAGATCAGTGGGAAAGAGTCTTCTCCCTTAAGCACATCTGAACAGGGTTGCTGTTTATCCAGAGGGCTGTTCTGGCAGACCGAAGGGCCGCTGTGATTGCCAAGGAGAGAGGAGAGGGGAAAGACAGAGAGCAAACATTCCTGGTGCAGAAGAGTCGAGGAATGTGCGGTTGTGTCTGACTCACGAATCACATAGAAATGTGACCTTCTGCTCAGCTGGATTCCATTTAATATAGCTAACAAATACACTAATGCGGTGCTATATGACAAATGAGTGTGTCCGCAGAGATCACGGTGCTGCAGTGTTAAAATGGAGAATAGTTCACATTCATATTACAAAATGAAATCAATCTCCTTAATCGATACTTATAATAACATACATTTCTCTGTTCCCCTTTGACCCAATGGTGTAGGAATGAAGAAATCAGAAATAATATGCAGTAATATTACATCAGCCTGACAACTAGTCACATGTTGGTCAGTGACTGTTAACCAAATGCTTGCAGTGGTAATATAAGTTTAATATAGTGAAAAACTCTACTTGGTCAGATGAAGCAGCTCAGAGCATGTGCATGTGTCTGAAACCGTGTTCGCAGTGTTTCTGTGCAATCAGTTTAAACGACTGCAGTGTATGAAACTGTGTAAGGCGGTCATTGTATTGGTAAGTGTATTGATTGGTGCCTCTCATTTGCATATTATTGAACTACGCCTTGCTGTCTAAAGTCTGTGCTGTTAATGTTGCTTAAAGTTGCAAACTCTCATTAAAAATGAACGACTGTATGTGTGAGCTTCCCTTTAAGGGGTAGCTCAGTCAAAATTAAAGTGGCCCTATTATGCATTTTTGAAAATGAGCTTTCACGCAGCATGTAATACAGCTCTAAGTGAATAAAAACATGCTGCAAAGTTTTAAATCTGAAAGTGCACTGCATATAAAGTTATTGTTTCCTTAAAAGAACGAGTCGACTCTTTATCAAATTGAATTCCAGGCTGTTTCATGATAATTCAACATGAATCATTAGCATATTGCCAGTCCACTTGTTGGTCTTTTCACATTGGTCTGAATAAAAATGCTAATTCATTCTTTGCCACCAGGTGGTAAAGCAGTAAAAAAAATAACAGTTTCTGCAGTAATGCTGTACACAAATGCTTCTTTATCAGGATTTACAGGCATGAAAATGAGACACATCGGACCGATCACTGCAGATTAGCGCTACTCAAAGGAGGGGTTTGCAGAAAAAATCGGTGAAGCACAAAAGAGAAGAAATTTTTTTAAATGTTGGTAACCAAATAGTTTCAGTCCCCACTGACTTCCATATGGACAAAAAATGGGAATTGATAGAACTTGGTTTACAACATTCTTTAAAGTGGCCATGACCTGAGACATCAATAAACTTTTGATAAGAGGTCATTATACTATTAAAACATCCTCTAACTTTCAGAACTCAAAACTTTGTCATTAGTCTAAAAACAAGCTTATACTGAAGGCAGTCTGCCAAAACGACATCTTGTGGAATGTCCTACTCTATGATGTAATAGTGTAGATAAGCACCGCCTCCACAGAAGATTGTACATCGCCGCCTGTTTAGCCCCGCCCACGATTCTACATCACTGCCTGTTTAGCCCCGCCTACTGAAACAAGCACATTGTAGGTAACTGACAAGAGCAGCAAATGCAGGTCTTTGCAGAAACCAAACAATTCTATTCTATTAATAGACTATTAGTTCTAAAGGATGTTTTTTGATGTAACAACATTACAAGTGGACCCCACACAACAGTACAAAATAAAAGGCCATGACCCTTTACAATTTTTTTTTCTGTTCAACACTAAATATTGTGCAGGTTTAGAAAAACATAAGGTAAATGATCTAATTTCCTTTTCTGGGAGAACTATCCTCTGGGATGATGAGTGGCGGAGAACAGCTGAAATCTCTCTGGACCGGACGGCAGCTGTTCATTACGACTCTGTGGGACTAACAAATGCATCAAAACTAAGGTCAGATTGTACAGATGTGCTGTATTAGATCACCAACACACCACAAGGCAGTTATTGTATTTATTAGTTATTATACAAGAATTGTAAATATTGATTAAAATGACCCAATTAGCCCACAACAAGCTGTTGACGATCAGCCCAGGGGTTTAGTGTGTATATTCTTGCTTGTTCAAATGCATCTATGAGGATATGTGGAGAAGGCATTTTTAAGAGACAATAGAAAAGTGGAAGAGACAAGAAAGATGGAAAGTGTTGAGGACAGCTAGAGGGAAAAGACCCAGTATCTTGGGAGGGAAGAGAGCTCCAATTAAATAGCAATGCCTGAGAGGAAGAGTCTTCAGCTATACACTTCACCCTGATAAGGTTCTGCATTCATAACCTTTTCTTTTTGAAGTGCCAATATAAAAATACAATATATCTCATCATCTCATATGTGCATGCAATACTGTTCAAATCATTTTTTCATTTTCTTTTCAATGCTGTGTTTAATCACAAACAATTAAAACTGTTAATTGTGAAAAATGATTACAATTTGACATAAGAATGGAATGGAATTTATTCCTGTCATTCAAAGTTGAAATTTCTTGATCATCAGTATCAAATAATCCTTCAGAAATCACCTTATATGCTATAACAACAACAAAAACGTACAAACTTTTGAAGGGGCAACCATTTTCCTATAGAATTCCTTTAGTATGTCTCCTACATAAACAACTCTAAAACTCTAAGATATGTATCCTGAATTTTAAGTTGGTGACTTCTAGGCTTCCTTTACTCCAAAGAGATTTTCTAAAGCAAGAACATGTAAAGCCTGAGGTTTATGAAGTGATGGTATCTGCCTCACATTTTTTTATAGCTGAATTCCTGATGTAGTACTACAGTACACTACCCAAATTCCTGAAGCGAGATCCACCAATCAAAAATTTATTGTTACCATAGAAACACCAATGGTGGCCACAGCCGTGAGTTCTCGCAGGCTAGCTGAGCTAGCTTACCACATAACATAGCAGAGATATCTCTCATAAAAATGTACATCTGTCATCGTTCACTCACCCTCATGTCACTCCGCACTGACAGCTGAGCTTTCCTTGCTCAGTGCAACACAAAAGGAGAAATTCGGAAGCATGTGAGCAACCAAACTGCCGATGGTAGTCACTGACTACCACTGAAGTCAATGGGTACCAGCAACTGTTACCAACATAAATACTTATTACACAACTTCTTGCCACAAAAGTAAATAATTAGACATGAAACTTTTTGTCTTGTTGTTGTTTAGAGTTTTATTTTTTTAGTTTTAACCGAAATGTAAGTCGAGTCTTCTTCTTTCCACTGCTGAAAACTTTTTTATATACATGTTGAAATTAATGTTTAAGTCCTCTATTTTAACTTGTGGTTAAACATTTTGAGCCACAGGATGCCGCCTAACTGTCAGTGACAGTGGAGTGATATTTATAATTAATAATGGTCAAGACAATGTTTTTAGTTTTAACCATAGACTGTAAAAAAGACAAAATCCCAGTCTCACGACAGTTCGTGATTTAGTCACATAATTCAATTTAATCTATTAATTTATGGCAGGGACACGTTTATTTCAATATTTTCATAAGTCCAGCACGTTTTTTAAACTAAGAAGCATCCAATTGAATCTTAGTTTAAAAAACGTGCTGGACTTATGAAAATAACGAAATAAACGTGTCCCTGCCACGAATAAATACCGTGAGACTGGGTAGGTTATATACTGTATTACATTTCTGTATGGGGGACATAAATGCAAACTCACAGTACAAGAGTTGAGCAGAATAAATGATTTGAGAAGACTTGCATACAACTTGCATAAGAAGAGTTCATTTGCAAAAAACTTTAAATGCACTTTAAAAAAATGAGCTGACTGCCATGCATTATTCTCAAAATAGGCATAACTGCAGACCGGAGATCTCCAAAATGGGGCAGGAACTCCAAAAAAGGTGAAAAGTAAAAAAAATATGCTATATAAATCCATATTCTTATTATTACTTAATCAAAACAACCCAACTGCAGTTTGATTGGTATTATTTGGAATGCAGAATAAAACAACTGTGACTTTCTGAAGAAAACAAAAATGGAATTATCGGTTTTAGTAAACGAACTGTTCAGTTGAATGGGTTAAAACAAATAAATAAATGAACATGCATGGATGAATCATTCACCATGAGATCAAATACATTAGAAAATAGACAGGGTTATTGCCTTTTCATTTTCATGCTCAGATTTTGTATTGGTTTGATTTTATGAAATGACCACATATGGATAAAATGAACAGGAAAAATTGTGAAGGGCCACTGAAAAAAAAATTCCTCCTGTCCTTGTCTAGTCTGCTGATAGGTTTGTCACATCTGTCATCTGGGTATCTGTTCTCCTGTTCTTCTATGGACCTTGTGGAAGAACAGTTAGGAGCACCTTAAAACGCCCTTTTTTATAACAGTCCAGATAACATGTTACACTGCAACTGAAGATAACAGTCGCCCATTTTCTCTAACAATAAAAGCAGAATCATGTCCCGTCTCAGTGAAAGAGTCTCACATGGCTTCAATCTTTCATTTACTTTACTCTTTCCTTTTATTCCTCCTCTACCTGTTTCTGTATATTTCTTTGTTACACTTTGTGCTCACTGAATTTAATAAATTAGGCTTTCAGGAGCAGAGCATTGTGCTGTACTGACTACAAGTGTATAGAGGGCAAATGCAGACTCTCAGCAGAGAAAGGAATAAACTGCAGAATGAATAGGCTGAGAGAATGACAACAGTAGAAGGGGGGATATTAGTTTCAGGGGAAGAATTAATGGGCAGCAGTGACTGATAGATCGAAGGAAGACTGAACCCAGGGCTGCAGGGTAGCTGACTTCACAATGCAAGGAGGAAAATGTAGATGACAGCTTTTTATTTCTTCACTTGATATTTCCCCCATCATACAGACTCCTCTGCACGCTGGATCTCTATTCACCCAGAGAAAAGCACATTTCTGGACTTTCTCACTCAAACTGATTTAAAGAGTGTGTGACTGTCTAACAGCTTCATAATGGAGATCGTCGTCAAAGCTGAGACTCGTTACCTGCTCGTCTCACCACACAAATGACTAAACATCACACTTGCGTCACACGTACATACGCAGTGCAAAAATCCTTGATGCAAAAAAATATGTTTCATGCTATTTTTGTGCATGCATATTTTACATTTATAACATTAAATTAGCTGATAACAATCCCTTAAAGTACCTGCGCAGTGCTAAACACAAGCACAATGCATTACACATGAAAACACTGTACATAATAACTGATTAATATAATAAAAATAACCGATAAACAATGATAGCAATACCTGAAGCTATGAAATATTCGAATACTTCCATTTTAAACTACACATTCATCAAATAATCCTGGAAAAAGTGTCCTGGAAGCTGAAGTTTTTTCAATATTGATAAAAATAAATTTATTAGAATGATTTCTAAAGACTCACAGGAATAAATATAATAAATAATATACTATATATTTATTACATTATATAAATACTATTACAGTATTGTATTTTCCTTAAATAAATGCAGCCTTGGTGAGCATAAGAGACTCAACCTACTGTTAAGCAATAGCAGGTGGTTTTTACTGTAAGCATAATTGAGTATAATTATGCAATATGTTATGCAACATGAGCATAATCATGCCATGAGTGACATTTGAATTGCATCTCATTCTGATCTGCAGGTTTTTTGTGATTCTTCCACATGATTGTTGCTTCCAGCTCTTAGTTAATGACATCTGAATAATTACCAAGCTGTAAAATTATTCAGTTACCAATTACTGAACCATTGTGCTTTCAACAACCCTTTGCCAACAAAAAAGTAACTCCATCTAAACACACATTTTAAAATATTTCAGCTGTAAATCCATTATATTTTACATTTCAATGTATAAACTATAGCCAGTGGACCTTTCCTAATGTTTTAAATTGATGAAGCGGCACTAACATTATGGCAGCGCACCATGCGTGAGTCATTTCACTCGTGAAAATGTACTTGTAAGTTGAATCTTTAATTACTGAAAAAGCTGCATGCTAAAAAGGCTGATGTTTACTGAATTTGCTGGAACCATATAATATGCTGTCCAAACCGCAACACAAATGTGGGCTACACTTCAACAGAAAGCCTGTGTCAGTGCGAAAGCATCATCTGACATGCACAGCTAGTCCTCCAACGATGCCACTTATCTTAAGACAGCTAACACTGTCTTTGCTTTTAAAAGCAGTTCAGTAAGCATCCCGTCTGAAACAACACAAAAGGCACGAGGTTGTCGTGTTCCTTTCAGCACAGCGTTAAGAGTTTCGAGAAGTGAATATAATAAGAAAAGCACTGAGGACGGGAAGGGAGTTTATGTTGGAGTGCTGAAGACAATCTGAAAACAAAGAGACACAGCAGATACTACCGGTAAAACATGATGAATGTACTGGACAAGAAAACTGAGAGTGCCAGAAAAAGATTACAGTGAATACAAGAGAAGAAATAATACAGATTTTGAGTAGCATCAGGAAGCAGTCAAATTTTGTTTTAACATGCTAGAGAGAGAATATAAACTCTGTGACACTATAACAATAACCTGGCATTGAAAATTGGCATTGATTCAAATAATTATATTCAACCCAGTCTATCACATTTTGACGCTTGGTCAAGACCCTTTTGCGTTGCTTTTTGAAGCTCAAGGTATCCATTTTTAGTCACTTTTCGACGTGAAGGGTCCTCCATTGCTTTCAGTAGTTTAATATAATGGTTTGCATGCATATATCAATTTAATTTATAATTTTTTTTCTTTTATTGGAGCACCAAACCCCACCCCTAAACTTACCCACCTCTGAACAATATAAAACATAAACGAATAGTATAAATACATTACAAACAAGTCGTGTCACATTCCTAGTCTTATGAAGTCATATGTCTTTATGAGAAGAAGAGAGTAAAACACAAAGTTTTAATAACTAAAAATGATCCCGCTCCATTAACACGCTGTCATCTCATTCATTAAACATACTCCCGTCCCGTAGAAGATTACGAGACACACAAGAGCCAATGGCATTTCTCAACCAACGTTGACATAAGGATTCTTGTCGCTGCATTTTTTGAAATCGTGACTGCAAATTTGAAAATGTTTAAGTAAGAAATAATTGACAACAGGCCGTGAATTATTAGAAATGTAATAATTGCATTTAGAATTTTCTAATAATTCAAGGGCCCAGAGTCAATTATTCCGCTTATACTGCGGTTGCCACACATCAAGACATCAATCAGATTATATATTTCAAGGTATTTGTCCGTTTTTTTGTATTTAAAACGCTAGGATTATTTCTTCCACATCTCATACAACACATTCTTTGTTAATTCCTAAATATCAATTTAGACCTATAACGAAGGCTTGAGCCATTGATAGCAGACTAAAGTTATGAGTGTGTGGGAGAGAGAGAGAGTGCAAGTAAGTGAGTCTGTGCATCTCTCAGAAGTATTCAGCTAAAACTGTGAAACTTTATTTTCTTCACTAACAGCGCACTAACAGAAATGCCCTACGCCCTTAAAAGAACACACTTGGAAGGGAGTAGGGCATAAGAATGCTCACTTCTGTTTAGAATTTGCCTTATATCGAGTTGACTTTGAAGTGCTTCAAATAAAACTCCAAACATCTTTTAAAGATTCAATGGCAATGGAAAATTCAAGAAAACCCCTCCAGGAAACTATTTCTAGAGTCCATTTTCTATATCTCATTGGCCCTGCTCGTTTAGCTAAAGAGTTCATTGTTTTCTGTGTATACCAATAAGTTGCGCAGATTAAAATGAGCTGTTTTCTCATAACTAAGTCAGCAGCTGGGTGGGCTTGATTAGACTCACAGATGGATGCAACCCAAACCCCTGTCGATGTGCTGAGGAAACCCCAAAGGAGCCTGTTTGTTTGTTTTTGAACATTATTTCTGAGTCAATACTGCCAGAGTGAATGTCACCAGCCAGAGAAAACCTCCATTGATCTCCCTCCAGGAGCATCAACATCTCCATAACTCAAGCATAAATGTCACCCTGCGAGGAAACAGCAACACGCTGACTTCAGCTGTTCTAAATGCTGCTGGGCGTAACTGTAAATGTGTGAAGCAGAGGATGTACAGATGAAAACGAAGGGGAAAAACACTGTAACGATCGTAAAAATACAAGGGTGGTGTGCACAGATGTAAGTATTATGGGACAGAATCAAATTTAAGCACAACAGATGTTCACTAGTCATCAAGGTATTCATAGAGGCCAGTGTATAAATGTTTTCTTTTTTTTGTGGGTGTTCGCACAGTATGTGGGCCAATGACAAGGTGTCAGAGATTATGGAAATTACACATTGTGACTTTAAAATATCCTAATACCTTCTAAGCTTTATAATGGCAGTGAATGGGTGCTGAGATTTTAAAGTAGTAGGATTGTGACGATAAAAAGATTTTCCCACCATCCCACCAATAATCGACGTATGATTACTTGGGTTTAGGTTTCCCTCTTTTCTTCGCTTTCCTTCTATTTTAAATACTTTGTATTAGAGCCTGACCGATAAAGGATTTTGAAGGGCGATAACGATACAAATATTTGTTGATTTCAAAATTCGATATTCCGATATATCGGCCGATATTTAATTTTTTAATTTCAGAAACACGCAACAAAACATTAACAGATTTCCCTAACATTAGCTATTTGCAGTTATTTATGAGTTTTAACTAACATAATATGATAATGCATTTTAAAAAGAACTTGTTTCTATTATTGTCATAAAAGAACAGAGGAACATCAAAATATATTAAAGTTCTGATAAATAAAATGTATAAAAATACAAACTTTAGATATGAAACTTTAAAGTCCTTTGAACAAAAAAACACAACAACCAAATCAAAGTTACCAGTAAGGGTGTTTCATCCGTTTTTATTTTATTTTGTATTTATCGGCCATTATAAATGCCAATACCGATAATTTGTAAAATGCCTAATATCGGCCTGCCGATATATATCAGTCGGGCCCTACTTTGTATCTTGTTGATCTTCATCAGAGGACATGTTTGTATGTTTATACCTCTCAAACACGCCCCGCAAAAAAATTATTGTTATTCATAAACTAAAAACGTGTTCATCATAAAAGATGTATTCATAAATCATAGTCATAGTCTGTATAAACTTGTTTTTTGAGTGTAAAATCATAGAGAGTGTCATACTACTGACCCATATGTATTCGACAACCCCAAGAGTCAGAGAAGATAATTAAAATTTCTAGCTGAAGGCTTATTTTATAAACATCATTAACTCTGTCCCCAGGATGCTAGATGACATGTATTTGCATAAAGCGCATTGATCTTACAATGCAAACAACCTGAGAGCATCATACATTAGCTCCTGAATCACTGAGAAATGTATGCTTTCACAGGCACGCAATGCTTGTTTTAGTGGTTTGCATTGTGAACTGATGTTATCAAAATCATAAACTGCTGTGGGAATGTGCCACCATGATGACTAATCCCACACGTTATCGCTAATGTGTCATTATTTTCAAATGGGAGATAATGTTTTAAAAAACCAATTGTTCTTGCGTGGCCGCATAGCATACTTCAACCCTCTATAAGGAAGATAAATGGTTGCACATGGCAGGCTGGGAATTCGAACTGAGATTTTTGCTCATAAGAATGCAAGTGCAAAAAAGCAATCCTTCTCTAGACAAAGCCAAGCTTTCACTTCCTGACCTTCCCCCACACAGACACACTAAACCAAAGCCGAGTCTGCAGACACAGTGCTGCTGGAGCTCACACATATTCTCTGCATCGAGAGGGACACGCTGGGAAACGGTGGACTGGAAATGAGCAGGGATGAGAGGATGCGGGGGGAAAAAAAGATGAAACTGAACTAAAAAGCATAAGAGACTATAAACCACACACAAGGCCTCCTTCTAGCATCACTGTAAGCTGATTACGTTAGATGAAAGGCATGTCATACAGCATCTCTATTACTATGGCAATCTAGCAAAGCCACAGATGAGCAAGAATTCAAGGCACACCAGTTCAAAGCTGTGCGCCAGGATACACTTACATGGTCAAAATAATAAGAAAGAGAGGTAAAGAGCGCTGGAGACACAAGAGGGCTATGACACCGCAAAATGTGTTTAAGCTGTCTAGCCAAGGAGAAATGAGACAGCTGTCAAATGAATGTATCAAATTTGATTTCATTATGTCTGCTTTTACCTAAAATTGCAAGATCTACAACACAGAGTAATGGAAATATGATCTTTCACAAAAACATGGTGCCACATTAAGGAAATGTGGACTTGAATTATTTACTTTTCAAAGAAATATATGCTCACAAATGACTTATAGCTTATCTCAATCATATTTTCCTGCCCCCAAGATTTGCATAAACCAACCTAAAAAAATGTATATTAAGATTTAAATGTTTTTTTCAGATTTTTTTTTATTATGCTTAAAGGGCAGGTAATGTGGATTTTCAAAAAATATCTTATTTTTAATATGTAATGTTATATGTCTTATTATTATATATCATGTAGCTGTCCTTCAATGTAAACAGTCTGC
>JAUMHI010000048.1:3875994-3892229 GCA_032359435.1 Enteromius unitaeniatus | reverse complement strand
ATCTTATTTTTAATATGTAATGTTATATGTCTTATTATTATATATCATGTAGCTGTCCTTCAATGTAAACAGTCTGCAAAGTTGCTAATCAAAAAAGTGCATGATAACAAAAGATAATGTCTCTCAAAAGAATGAGTTGACTCAGAATCGCCTTAACGAGTCGTTTCATTTTTTAAACTTCTGCCTGATACGTCACTAGGTAACATATTTGTCAGTCAGTTTCCTTTAGAAATACAGTGATTAAAACGTATTCTCATTTATTCAAGTGAAAACCTTGTGAAAAATCTATTTGTGGCAACCAATCAAAACAGCCTAACTGACCAATCAGAGCAGAGTAGGCTTATGGAAGGGAGGGTTTACAGACCTTAATCTGAAATTATTCCAACAAACCGTATAGAAATCATTGCAAAATTATTCTAATATTAAATGCATATTCTGAGAAAAATACAATGTTTTCTGACCTTAGATGCATTTATACCATATTACCTGCTCTTTAACAATGTGTGGTTAATTTTCAGTCAAGCAATTTACATATATTATATGTAAACCATTTTAACTTCCAAATCTTTGCTTTTAAGTGAAACTACATTTTATTTGCCATGCACGGTAGCTTTAACATAACTGCTTTACAATGTTAATTTCAGTCACGGACAACTGAATATGTGACTGAATATGCATGTGACAAACATAATGGGAAGTTTCCTGGAGTTAATTGGAAGCTTTGGCGCTACAACAGCTCTAAATGACAAGCAAAGTGTAGCACATCCTAATGAGGCAGAGCGCTTAGGTTTGTAATCAATGGCCTTGTAGATAGTGATTGTTGTACTGCTGATCCAGCACTGTTACACCAGTTTGAGAAACACCGGGCTGTGGAAGGCTGTTTTGAGAGCCAAGAAAAGATTATTGTAGATTATTGTGATGTTTTTATCTGCTGTTTAGAGTCTCATTCTGACGGCACCCATTCACTGCAAAGTATGGTGAGTAAGTGATGTGATGCTACATTGTCTGGGATGTTGCTTGGATACCCTGAGGGTAGGTACATTTTAATTTTGGGTGAACTAATCCTTTTGTTTCTTCAAAACTAAGCCTTGCCCTAAACTCTTGTGCATTTTGGGTGTGTATTTTATTGGTTAATGTTTAAAAGATGATGTCACAGCTAATGAGCTCAAATTCTCTCTAAAGTATGCAATGGCATGATGTCATTTCTTTTCTCTTCCCTTATTCATCTTTTCTTTTCTCTCCTCTTTTCTTTCCTATACACAAGGTTGCAGAGCTTAAAGTCTGAATTTTCCCACAAACAACAGCGATAGTTATTTCCATTTAGTTGAAATGCCTCCTAAAAAGAGAGCAAGGTGGACAGAGAGGAATTCTTCTCTCCTGAATTCTCTTGTGGGACATTCCAGTAGAGTCTGTCCCGTTTCAAATCTCTCAGTTATATGGGTCAGAGGAGCTGTCACAAATATGCAGTTGAAATTCCAGTGCACTTAAGCTGCTCTCAAACTGCATGCGTTTTGTTATGAAAAACAACAAAACCCTTCTGACAGTTGCATCAAAACTCCCAAAATATCAATCAAAGAAAGTGGTATTCGTGCCGTCCCATCTCTGCATTTTTCACCATTTTTCTCCTTTATTGGAATGGAATTCCAGTGATGTCATTCTATTTTAGTGCATCACATTCCAGGTTGTATGGAGCTCTCAGTCATCGGTAGCGTGCTCTCAATTGCACAAGCACAAAGGAACAGAGTGTGTGAATGTGGCAGAGCTGTTAAAAGCTCAAATGAACTACTTCTGAGCGGGGCTCTTCTGTGGCAGTGGGACAGAGACAAGATGAAACACAAATGCTCATTATGACGGGGTACGCAGCACTCACAAAAGATAACAGCATTCTTTTCACATTTCAAATGTCCATAAGGACTAAATAGGCTCTTTAAAAAGCCACCTAGAACTAGATTAGCTCTTTCTGAAGGAATTAAATACCAGTGCTTGCAGACAATTGAAAATGATATTGTATGGAATTTTGGCCAAAGATTTTCAGTGATCAAAAATTCTAAATATCCAAAAAATACAACCATTGTTGACCATTGTTCATAATTTTAATATATATATATATATATATATTTTTTTTTTTTTTTTTAATTTTTTTTTTTCTAATAAACCTCTATGATAGAATGAATCCAAAAAACAATCCTATAACTGAAGTGACACAATTTTATTTGTCCATTCAGCAGTCTCCAAATCTGGTCTTGGCAATAAGAGAGCGAATAGATGCCAGCACACTGCGGGCAGCATGGGACAGTCTTTTTCCTTTTTATTTCCTACATTTCGGCTGTTGTAATTACATTCTTTTTCTATTTCTCTTCTCCATCTCTCTCTTCCTCTGAAGTGGCACCATCTCTCTCTGCACCTCAGTGAATCGATCCATTTTACTCCTCTCTGTTTTTTTTTCTCATTTTGTCTGTCGCTCAGGATTACAGCCAGTCTTCTGCTTTTTGCAGATCCCGCCAACTTCTCTCTTTCACCCAAGTTACTTTTCTCAATCTATTTCCCGCCTTCCATCTGTATCTAGGCTCAGTTCCAGCCATCCAGGGCTGTGGTTCTCTTTGAAGGGTCATGGACTGGGAGAGTTAGGTTAATGGCTGACATGTGTTTGCTAAAGGAAGTGTGCTTGTTTTCAGTCCCACATTCTTCACAATGGCCTTGTTCTTTGCACAAGGCACCATAATATGGTGAAGGACCTGTCTGCAAGTAGATGGATGTTTTTCTCAGTAAGAAATGGCCAAGCGCTGCTCTATTTTTTTAGCTTTCATTTAGACCTCTTTAGCTGTGAATTATGGTAATTTATTCAAAGGATACAAGGGTGTTTTATGGTCCTGTTTGGCCCTGAGACACCACCCTCTTGTCCCCGACTAGACATCTGATGCATGTATCTTAAGTAGACATCAATTGCACATAATCAGCCTGCTTTTTATTACCTGAACATAGCGCATGCTGCGTTTACTGTATAACTCTCTGAATAGTTTAGTATGGTAATGAATATGACAATGTTGATGTATTTGGTGTTAGAGGAATCGATTTGCTATGCTGCTGCTGTTGATGCAGAGCAACTGCAGAGATTTGTTTCTGCCAATACATCAACAGGCAAGAACATCTACTGCTACATACGTGATGCATATGTACACATGCATAAATGTGACCCTGGACAACAAAACCAGTCGTAAGTGTTAATTTTCTGAAATTTAGATCTATACATGATCTGAAAGCTGAATAAAAAAGCTCCCCATTGATGTATGATTTGGATGGATAGGTCGATATTTGACCGAGATACAACTATATAAATATTTGGAATCTGAGGGTACAGAAAAATCTAAATGCTGAGAAAATCATCTTCAAAGTTGTCCAAATGAAGATCTTATAAACGCATATTACAAATAAAAAATGTTTAATATATTTTCGGTAAGAAATTGACTAAATACCTTCATGGAATATGTTCTTTACTTACTATCCTAAGGATTTTGAGCAAAAAAAAAATCTATAATTTTGACCCATACAATGTATTTTTGGCTATTGCTACAAATATACCCCAGCGACTTAAGACTGGTTTTGTGCTCCAGGGTCACAAATTACAGCAGATATACAGGTGGAGCTGGGGGAGGTGGAGGGTTTCTGAGCAAACACTGAACTAAATTATTTAAATTACTGCTTTTCATACCTTCCAGAGAACTAGTCAGAACTGTATTATACAGGAAAATGTATTATAAATTCTATTCATGGTAACGCACTAGTAATAACTCAAGTATTACCAAATCCTTTAGAAAGATTACTAATTATTCGAATCAGTATTCTGAAGTGAAAAGCATGATAACTCCCTAATATTGACTCAAGTGCCAAATTGATTGGAATGAATTACTACAAGATCAATAGTTTACTTTTTCTTTTTTTTATTCAATATTAGGGAGTTATTATGATCTTTAGTTTAGAATACTGATCCAAATAATTAGTAATTCCTTCTGAAGGATAGTAACACTTGAGTTGCTATCCAAAACCCTAATTTCTAGAGAGTTATCATTCACATTTAAATACTTATCCAAATAATTAGTAATCCCTTCTGAAGTATTTGGTAATACCTTAGTCATGAGTTACCATGACTTTCCCATTTAGAATGAATTAAACATTATGGATTACTCATATTGATTATGAACCTGTATGCAGTAGTAATTAAGTAATAGCGAACTACCACATTTGACTAAGAACATATTTATTCATTCATCAGAGTTTCCTGGTAGTTAGAAATTGTTATTAGAGCGCTAGCACTGCTTATGTGTTCCAGTGTAAATGTTCAAAAGTGTTACGAGAGAAACTAATAGTAGGATCAGACATAGAAATTTTTTTTTGTCATTAAAAGAAATATGTATATATATTTCATTGAAGCACTCTTAAAAGTAAATATTTGAATAATTCAATAATTTTCATGTTTACAGTTCTCTGATGTTGGTTAGTGATATCATGACAAGTAAATAAAAATCATATGTACTTATTTTGATTCTGGTTGTTTTATGTAGTTACTTTCATTTCACACTTTTAAAGTTTAATTAACTATTAGCTTTTCATCAACTCACCAACCCCCTGCAGTTCCTTCACGAGACCCCCGGGTTTTTAAGTTTTAAGTATTAATATAAATTGTGATATTGGTGCTTTAAAAGGGATGAAATAAGAAATGCATGCAAAAAGTTTATTTTAGCTAGCCTAAAACCTTCTCTGCCTTCTTTAAAGTTAAAATAAGACTAAACTGTCAACAGATTCTCCATCCACAGGGAAAAAAAACCCAGACAGGTTTAATGGTAGTAAAATGATATATAAAGTATGATCTTTTTTTAAAGCTTGTCTGTGTACACATGCAGATGGGTGTCTTTGACTGATGTCACATTTTATTATAATGTTAAACATGTAAGACTTTTAAAACAGTAAGACCAATTCTGCTGTGCTACGTCTGTCTAGCAGTTGCTGAACAAAAGAACACTGAGAAATGTGTCAGGGTCTGATGAACCCTAATTACACAACGCTTCCTTGAGACCGTCGTTTACACAACCCATTTTGAAAACATGTAATTTTGTGGAGAACAACTACAAGCAACATCAAAATTTGTTTATTTCGGATATTACCCAGAAAATAGTCTTTTTAGAACATCTTCCATGACTCTCCTTGTCCCTGTACCACCTCATGCGCTAGTATCCGAACGAGCAGAGCTAAATTTCTTGATCTCTTGTGTAATTCCCCTCATCACCTCATCCTTCCCACTGTCTGTTCCTCCTTCTCATTACAAGGTTCTTTCAAGCTCTGCCAGCGGTGATGGCTATACAAAACAAGGCCATAAAACAGCAGCACAAAGCCAGTGACAAGACACTGCGCGTTCATAGAGAGACATGGGGGAGGGAATTGTCGAAGGAAAACGGGTGAGAGAAAACAGATGGTAAACAATGCAAACTACACAACGGTGATGAAGGAGATATGAAAGAAAAGAAGGAAAGAGTGAGGAGTCAAGATAAGAGTGAAAGCTTATCAAACGTGAGATAACAGTGACAGAGATAAAAAAGGAAAACATCAAAAAAGAGTGGATATGGTTTTTTTTTCAATGTTAATATGCAGCAGATGGTTTCCAGTCAGAGTATGAAATATATTACAGCTCTCAAGCAACACAGAGCAACACAACAGCCGTAGCAAGTTTGCATCAGCCCTGTTCTTCAAACTAAAGACTCTCCATTAAAGTTCAGTTTATTCAGCCGGTTTTGTCTCAATCAACACATGACCAGGTTAATGCAGTTTTTTTTTCATCTCTTTTCTGTTTTTGGCTAATAAATTAAAGGTGAACGGTGTTAACTAACTATACTACATGTACTGGTAACACACGGAGATTGAGCTTAAAATATCTGCTCTCATTTTAGCTCTTTTCCCACTGGTGTAACCAGGTGAGCAGTGTTTATATCCTCTTTATAAAAGACTGACCAGCTGTTTGTGGACATTAGACTCACACCCTGAGGGAGAAAGAATTCCTCCTGCCAAAACCTCATTGCAAGAGATTACTGAAAGCATTTTAGTGAAGCTTATAAATACTGATTTTGCTGACAAGAGAAATGCTGTGTATCATTATATGGGGCCATGAAGACATCAAGTCCATATCCAATGTGTGAGTAACATCCTGTTTACTAAAGTCTGGAATACACCAGACTTTTCAAAACTGAACAGACTTTAACCCTTTATAGGGCACTCACTGAAATTATTGGAAATTCATCATTTCAACCCTGGAATGTTATCGGAGGCTATAACAACACTTTTAAGCTTTTGTGACTTTATAAAAATAATTACAATTTTATGTTGTAAATCTAGGTCAATGAAATTACCATATATGGTTCCTCGTCAGTCTATGGTCATCTGTTTTACCAAAAAGGGCATATATTTACAATGTTAAAAACACACATAAAATACAAATAAATACATAAAATGCGCATAAACTTTTTTTCATTTAATAATTTTTTTTTCACTTTGTTTTATTAATTTGTTCACTAATTTCTAGAAATGTTATGCAAACAACACAGATCTCAACATTTAACACAACTATTCAACCATATAATACATGAGTTTCGTTAACTTAGCGTTGTTTGATTCGATGCTATTTATATTTTTGTGAGAGTAGGTGTGAGAGTAAACGCATACTTTTCAGAAGAACTCCAGAAGTACGCTGATGTTTGAAACGCCCCGGGCAACTCCTGATTGGTCAAATGCCACGGTGTTGCCATCTGTGACGTAGACCGATTTCTGCTGATTGGCTGGAAGAAATCCATGCACTTACACGAGCTCACGGAAAGGCACAAGACCGCTATAATGAATGACCGATTAAGTTACAAAATACAGTTCCTTGCCCGATAAAGGGTTAAAACACCAAGCATCATTAGCTTGTCGACTCTGCATCATACATTTAATAATAATTCACTACAAGACTTTCAAATCACTTCTTACACAAAAAAAAACATGTGCTGCAGCTAACAATTTGTGTTCTAGAGAGCATTCAAAATACGAAATATGTTTAATATCCTCCAAATTTGATGTAATTTGAGGCTAAAAAATTAGAGTTTGTGCCCATCATCCACCATGCTGTGATTTTCAATGAAATAAACTCAAACCTGCAGAATGACTTCTGGGTTATTAGCCACTGTAGGAAAATAATGAGTAGAATAACTGCAGTAAATAATGGAAGTTAATGGTAAAACGGTTTGCACTTGTGTGTTCATAATTAAGAATATAAATTCAAGTAATATACTTTCAGAAATAAATGTACAAAAGCTGTCACTGGGGTGGTACCTTTAGAAAAGGTACATTTTTGTATCTATGAGGTTCAAATGTGTACACTTCAAGCACTAATATGTACCTTTAAAGTACCAAAATAGACACTTTATATACAAATATGTACCTTTTGAAAATGTACCACCCCTGTGACAGCTTTTGTACCTTTATTTCTGAGAGTGAGGGAATGTGCATGGCTGATCTATCCAAGCTTTTTTATGAATTAGTTGTTGTCGGATTTCATTGGTGATTTCAAATTTGAAATTGAATCATAAGCTTGGTGAACAGTTTTGAAGAATTTTACCCCATTCAAATAGATAGGAACTGCACTTGAATGCCCGAGAAGCATTTCAAAGATGGCTGCTGAGTAAAATGACTTGTCTTAAGTTCTTTGAGCTTGAAACGCATTGCTGTCGCTGCCAGTTGTTTGGTTAAGAGTTTAGCTGGCTAGCTTTAGCAGTTAGCCCCTGTGGTAAAAAAAAAATATTTTTCTCCTTTAACAGACTTTCAAAGGTAGCTGTATATTCAGATTTTGGCTAGTAACATTTACGTTGATTATAATAGCTTCTAGCTCTATTGAGATGAGAGGCAACGCTCACAGACTTCCTGACCTGCTTGGTAATTTCTTAGCTCACATGAATGTGTTCTGGATCATTAGACATGACGTTATGCTGCATTGGCAGCCTGTCTGCAACCAGTTTCCATATGAGAGCCCTTCATACAAAAACACAAGTCATTGACTGACTGGGCTGTGAGGCAGCTGGCTTTTCTGGCACAACTCCGAACATGCATTAGGAACAAATGCATATACATTTCCTTTATTATAACCCCACAAAGGCAAAGGCATTACATCAGGAAAAATCAAAACAACAATTTTACTATGGTTTGATTTGTAATTTATTAAATGCACCGTTATTAGCTGAAATCTCAGCAGGCGCTCATTAAAGCCTAGTTACTCTCTTAGTAAAGCCCACTTATCTCCAGGAGATGGGGCATTATGACCCTGACAGTGTTCTCTTTCACTACATCTCTCTTTTTCCCTACCTCACGCTCTCTTTCTCCCTCATTTTCTTTTTCCCTCGGTAACTTCTATTTTTATCAGGGCTTGAAGCACAGTTGATTCACCTGCTGTAAGGCAGCAGCAAAACGCAGGTAGAAAGCAACTCAAAACTCAGCGAGCATTCCTTTTGATCGTAGGATGGGATTTAGGTAACTGCATTATCCTGCCTCTGCTAGTCATTTAGTCATGTTAGAAAAACCTCAGTGCTGTGAGAACAGCTGAATTTGATTCTCCTCTGTAATTTGTGATAATGTTTTTATTTGTGAGTGTGTGTGATAATGTTTCACATTTTGGACTGTCTCCTATTTTCTTTGTGTACTAATTTATACTGTAAACAACAAAGAGAGACTCAAAGAGAAAGAAAAAAGAGCTTTTAAAGTGCCCTTATTATGCCTTTTCAAATATGATCTTTCATGCAGTGTGTCCTGTAGCTGTATGTGAACATAAACTATCTGCAAAGTTGTGACGCTGCAGTGCACGATAAATGAAATTTTTGTCAATCAAAAAAAAGGGGGCTCACATTCGCCTAAACGAGTCGTCAGTAATCGGCCACACGTCACAAAGTAACATATTTGCATAATGTCCGCCCACCTTCTACGTCGCAAACAACTTGCCCCGCCCACAAACAGTACATGGGTCTTTGGGTTGGCGTTTCGTTTTCCGACACGCGCTGTAGACAAATCATAAAGGACTGCGCCATCTGACCAATCACAGCAGTGAGGGCTCACAGAGAGGCAGGGTTTTAGACAGACTGATTCTTCGAACTGCTTCACACGAGTCGTTTATGAATCATTTAGAAATGGGGTAAAATTAAATCTATTTTTGGAGAAAAGTAAAGTGTTTTTTGACCTTGCATACATGTAAACCTGTTTTCAGAGACTCATAAAACAATATTAGCAACCTTTAAAATGGCATAATAGGGGCACTTTAAAATAAAACTGTTGGCTATTTTTTTAGATTCTTTTATTGCACGTACCAGGGCTTTTTTTTAAGAGTTCGATCCTTAGGCATGACGATTTTGCATAAAAATGTAACTTCTATGTACTTCTATGTATTCGCCATTACATTTCTATTGTTTGACTTTATTTTTGAGGAAGATTAAAGATCTTTTAGAATGAATTCTTAGTGTTTTATTTTGTCCATACAATATAGAAGTCAATTCTTAGAATAACATTCTTTCAAACATCTTCTTTTATGTTCCACAGAAGAAAGAAAGTCATACAGGGTTGGAACAACATGGGTGAGTAAATGAGGACAGATAAAACCCTTTAATGGTTTAAAGTTTCTTGCTGACTACCAATCGTAAAACCTGCAATAAAGCACAAAACACTAACATTCTTCACTTAAAAAGCCATTGACTTTGTCCATAGTGAATTGTTTGGCAATAATGTGCAAATCTTTCCATTAAGACCAACAAAAAAAAATGTTGAGTTCTCACTTTGTTACAGTTGCTATATATCAATTTACAATTTACAGTACCTTACTGGATAAAAAACTGATCTATACAGTCAACATTTTTGCTTAATGTCTATGATTTTTATTGGATCTGGTTTGGTTCTTTTTATAACTTCTCTTTAAATCCATATGATTGGTGAAAATACTTCTTTAATCACAAACAATGAAGAATATACGTGCTCACAAATCCATACACTTATACGATGTGCATACTCTACCAACTTACTACAAAAGCATCCCAGAACAAACTGTATTTGCAGGAGTAGGAAATTTAGCGTGTTTTAATTAGAGGTGACGTTCTTTAAGAGCTTGTCTATGTAAGCAGCACATCATGCCTTTAAGGAACACAAGCTCTGACAGTTTCAAAGCCCCCACTGAGTGAGATACAAGAAAGAGACAAACCAAGGCATGCAACTGCGTGAACAGCGGAGAGAAGAATCATGTGGGTTGCATGACACCCATTACGAGCTGCTGTTCTTTTAGCTTAAGTGTTTTCTTATCAAGACTGTCAGCATGAGATTACTTGCAGATAATTCTAGAGCAATGTTACGAGTGTCGTAATACAATAGCATGCTCTAACTACAACTGCTCTTCATTTAAATTAAAAAATAATGCATGGGAACGTGATCGCACGTCATACATTTTTAAAACGAAACCCTTTTTTTGTATAATGTGCTTGTTCGAGAATGTGCAGATGTTTTACACAGGAAGTGCATTTTTGATTCATGTGTCAGTGACACAAGGGACAAAACCTTTAGCAAAATATGTGTTGTTTCTGCATTCTCTTGTATTTCATGAAATATAAATGCATATGTGATTTTCACAATAAAGTCTAATGTTTTCATTTCTACATTTTGAGTTCCTCTTCTTGTGTGGCTTAAACGCAGCTCACCTGGCAGGTAGTTATTACACTAGAGAGCGAAAGAACACAATTAACTAAACACAACATATGGCCCGCATCAGCAGCTGCATCTAACCACTGAAATCAGTGTAAACTCACTCTCCAAACACTTGCTAACAGTTTGTTATCTGATTGGTTTTAACAGCTGTCTGTTTACAGCTCTTTTGAATTTCCAATGCAAAGACCACCAACCTCTCACCACACACTGAGTTCATTAACCACACAAACACAAACCAGGTGATGTGACAAATGCATCTTGAAATCTCAGCTGGTCCACCATTTTTTATAAAACGATAGTATATTTATATAGTATATTTGACAAGAAAATCAAATTTCAAATGCTACTTTACATGCTGTTTTAACATTTAATTCAATTTGTCAATTTTGTGTGTGTGTGTGTGTGTGTGTGTGTGTGTGTGCGAATTTTACTAGTAATTTCTGAGTGAAAAATGTTTGATCGACAACTTTTGTTTTTCAATGCAAATGGTCAAGTTTTTTTTTTCAATAAATAAAAACTGTCAAGAATTTTCTTGAGAATGTCACAAATCCTGGTTTCAATGACTTTTAAACAATGCGAGTACAAAGCATTGTTTACCAATAGAAATGACCCAAAGACAATCAAAGCAAAACTCATGTTTATGTTTACCTATGGGTCTTATCTATAATTCCAGGGGTTTTGGATATTATACTGATATCTATCAGCCTGGATGCATTACATCTGTTTACTCATTCCTCTTTACATCAGTGCTAATATATAAAATAAACATTAATACTAAATGATCACGTGATTTC
Organism: Enteromius unitaeniatus; assembly: GCA_032359435.1. Taxonomy (NCBI): domain Eukaryota; kingdom Metazoa; phylum Chordata; class Actinopteri; order Cypriniformes; family Cyprinidae; genus Enteromius; species Enteromius unitaeniatus. The sequence goes on along the minus strand of JAUMHI010000048.1, from coordinate 3,880,686 downwards.
AACATGACGGCGCCCATAAAGTTGCGACCCACTCTATGCAGAAAAAAAATTCCCCACTAAAAGACTAATGTCTGAAGTCATCTAAGTGGATTGAATGTGACCAAAATTGCTTTTCATTACGTGTAAAACTTTTTCATTTAGCAAAAAGAAGAAAATAGTGAGTTCAGCTTTAAAATAATCATCATTACCCCCTTGTTTTGTTCTAAGTTAACGATAGTTGACCGGACTCGTTTCTTTTACAGTTCATTAGGTGCAAGTTGGATTCCAGAAAGAATGAATCCTTATCCACATAAACATATTTCAAAAGACGAGCTCTTCTACTTAACGCATGCAGGTTTGATGTAACTTACCTCGGCGTGACAGCAGACTACAGCGAGGAGGAAAAACACGGGTAAACACCGAAACATCTGTAACGGGCGTAGCGGGCGGAGAGAAGGGGAGAAAACACATTACAAACAGAGGAAGCGTTCCTGGCAATAGGACACAAGTTGTTTAGACGCTGTAAAAGATGCACATAGTGTTCAGGTTTTTCACCATTTTTGTGCGAAGAGCCGATTGAGTGTGCTGGAGGAGGAAAGCGCGGCGTCTCGTCTCGCTCCGCTGTAGATGTTGATCTGAGGATGTATTCGCAGGAAACTCGAGCAGAGAGCGCTCAGGAATCCGCTTCTTCCCCCTCCGTGACGTGGCCCGTGAAGAGCCGTGGAGCAGATCCAGATAAAGAGCACACACTCTTCAAGAGCGACTGACCGGCTCGAACTGCTGGAGGTTACAGTCCAGGGTATACCGCATGATCATTAATTGTGGGGATACAATATTGCTTTCGGTCAAAGGTAAAACAAACAAAAAAAAAGTTATAAGCTCAAACACTGACAAAACGCAGAGAAATACACTGAAATTGTTTCATATGAGAATTAATGGAAATGTATTAATCACAGCTGTTGGTTACAATTCTAAATAAAGAGTATTTTATTTATGTTCAATGTTATGTTAAATTAAATTAAAAGATTTTTTTTATTTTAAGTAAATGAAGGTCACATTGTCTTTGTCATAAAATCTAAAGAGAGCATAATTAAAATAAAAAATAAGATGATTTTAAAGCAAGAAATGTTAATATTTTCATTTATATATGTTTATATATATATATATATATTATATACAGTGCTGGGGAAAGTTTCTTCTAAAAGTAACTCATTGCAATATTGCGTTACTCTCTAAAAAAGTAACTAATTACGTTACTTAGTTACTTTTTTGGAAAGTAATGCATGTTACTTTTGCGTTACTTTCGTGTTACTTTATAAATATGGGCAGAGCTTGAGTGTTTGTTTTTGTTATAAGAAGTTAAAATGTAAAAGCAAAAAGTGTCACGAATAAACCTCAGGCTGAAGAAAAAGTAAATTCACATTTGTAAGTAGAATACAGAGAAGACGGTTCAATACTCTTCAGCAATAAAAAAACAATAAAGCACAATAGGTTTTGAAGTAATTTTTGCTTGTAAGTATGATTGAACTGGATCATCAGAGGTCAGCAGCAAAGACATTAGTTAATAAAAAGAGATTAGATACATTTGTGTAATTCAATTTTTGCAGGTTTGCTCATATTCTGAGTTTATTTTAATTAATTTTGATGAATACTAAATCTGTTTTTTTGAGAGTGAGATGAATTAATGCACATTCACATTAGTCTAGAGCTACACTGTATTCACACACAGCACACAATGCTCTGTATTTCTGATTTCTCCCAACGTGGGGTCAGGAGATTTGTCAGTCAATAAATAAGGCAGCAAAGCAACTGGCGTAAATGAATGCTTTACTTTACTAGTTACTTTGAAAAAGTAATATTATTACATAACTTGCGTTACTTGTAATGTGTTACCAACAACACTATACACATATCAGTTATTATAAATGAATGTTTCACAGTCATTGCACCACTTCCATCACAATGTTGCTACTAAAAGGGCTTTATTAGCAGTTGGTAAACTTGTTTACCAGGGGTACAGCGGAATAATTTGAAATGAAATGTGATGAAAGGAAAGGAAGAAAGGAAAAACGAAGGTAAATATCAGCTGTCAGGAGAATATTTTTTATTAAAGTTGAGGTCTGAACATTGATATAGAGAGTTCATCTATTGTTGTTGTTTTTATTGTTATTAGTTTTTCCCTCTTTTTGAAAAAAAGGTCAACACATCTGGACGTTTGCGAAATAAATGAAATTAACAATATTTCTAACAAAGCAAAAAGCTTACTGTATTATGGCAAATCAAAATTCTGTCATGATTTACTCGCCCTAATGGGCTTATCTCTTGTGTTGGCAGGGAGCCACTGCCATCCTAAGATAAAACCTTGCCAACCTGTCACTTTAGCCTCCTATTCAATAAAATGTAAGCAGTGTTCCCTACACTTCTTTCAGGAGCTGTGCTTCGTGAAGAGATGAAAGCCTGTGTACCATGAAATAACGGCAAGACAACAGCAGCTCCTTGTATTAAGTTCTCATCGCAGGCTGCACACACATGAACCACGAGTGTATCACGAACCAATGGCTCTTATGAAGTAGTTGTTTTTATCATGTCAGAAACATATAGCGCCACTGTATTTTAACAGAAATAATCATTCGTCAACAATATCAAATGACTATCAATGAACAACACTTCTACAGCATTTACTATGCTAATGCTAATTTCAGTATTTGCTAATGCATTAATAAAATCAGAAGTTCATTTTTATGAACTAATGTTAACAAAGTACTGTAGTAAATGTATTGTTCATTGTTTGTTTATGTTAGTTAATACACTAATGTTTGCAAATGACACTTTATTGTAAAGTGTTACCAATAAATTCAAATGTATATTCATGGACATTAAAAGGAATAGTTCACCCAAAAATAAAAATTTTTGTCATTAGTCACTCACCCTCAAGTAGTTTCAAACCTGTATGAATTTCTTTGTTCTGCCGAACACAAAGGAAAGTTATTTTGGAGAAAGTTTGTAACCAGGCTGTTTTGGGTCACCATTGACCTCCATAGTATTTTTTTTCTATGGAAGTCAATGGTGACCCAAAACAGCCAAATTTTCTTTAAAATATATTTCTTTGTGTTTGGTAGAGCAAAACATTTATGAAACATAAAATATAAATGAGAACAGAATTGTCTTTTTTGTGTGAACTATTCCTTTGACGTGTATCAGGCCCTAAATCCATAAATCGTGCATGAATGCTTAATTCATTGTTGCCACCTCTCATTGTCTTCATGCCACCCTAATAAATGTGATTTGACATCTGTCCCCCTTCATGTTGTTCTAAAGATGAGATTTTAGGCACCCTGAGATTTCAGGGTATTATTATGTGGCTTCATAGTGAGTTGATGGTGACAGAATTTTCATTTTGGGTGAACTATCACTTCAACCTAACAATTCATTAGCTACTTCTCATAGCAACAAGTCTCTCTTGTAGCTAGTCTAGTTGAAATGCAGAATTTCGATGAGATGCGGGTTTGCCAAATGACTCAACCAATTGAAATGATATCCATGGCAAATCCACATAGGGCTCTCTTCTTTTTAAAAAGAGAAAATGGGCTTTGATGTATCAAAAGGTGGGGGTGTTGAGTTGGTGTCAATGTACAGTTTATGGTAATTTGGCAATGAATTTCTACTGTAGTAAAAGTGTGAAACAAAAGTGCACACTTAAACAATGCCAAAATACTTTGCTCTCAATTAAGTGTTCAAGTACATTCGTTGAGCCACATAGATCTGTTTTTGTGAGACTTGCCAATCATGAAGAGCAAATAGAGGCTTACCTAACCCAGTCTTTGTCCTCCTAATGTCTTTCAGCCAAGAGTGCTTGGTAATCAGAACAGCACATAATTGCCTCTCCACGGCTACTTTTCATCACTGTTTATCTAACAGTATCTGCATAAATTCACTTCATGAATGAATAACCTGTCACAAATGCATCTGCTTTTCAATCTCCTGTTCTACACCTTTAACACCAGCCAGTCAGATATTCAGAAGCAAGGTCACTGCTAAAGAAGCCTTGGTTTATCCTCCTGTATAATCCATTTATCTTCCTCTTTCATGCAACCACCAACACATCAACACAGCTGGTACAAAACACGTTGCTTTGAAAAGTATAGGTATGTCCATGAGGAGAGAGGTGTAATAATTCACAGTAAAAGTGGAAATGTGGACAAAACGACAAATGGTCGAAAACTTACTCTTGCGCAATATATTAGCAGTGCTCAACAAATGAAAAAAACTTTTGTTTTTATTTTTACTGTAGTACAAAGGGTTCATGTACTGCAATATTGTGTAGAAAGATAGCTTAATGCCACTAATTCAATTAACTGTACAGCAGCAGTGGCTCCAGAAATGTGAAAAAAAATCACTATTGAAATTTCTATTCAAAATCTTCACAATTCATCATCAATTGATCAAAATATCAAAAATCCTCTGTCCATAATACTGCTTTCTCCAGTGCAAAAAAGAGAGAACCAGGAAAACAATATGCTGAGGTCAAACGCAGTTTACAATTAAAAACCAGGGCTGCGTTCTCCGAAACCACCTTAACGCTACATCGTTCTTAAGTTGTACCTTAAGACGTACCTTATCTTTAGCGCCTGTTTTTCGAAACCTTCTTAGTTAAGTATACCTTCTGTAAGTCATTCGTTCGTAAGGTTGGTCTGGAGCGCTCTTAGCTATACC